>JAMPIV010000323.1:0-202831 GCA_024509875.1 Oreohelix idahoensis | reverse complement strand
TGAATTCATAATGTCCATCCGAAGTGCTAAAAGCCAAATAAGGTCTCACTTCAGGCTTCACTGGGATCTGGTAATAGCCTTTACTAAGATCCACCTTTGAAAAGTATTTTGCCTTGTTCAGTCTGGCAAATAACTGTTTTGTGTCTGGTAATGGATCCACTTGTCCTTCTGTGACAGCATTCAGTTTCCTGTAATCTATGCACAGTCTGTGTTCCCCAGACGGTTTTCTCAACAAAACGACACTAGAACTAAAAGATGATTCACTGTGCGAAATAATCCCCTCCTTCAACAAATAATCTATTTCTTCCTTCAATGCCTTCTCCTTCGCGAACGGAATAGAATAGGCTCTCATACAGATTGGGTTTGAGTCTACCAGTTTCATGTCATACTGTAGCAAATTTGTATGGCCTGGTTTATCTGTTAATACATCTGTATGTTCCTCCAGAACCTGTTGAACTCTCTCCCTCTGGTTTTTAGTCAGGTGCTTACTGACTTTTACCTGTGCTGCTGTTTCACAAGGATGTAATGGGTATTCATGTGAGGTGAGTGGTTCCTTTTGCATCTGGGTTGCAATAGCCAAGGTCAATAAGGGGGTGCTTTCCTGGAGTGGTCTGTCCAGATACTTCTTTAACAGGTTTACATGATAAACTTTCTCCTTCCCCTTTTTGTCAATTTTATAGTTTGTTCTAGACACCTTCTCTAGAACCGTATATGGACCTTGCCAACCAATTTGTAATTTATTCTGGCTACCGGGTAGTAGAAGCAGCACCTTCTCTCCCACTGCTAGTTCTCTGTCCTTTGCCTTCCTATTAAAATATGCTGCATGTTTCTTCCTGGCTTGTTTCAAATTATCATTTGCCAGTTTCCATCCAGCTTTCAAACGAGTGGTCAGTTCGTTCACGTATTGATAAGATGAGGTAACAGTCTCTTCCGCCTTCTCATCTGTCCAGGTCCTTAATAAAGCTTCTAATGGACCTTTTATTGGCCTCCCAAATAGCAGAGTTGCGGGAGCCATCCCGGTTGAACTATGTGGTACCTCCCGATACGCAAACAATGCGGCGGGCAGGAATTGATCCCACAGATCCGGTTTTTCGTGTGCCAGCTTTCTCAGGATAGAAATGAGAGTCCCGTTGAACCTCTCTACCTGGCCGTTCCCTTGTGGATGGTACGGACTACAATGAAAGTGTCTGGCTTGAAATAGCTTAAAAACTTCTTCCGTTAGTTTCCCCTTGAACTGAGAACCATTATCCGTCAAGATTTGATGCGGGAATCCTAATCGGGTAAATATTGTAAGTAGTGCCTCTGCTACATGTTTTGAATCAATTGATGGCAGGGCTACCGCCTCTCCCCACATAGAACAAGTGTCCACCAGAGTAAGGATGTAACTGTTCCTCCTCTTGGTCCGAGTGAGAGGTCCTACAATATCCACTGCAACCCTCTCAAAAGGTGTTCCCACTATGGGCATTTCCCCTAGAGTTGCAGGAGCAGTCCAGTGCTTTGGAGCTACCCTTTGACATTCTGGGCAGGATTTGACATATCTTTTTATATCCTCCGTTATCCCTGGCCAGAAGTAATGACAAGCTATACGCTGTCCTGTGGCGCTGATCCCCATGTGACCACTGAAGGGAATCGCATGCCCGAGTTCCATCACTTTATCTCTATATGAAGTGGGAAGAACCAGCTGGTTGTGACCATTTGTTCCAGTTCCGGCCTTCCTGTATAAGAGTTTGTTCTTCATGAAATATTCCCCCTTGCTCGGAGGTGTGTGGCATTTGGGCAATTTTTTAAAACATGGCTTGAGTGTCCTATCCTCAGCCTGCGCCTTCCTCATCTCCTCTGGATGAGCATTTATAGGTTCACCTTCTTCCTCCTTCTTCTGTGACCTGGTCTGCACTGTCGCCATGATCACAGGTTTCTCGGGATTCCCCAAGAAGACGTATCTACACCCCAATATCAGAGGGTAGATTGGTTCATCTATCACTGCTGCTCTGATTTCTCCTTCCACATAGCGAGTTTTCACCGTTATCCTTGCGATGGGAAGTGTCATGAGTGGTATGTCCTTAGTCGCCCCTTGTATTTCCACTGTTTCTGTGGTATACTGACTTGGGTCCACTAGGCTAGACTTCACAACTGAATCATAATCCAAACCTGTATCATAAAGGCACCTTATGGTGACCCCATTACAAATAACATCCTCACAAACTGGGGGGTGATAAGGTTCCTGTTGTCCATTAGGATTAACCTTTAATCTTTGCGTCCCCGACTTCATTGCAGCAATGTTTGAAGGTTTCCTTCTACAAAATTCGGTGTTATGGTTATCCTTCTTGCACCATTTACACCATCTTTTTCCTTGGTTCAACGGTTTTCTTTCATTGAACTTTTGGTCATTGAACTGTGAGTTTCTGTCGCGATAGTCATTTCTTGGCCGCTCAAAGTTTGTCCTACCTTTATTTCCCTGCTCTCTATTATCAAATTTATCAAATTGCTGTGGAGCTTTAAAATTGTCTATGTGCTTCTTTTTAGCACCACTTACCTCTGCCTGGGCTGCCTGATACCTCTCAGCGACATTTAAAACCTCCCCCAACTTCTCTGCACCTTGTTCCATGAGAAATTTTCTCATGTCTGGAGCCATGGACTCTCTCAATTGCTCAATCATGATCATTTCTTTAAGATCTTGGGTCTTCCCCAGAGCAGTCCATTTCTCCAAATAGGTTTCCAGTCTAGCAGAGAATTGGTGGTATGTCTCCCCAGACAACAGTTTGGCATTTCTAAATTTCTTACGATAAAATTCACCATTCTTCTCGTACCTTAATAACAAAGCCTGCTTTAACATGTCATAATTGTCTTCATAAGAAGTACCTCTCAATCCCTGTGATAGCTTTAAACTCCACCTCTCTCTCTCTAACCCATATGTAGTAGCTAATAACTCAAAACGTCCTAGGTACCCCTCTATGTCATCGTCTTTTTCAACAAAATGGTCTAAATGAAACCCCATAGCTGAGTTTGAGGCTCCCAGACTGGGCGTAGCATCTGAGGCAAAAGGGCTGGCACCATTTTCAGGAGCCTGGCCTTGTAATTCCAGCTCCCTTAGTCGTAATTCGTGCTCCCTCTGCAACCTTCTATCTTCTGCCTCCCTTTCGGCAGTCAACCTTTTTTCTTCTGCCTCCCTTTGCTGTCGTTTTTCTTCTGCCTCAATCTGCAGCCTCTTTGTCTCAGCCTCTAACCTCTTCTCTTCAGCCAACCTTTCAGACTCTAATTTTCTTTCAGCCTCTTTTTCTAATCTCCTTCTTCCCGTTCAATATATTTATCACATTCAGCCGTTACGTATTGAATTAAAATCTGACCATCCATTCCCATCTCCTTTGCGGTCAGCACAGCAGCTGATCTAAATTTTGCCAGCTCCGCCATACTTTTTAAACAAATCGAGCAATAACAAGTAAAATTTCCAACCACTATAATACTTATAATTACTCTAGACTAAAATAATTCTAATTAATTAATTAACTAACACTGGCTGTGAAGATTCACCAACTTCTAATTGCCCTTTTAATTTAAAGGGACACTTTTAATTTTAAGGGAATTTTACAATTTTGTTCCCCTAATTTTATTTCTCCCACCAGGAGATCCTTATATTACTGTTTATGCTAATTATCCCTGGACAAGACCCCAATATATGTAGTGGTTTTGATGGTATTGTATGATGGTGATATTACTAAGTGTGATGTATGAGGTCAGCTGTGAAGGCTCCTGAGATAAAATGTAGCTGTGAATTTTCAGAAGGCCTTTCTTGCTACCACTACGACCTCACACCTATCTTTTTTTCTAATGAATGTGGCTACGTTAAAATCTAGGGTACTGAATGTAATGTGTTGTATTGACATATACAAACACACACACACAGATATTAAATAATATAATATTATCAATAAAATTTAGAACACAATGAACTAAATTCAGCTGGTGAAATTTTAGAAAGTAAATCTTTTTTAAATTTATTTGTTCTGAACCAAGGTTTTATTTTGGCCAGAACATATGAAAGATTTTGGAATTTATGAGTGAATGGCATGAATAAATGACATGATAAATAAAAGTGTGTACGTATACAATTTTCACGAGTAGTTAATATTTCTACAGTTCATAATTTTATTTTCCCTGGGAGAACGATGAATAGATGTGCTGTTGGGGTGGCTTCATCCCTCCCTGTCTAACCTACCAAACATTGTCCATTAATGATGGAAGGAAATGGGATGTTTTAGTAGTAATTCACTTTGGGTGCTATGTCTATGAAGTTGGTGTAAATCCAGCAGACCAGCCTGCTTACGTAACTTTGAAAGAGTAGTTCTGGTGCTGGAATCTGGTGGCCCCACCTCTCCGTGCTTGGGGGCAATATATCGGGTGGCCCCACCTCTCCGTGCTTGGGGCAATACAAGGCTGTTCTGCCGAGATGCGACACTGCACGGGTCCTCACTGTCAATTATTTACCCAGCATTTGACACCACCTTTTGGTGTCAACATAAAAAAACTCACAGCTCTGAAATAAAGTATTGGTTTAGGTTCAGAACCTTACCTAAGGAGCCACTTCTACACGTAACAATTTACAATAACACCACTTAGACAGGGTCAGATCTCTCTGACCATACAACACATCTTACCAAGTTGGTTTCACATAGGATAAGTTCTCCCAGACTACATATTCCGAAATATGTTTATTAGCTTCCTGCCATAGAATAGGATAGGTGATATGTTCCACTGATCTCAACACTTGATCTGTCCTTCCTAATCCTTGCTGGAGTTTATATATATTGTTTGTCCCTAGACCCTGAACTAGGGCGGGGGGTCTAGAGCAAATCCTTACTTGTTGTAAGGCTAGATTTCGATATGGCAGTATCAAATCACTCGAAACATTAAACAATATTTAAAATATACAAAGAAATAATTTCAATCTTACCAGATTATGAATAAAGAACACAGAAATGCTAGCAAAACTCAGCTGAGCTGCTGGCTATAGTATGGCGTCCCTGAACTTATTTCAATTTACTTCATTGGAAATCACCACACTTAAAATTTACTGTGTCTATCACTGGACAACTATTGAGGAATGGCAAAAAAGCGCGTCTGAGCGCTGATAATATGATTGTCTGTGGCCAATCAATGCCTTGTGTTTTTTTCAAATTCAAATTTCCTACACTAAAGTCATTTCAGTCATGCTTCAGTCAAGTATGGATTTTTATCTGTTAGTCCGTCCGTCTCTACTTGCGTTTTCACAAAAACGTACTTGGTTTTTGAACCAACCTATCCGTCCCCTCTACAAATTTTGTCTTTAAAGTTATTTTTAGCCACAGCTCCACCAATGTCCCTCTCTTTCATTCTAACTAGATTTGGACACTTGAGTCTCAAGGTCGCGGTTTTTGTGCAAATTAGTGACATGTTTGATTCAATGCAGTCTTTCGCTGATGTGAACAACACAGTCTTTTGTCAATGTCTTCATTATTATCTATCCGTCTGTATAAATAAAAGCATATTATTTCACTGCTCAAAATGGGCCATCCGGCCAGCTAATTTTTATATTCCTAACATTAGTATTAAGAAAAAGTTACTTTTTTAATTTTGTAATATTTCAAGCATCTGCGTTGTAATGCTTTTGCCGCTGAATTCAAATAAAAGGCTTGGTATCGCATAAGCGTCCCTTTCCGTACCTCGTGTCAATTTGGGGACGTGAATTTTTCCTTTCCCCCCCCCCCCCCCCCCCCCCCCAATTGCGTCTCCTTAGCCTTGCTAGTCTCACGCAATTTTTCAGTCATATTTTTTTTTTCCTTTTGATCCGCCGTTCTCATCCCGTTCAAATGGTAACCGTTTCAGCAATTTAATTTCCATGGCGGGTGATGACCCGCGGTAACTTACGCATTCTTTTTATCCCTACATTTTATCCTTTGGAGATATTTTTACGTTGTATCACTGTTAATTTTATGACACTGTGTAGACATGGATGATGTCTTGTGGATATGAATCTATAGTTTCTAAAGCGATGGTTTTCAGTAGTGGTCCTAGAGTGTTCTTGTCTGCTGAGGGGTCAGAGAGTTCAGTTCTTACTATGGGAGTAGTTGCCTGCCAACAAGGTGGTTCATTATTGACAGTTACCATCGGCTTTCTAACTGCTGGTAGGTGGTGTTTGATGCTAGCTTCTTTTGCATTTTTAAGAAAAGATGTCTTTTGTATTCTGTGTTTTTGGTGCCACTGCTCTATCATTTTCCTATTCTCCTCCTTTGTGTCCATTCTCAGATACCTTTCGTATGTTTCCACTGCTGAACGTTCTCTTCTTAGGTTTAAGGGTTCAATATTGGTGTTGATTTCGCATGCATCTGTCGGCGTTGTCTTCATGGCACCACTTATAAACCGTAGAGCGTGATTTTGGACTTTGTCTAGCTTTTGTAAGAGGCTTTTACTTGCAATAGTTTGGAGGGGGAGCGAGTAGTCAATTACTGGGCGCACATATCCAGTATAGAGTTGGCGTAATGAGTGCTGGTCTGCTCCCCACCCACAGGAAGAAAGGTGCTTAATGAGCCTGAGTCTTGTGGATGCTTTCTCAATCAGCTTGTCTATGTGGGGTCTCATGGTAAGTCTACGGTCGAGCTCGACTCCAAGATATCTCGGGCATTCTTCATATGCTAATTTCTCTCCATTCATCCAGACCTCGATGTTGTTCTCATTAACTCTCTTGTTTAGACTGAACAGGCCATACACAGTTTTCTCTACATTGATTTCAAGTTTCCAGAACTGGCAGTATGCAGAGATGGTTGTCAGGTTTTTGTTCATATTTTTGGTGATGGTTTGGAGGTATTTTCCTTTTGTCCAGATGACTAGGTCATCAGCAAATAGTGCTTTTTGGCAGGTGATGACATCTGGGAGGTCATTTATAAATATAAGAAACAGTGTACAACTTAGTGCCGATCCCTGAGGCAGTCCTTCCTCCAGGGTTCTTTGTTTTGATGTTGTTCCACTGAATGTTGTTTGGATTGTTCTGTTGTGGAAGAAACCTTTTAACCAGTTGTACATTCGCCCTGATATTCCCATTCTTCGCATTTTGAAGAGGAGGCCTATCCTCCAGACTCGATCATAGGCTTGTCTAAGATCAATAAATGTTGCAAGCACATTTCTTTTTTCTTGGAAGGCATCACCTATCTCTTGGGTGAATCGTATCAACTGATCCATTGTCTGTTTGTTTCTTCTAAAACCTGACTGATTGGTGTTTAAGATCTTATTGCTTTCTAGCCACCAATATAGCCTTTCATTTATCATCCTTTCAGTGATCTTGCCTAGGTTTGATGTCAAGGAGATCGGTCGATAGCTTGTTACTTCATTGGATGGTTTGTCCTTCTTAAGGACTGGGATGATATTGGCTTTTCTCCAGTCTGTTGGTAACTTGCCTTCTCTCCAGGTCTTGTTAATGAGGTCAAGGATGGTGGAGAGTTCATAATTTGAGAGGTTTGAGATCATCTCGTTAGTGAGCCGATCAGGTCCAGCAGCTTTTCCTTTCTTGCATTTCTTTAGGGCCATCTTGAGTTCTGAAAGAGTGAAGTTCTTTTCAAAGACCTCACAGCTAGCTGTTGGTTGTTTCTCCATCATTTTGGTGAGTGATCTGATAGCACTGTCAAGTCTCTTGCGTGGTTGTTTTTTGTTTACGTTAGCAAAGTGCTTATTGAAGGCTTCTGCTTTCTGTGCATCCCTTGTTAGTGGTGGTTCAGTGCTTGTAATGATGGGTTCAGGGTTTTTCTTTCTTTTAATTCCTGAGAGATTTGATATGAGGCACCATGCTTTCTTTCCGTCTTTCCGCAAGTTTAACTCTCCACATTTCTTAACCCATGTTTCTCTTTTTGCTTTTTTGCTCAGACGTTTAACTTTTGCAGTTAGGCGGTTATAATTTGCTTTGTTGGCGGGGGTTGGGTGTTTCTCAGCTTGCCGTCTTGCTTTTTTCCTCTCGTTTACAGCAGCCTCCAGTTCTGTACTCCAGTAAGGTTTAAACTTTCTCCTACATCCTCGTGGAATGGCTTCTTTAGCAGACTGCAGTAGTGCTGTAGTGATTTTACTATATACCTTGTCTATGTCTAGCGTCATGTCGATGGCCTCGAATCGTTGTCGTACTTGTCTCCTGAAGAAATGCCAGTCTGCCTTTTTGTAGTTCCATGGGGGTGATGTTAAGCAATTTCTTTTTATTTCCCTGGTGTTTGTGATCTCAAGGAGGATGGGTCTGTGGTCACTTCCGATGTCGTCGAGCACTCTAACTGAGCAATGTGGGTGGATATCTGCTGTTACTAGGGTGAGATCTGGTCTGCTTTTTGTTCCACTGGCGCGGTGGAGCAATGTTGGTGGGGTGTGAGCATTCTGCAGTAGGATGAGTGTGGTAGTGTTAGTGAGTTCTTCTATAGCTATTCCTGTTGGGTTCCTGTCTGTGTAGCCCCACAGAGGTGAATGACCATTCATGTCACCAGCAATGATCATTCTCCTCAAGTCCGTGGTCTGGAAAGGCTTCAGAGCAAGGTGTGTTTTTGGCGGGTTGTAAATGTTAATGATTTTCAATGGCTTTCCACCACTCCAGACTATCACTTCCTGTAGATCTGTTTCGTCATTGGTTTCAAGAGCGGAAACCTCAGCCTGTGTATCATTCCGGATAAGTGTCACTAATCCTTGACATTTTATACACTTGCACTGGTACACTGTATAGCCTGTGATATGGAAGGAGGTGTCTTTTGGTAGCATTGCTTCTTGGATAACTGCAACATGGATTTTTAGGTCCAGTAGAAGCTTGGTTAGTTCAAGTATTTTGTTTCGGATTCCTGATATGTTGAGTTGGAGGATGCGTAGTGAGTCTGTGTTATATATATTATTATTACTGGTAGTATACTTTTCACTACCCTCCCCAGGTACCGAAGGGCAGCGCGGGCCTTGATAACCGAGGCGACACCAGAGCTCGTATAGAGTCTGTTGTCTTAGAGGCATGTTCATGATTTCAGGGGGGGGGTATGGATGCATTTTTCAGTATCCCCGAAGGGAGGCAGTCCAGTGTATCAGTATCCCAGGATCGTCACGTCCTGCCAGAAAAATAGCATATACATCTGGGTCAGCTAATTCATCATTCTTCAGTCAGCTTTGCCAACCCTTCTGCAGTGATGGTATATCTGGCGTTCCCCGCCACCTAGGAGGCTGTCACAGAGGGACAAAGGTGCAATGTCCGCTGGCCTGCATCTCTTCGTCATCCATGGGGATTATTGGATAGGAGACAAACAGTGAAGAATGAGGCAAGAAAGCATTTAACCCATGAAGTGGGGGTGGATTGGTGCAGACTAGAGCTTGTACCACTCGTCGGTGGGTTCTGCATCTACACCTATAGGGTTCCACCAACTCCACAGCCCTTTTGTCTGGCCCTCACCAAGGACCTGTCCGGCTTGGGTGACCCTGCCAGGAGTAAAACTCCCGCCGGCATAGCTCCCGGGATAATTGAGGCACTCAAGCTCTCCAACCAACGGCAAGGTAGGCTTAGGTGTGGAGAGTTTGGAAGAGGTATCCCAGGTTAAAGTATATCATCTTTTTGTTTTCTTTGGTATTTTCTCGTAAGTGGTAAGGAATCAATGTATCCTTTTCTCATCTTTTCTCGAGCTAATCTCAGCCACTGACTTATTATGGCGGAGAGGGCAAAGCTTATACAGCTTCTCAGGGACGAGGCGAGAGAAGAAGGTTTGGAAGGCGAAGAAGCGAAAGCTTTCGTCAGGGACGAACTGGAAAGATATGATGCGGAGAGGAAAGCAGCTGAAGCTAGAGAGCAGAAGAAGATGGACGAGGAAATGGAAATTCGCAGGGCGAACGAAAGAGAGAAGGAGAGACAGCATGAGGAAAGAGAGAAGGAAAGACAGCATGAGCTGGCGCTTAAAGCTCTAGAGGTTCAAAGTCGTGGTGGTGCCTCTACCCCCAGCAATGGAGAGTCTTCTCCCCATTCTTCCTTAACTGATCCTTCTAACACTCAATCTCTTCAACTCAACGCTATGTCTTTCACTCTTGAGTCTTTCCCTTGTCCAAATGAGAAGATTGACACATGGCTAGAAAAATTTGAGAAAATTGCAACCCTGTACGGTTTAGAGAGGTCGCGTTGGTGTATGAAACTTTCCCAGGCCCTCAAAGGTTCTGCTTATGATGTTTATTCTAAACTGGAAAGTGGCCAACAAGACAACTATGACTTGTTGAAGAAAGCTTTGCTTGAGCGCTTTGAAATGAATGCTCGCAAATTTCTGCAACTGTTTCGCAACAGCATGAAAGAGAGCTCTGAAACTTTTCAACAGTTCTCGTCTCGTTTGAAGGGATACCTAACAAAGTGCCTTGAGCTTTCACAGCTCCCCTCTACCTATGAAGGTCTAAAGGAATTTGTTATTACAGAACAAATAAAGAACACTTTGTCTGCTGATACCCGGAGATTCCTAGCCGAGCAGGGGGCAGAAAAGCTTGAAGACATCTTAGAAAAGTCTGAGCGATATCACAATGCGCTGGCTGAACTACCGGCCTCAAAACGTAAACCGACAGAAGAGCATTTTCGGAAAAATAATCTTGACCAATCTTCTCAGGCTTCTCATACTTCTCACGTTTCCAACCCGAATAACCATCAAGAAACTGGACCTCAAAACCCCCCTCCTGAAAAATCCAAGTTCTACAAAAACAAGTACCCCAACCACAGTAAGCAGTCTGATCAACCCGACCGCCCTTCATGGCAGCGTGGCCAGAAAGGTCAAGGTGGCAAAGGGAGAACCCCTGAGCACGGGACAAATGATCAGAGTGAGCAC
Source organism: Oreohelix idahoensis (assembly GCA_024509875.1). Taxonomy (NCBI): domain Eukaryota; kingdom Metazoa; phylum Mollusca; class Gastropoda; order Stylommatophora; family Oreohelicidae; genus Oreohelix; species Oreohelix idahoensis. The sequence continues at coordinate 192,008 of JAMPIV010000323.1, read as the reverse complement.
ACCGAGCCTAAACGCATCGGATGCTTGCTAACAGTCTCGCAAGGAGGAATTATTGACAGTGATTCCCAACCTGTTGGGGATACACCCTCAACGCGAGGTACTGTTATTATGAACGGTTCTCAAACTTCTTGTTTATTTGACACGGGGCTTTCGTATGATTGCATTGTTGCCAGAAACCTGGTTAAACCCGGTCAAGAGACAGGAGAGACCGTCCAACTTTGTGGAGTTCGTAAGAGTGATGCACCTGCAGCGCTTCCCATCGCATTGGTGGAGATCCACTCTGAGTTTGTCAGAGGTGTGATCAAAGCGGCTGTTATGGATGACCCCATCTACCCAGTCATACTTGGCGGGAGATACGTGTGTATCGGGAAACCGGAAGAGCCGATTGAGGCAGCAGTAACTACAAGAGGGCAAACCAAGAAGGAACGGGAGCCTGCGCCTAATTTGTTACCCATGGAACTTAGAGAAGCGCAACAAAAGGACCCTACTTTGGCACCCTGCTTTAGGAAACTGCCCATGGCTAAGGAACCCAAACAGCACGGGGACATTTTTTCTAAGGATGGCGTACTTTATCGGAGAACGGGCGGGCCTGACCAAGGTTACAACCAGCTGCTAGTACCGAAACAGTACAGAAGCCAAATCCTAGAAATGGGGCATTCTCTTCCCTTCAGCGGACATATGGGACAGAACGCCACAAACCAACGGATAACCACTCATTATTGGTGGCCAGGAGTAAATACTGATATTATCAGATATGTCAAATCCTGTGCCCAGTGCCAACGTGTGCCACCCAAGCAACGGGCACCCCCAGTATCTTTGGGTGAAATGCCAATAGTGGGAACACCATTCGAACGGGTTGTGATCGACATTTTAGGACCCTTAGAAAGGACTAAAAGAAGGAACAGGTTTATCCTGACCTTAGTCGATACATGCTCTTTATGGGCAGAAGCTATCCCGCTAACATGCGCAGATGCCAAGCATGTCGCAGAAGCCCTCGTGCAGATTTTCACTCGGTTGGGATTCCCTCAACAAGTGTTGACGGATAACGGATCTCTATACCGAAACCTGTTGATGGATGAGATCGTCAAGATCTTGAGGGACCAGCACAACTACACTAAGCCTTATACTCTGGCCAGAAATGGGCTAGTAGAACGTGTTAACGGAAACATCAACATGATGTTAAGTAGACTGTCACAAGTGAAACCTGAAGATTGGGATTGTTGCATTCCGGCAGCTTTATTTGGCTACAGAGAATCTCCTCATACTTCCATAGGATTTCCGCCAGCTACGCTTTTATTCGGCAGACCTATCAAGGGGCCCCTGGAAGCCTTACTTTGGTCGCTGACAGACCAGAAGGCTGATGAGACAGTCGTCTCAGCAAGCAAATATGTGTCGGATTTAAAAGGAAGGTTGAAACTAGGATGGGACCTAGCAACGACTAACTTTAAGCGAGCACGCACAAAGCACGCTAACCGATATAGGAAAGTCGCGAAAGAGAGAGAATTGGAAGCAGGAGAGAAAGTTTTGGTGTTACTCCCTACCGAGAACAGCCAACTGAGGATCGGATGGCAAGGGCCGTTTACCGTCCTGAAAAAGATTTCTAAGGCTAACTACCAGATCTCTATTGAAGGAAAGGAGAAGGTTTTCCATTTAAATCTGTTAAAGAGATACTTTGAAAAACCGGTGCCGACCTCCGACCATCTCCTGGCGATCGCCAAAACTGACGAAGATGACGATAGTGGCAGGGAAACTCCACTGCAATCACAGGAAATCTTTGAAAAATGTCAGAAGCGGACACGCTCTTTCAAGCTCGCATGGGAGACATTCCAGAGAAAGGAAACTTTGGGAGTAGACTTGAGTAGGACTTGCACAGAGATGGAGGGGGAGATGAGGTGGAAGAAGACAGACACCCTGAAGCTACGGATATAGGAAATTAATTCCATAACGTAGACATGGAGTGCTTCCATATCTTAAACGGGGGACGTTCTGTCACGGAGAGTTATGTTCATTGAATTTTCTATATTTTCCTCTTCTTTTCTTCCACCCGTGTTCTCTAAATTATTGTCGCTCTTTACCTTCTTCTTGTGTTTTTCGCATTCGTTCGTTGCGAAAAATATATTTCTTTCCCATCATCGTTTTTCTTTCTCATACTGACTAGTAACCTTGCGTCAGATGTCATTCGCGCAGTTTGACGAGAGGTGCGATTATGTCTCAGTCCATCTCAGACATAGGGCCGACCTATCGTATAGCATTTTCACCTGTCACAGCTTTTTTCAGGCCGGTTTCTCGGAAAGTGTGAATATCGCCTTCTGCATTCGCACCTGACATGAGCGCTCACGGTCCGATAGTTAGACGGAGGCGTGAACAGCGCCAGACGCATTAGCTCAGAGCAGACATTTGTCTGGGAGATTCGCAACTGACACGCGCACTCTCGGTCAGTAGGTGGCAGTTACGACATGCCCCAGGTGTTAAACGTAGTGTCAGAGACGGGAAGGGGGACTATTTCGGTTTGGCGAAATAAAAGTTTACCTCTTTGTCTGGTAATAGATATAACCAGAGTTTGAAAACTTTATCTTCATTCTGACTCCTAAAATGTCGCAGTAGACAGATCGCTATGCTAGATTTAATATCTGTGTTTTGGCGAAGTCTGAGTTTCTTGGGCAGTTGCCGAGTTCTAGACTACCATTAGATTGCAGTATTCTAGTTCATGGTTTAGTCTGTAGTTCTGTGTGACGGAGGTAAAAATATTATATATTATATTCTAGTATTTTGTGAAGTGTTTAAAGTGTTAAGTCGCTTATTTCATATTTCACTAGTTAGATTTTGTGCAGAGTGCCAAATTTATATAGTCTGTATTATTTTCTAGTGACGTGTTTCAGTGGAGAGCAGAATAAATTATAATTTCTAGCTTAAACAACAATGTAGCTATAATGAAGTTAATTTTACTGCTAAATAATCAGACGAGAACAATATTTTCTAAACTAACGTATAAATGCTAGAAGCCTCATGAATGGTGACGGAGTACGCACGTGTTCCTAATTCATGAGGATTGCTGATTTTTAAATATAACTTATGTCACGGGAATTTAAATGATAAGTCAAGCGGTACGCTTGCAGTTTAAAAATGTAAGTTATATTGAGTACATATATGTAAATTATTTGATATGTGTTCTTTCCATTTTTATATAGTGAAACTGTGGTACCCAACTTTGCCAGCGTTCTAGTACGTGAACATTATTTGTGAAGAAACTAATCACTTTCATTACCTGAACTTTAAAAGTTAAATGAAGTAAGAGGCCTTCGCGCCAGAATTAATTCTTCCAGAATAACTCTTCAGTACGGTTCAGCCCGTTGTGGCAAGCAAAATATCAGTAACATTCCGACAGAGTTTTTGACTAGTATTGTGGTGACCAAATATAGTACCTTCCTGAAAGTAGACACCGATCTGACATTCCTTAATTCTAGAAACCAAAGCTATTGACATTGTGCTCTGCTAACTTCCATGCCTGGACAATTTTTATGTGACTAAACAGACATCCGAAAAATAAGAACACCCAAGGAATCGTTCCCTGAGACAGAGAATTCAGTACGTCTTGTTGGAACTGGGGATTTCTTGGTCGAGGCTGCATTTACGGGTCTGTGTGAAGGTCCTAGAATTTATTATGTTCCCAGAGGCAGCGATCAAAGCTGTAAGTATAAATGTGTACACGTGGCCACGGTTGAATGAATAAGAGGGAACGCAAGCCTGAGTGTTATTTCACCGTTGTATTTTTGCACCTATTTGCTGTCATAACTTTCTTCATGCAAGTTTGTTTTTTGCTAACAATATTTTCCATTAAACTAGATTATAGTATCAGGTCTGTTCATACCTTAAACGGGGAACTCTCTTAGACTTAATCATATGTATCTGGGACTCCTTGTGTTATCATCTTTCTCCTAACGGGACTGTGGGCTATCCATCGAGGGAAGATCATCACTGTGGGTCTACCAGTTTTTTTTTTGTAGGATTCCTTGATTTGCTTATGACTTTGCGTATATGTTTTTTTAAAATGTATTTTACATGTTGTGACGTAAGTTTACAAATGATAAATAAACTTAACAATAAATTAATCAGCATGTTGGTCAGCTCGTTCTAAATATCTATATAAAATCATTTGTTATAGTTCCCACGTCTGTGCGTCTACCTGTCGTCACTTGAATGTGCGTGCACGTGAGTAGATATATATATATATATATATATATATATATATATATATATATATATATATATATATATATATATATATATATATATATATTTAATGTATATGTGTTAGACTGTCTGACTACTTTAGATCTGTCGTAGAAGATAGGTGAGAGAGAGAGAGAGAGAGAGAGAGAGAGAGAGAGAGAGAGAGAGAAGAGTTCCCGCTCCCAGAGACAGCCTCTATCACTATTCTACCACCTCACTCGTGGAAATCTATTTTGTATTTCTATCTCAACTGTGACTATCACTCATTCCAACCTATTCAGAAGGGACCAACCCAAGTCTTAATTCTCCTATCAAAAATCTACGACAGATATATATAACAATTTTCGTGCTTCTTCATCTAGGAAATGTTTGATTTTAGTTAACTGGTAAACTTTCTGTGCCGTTTGGTTGGTCAGTGCATGTACATGTGAGTTCAAATTTAGTTGCTGGTCAACGACTATTCCTAGATTTTATGTTCATTAACGTTTTCAATTGGTGAGGTACCAATGTAGATCTGAAGTGTTGTTTTCTCTGAATTTTGTAATTGTTGTCTTGTTGATATTAACATGCATTTTGTTTTAATTATATTTATTAGCATGCGATTTCCGATGCTGCACGTAATCAGATTATCTGTATCTTTTTGTGACGATAGTTCGAGTGTGTTGCAACTTGTATCACTCGTGTAGACAGTACAGTCATCAGCAAATAGGTCATGTATGCTCAACGTGTAGTGGAAGGTCATTAATGTATATGGCAAAAAGTTGAGGCCCAAGAATAGAACCCTGAGGAACGCCGGTATTTATTATGGTTGGGTTTGAACAAGAGTTATTGTAAGAAATTACATGTTTTCTGTCTGACAGGAATGATTTAATTATCGTCAATAGTTGAAGGTTTACTTTTGATGTTTCTAGTTTTCTAATTAAAATAGCGTGATCTATCATTTCAAATGCTTTTTTAAAGTCTACAAAAACTGCCCCACATATGTTATCGTTATTAATATTTAAGTGCCAGTTGTCAATCATCTTAGTTAGAGCTGTGTGACATGAATGTTTAAGTCTAAATCCCGACTGACTATCAGTTAGCAAGCCGTTGTTAACTAGGTGTTGTAGTGTTATTTTATGTATGTGTTTTTCCAGTGGTTTGGATAGCGATGATATTAAGGAGATTGGCCTATAGTTACCAAGGTTATTATTGTCGGAAGAGCCAGGTTTTAAGAGAGGATTTACCTTAGCATGGAGCCCTCAAGAGACGAGACAGATGGAAATGACAGCCAAGGATCACATAGAACAGGAACATTATGACAAATCTGAAAGAAATATGGATGGTAAACAGGAGATACGAGTATATGTAGGCGCACTGGCAAAGTTGAGTGTTTATGAAAGCGCGTGATCTTTGGTAAATTTATTCAAAGTGAAACAACTTGATTTGTCAATGATCTGATTGATTGACTTAGTCTATATTTAAATTCTCTATGAGCCACATATTTATATTATTGCATATGTTAATAAGAGTCCCATCGACGAAAATTGTCTCAAAAGGCTTTGCGTTGTATATCCGGCATCGGGCCCTCCTAGTTTCAGATGACGAGGCAGTGGTTGCGTGTCTGCTCTGATAATGCTCTCTCCGTCAAACCTTTACACCTTCGGGTAAAAATGGAATGATGGGCAAGTCCCTACACCGTCGGGTAAAAAGGAATGAAAGCCCATCAGTTATAGCTGCATTTGAAAGGCTGGAAGGAAACCAAGAAGTATCAAAGGTTTCATTTCGATATAATGCAATCTATTAGAGGGCAAGTCCGGACACATAGGCTAATCATCTGTTTGTCTTAATATTTGATTTCATGTTCGCTCTGGAGACATTGTGTTCTATGTGAGTACTCTACATCTAACAGTGGAAGAAGAAACGACTGTGAGATGAGATGAGTATATGTTAATAAGCATTCGATGTGCGATAGTAAAAGTGCTCATAAGATGCATACGAGTATATGTTTGACCTAATTCTGTTTAATAAGTCTATTATTTTACATAACATTTATACATTCGCTCGTTTCTTATCCTGTAGCTCTCCGGGGAGCGTAGACTTTCGATATATTCATATCATGTCCTCCTGTTTCTGGCCAGCTCCTTCCATGTCTTCCTCATCCCTATCATTTACATCGTCGGCTATTTTCTCCATGTCTTAATCGATTCCCTTATACCTCTCTAACATTATACACAATGCTATATATACAATTTCCATCTTTCTTCAGCAATCGTTCTTTACACTTCATTGCACATATCTCATGAATTCTTTGTCAGATAACATCAACAAAATAAACAGCAATGATGATCTCTTTGTTACTGGAAACTGTAATGGACGCGTAACACAATGACGTGAGGTTAGAATTGAAACTCGCCACGTTAAAATTAATTTCTGGGCTGCGAAAAGACTTTTGACAGTTTAGACAGAGAATTGCTTTGTAAACTGACGGGGACATTGTGGAGTTCCCCTTTATTTTCTTAACCTGATAAAGAAATTATACAAAGATGTGAGCCGTAGAGTTATTCATAAAGGACAACTTAGAGAGTACAGCAGTGTTGCCATTTGTCACTATTTATCTTCTTACTGGCTGTACGCTGGATTATGAAAGCAACAACATCAATAACTGAAAATTGAATTAATTCAGCGGACTCAGACAAGACATCCTGACGATCTAATTATGCCGATGACCCTGCTCTTCTGTCTCTTGACTGTATCTAGATGCAAGAAGAATTGAAAATACTTAATGATATCAATGGGATTAATGGGATCAGAAAAAAACACAGACAAGATACAGATTAGTAGAATAAATGTCGCGAACGAGTGCCAAACTGTTTTTGCAGAGACTTCTATACACAATGTGGGCTCATACATATATGTTGATAGCCATTTTGACAAATCTGGCAGAACAGACACTATATCAAAATATGAATACAAAATTCATCGACTTTGAAATTTATGAATTTTTTTAAAATCACGTCCAACTTAAAATAAGCATCTTTAACTTATACGGCAAGGCAGTCCTATTACCTTGCTGAGAAATATAGAGAATAACAAAAAAGGCAAGTTCCATATTTTCATAACTGGGTGCCTCTGCTGAACGGAAGAGTGAAATAGTACGACAAGATTATCAATATGGGACTGGAAGAATTAAAAAACCCCAGGAAAATACAAGCAGAAAGAGGGATGAGAACAAGAGGCCGGTTTTAATAGCACTCTTTTTGACGACCTAAACGCCAGTAAAGAATACCAAGAAGATATACTAGCTGAGAAACGAAGCAGGTCAAAGTTAATTCCTGGATTAAATGTTGTCATGAAATGACATGCGAAGTGTCGTTTTTTTCTTTCAATTCTTTCCCTTCCTTCCTATTCCCTTCATCTAAGCCGTCATTCTTTTCAATTTTCTCATTAAGACTCTGGTTTTGAATAGGGCACAGTGAGGACCGAAAACACTCAGAGAATTGAACTAGGGAGATAGACTAACAATGAATAAACAAGAGATAGAAAGTATTTTAACGGATGGCAGACAATAGGAAGACGTGGCGTGAATTTGTTGAAGGCATGTGCTACATTGGTAGTTGTAGGATAAAAAATGTAACTTATTATAATACTTATGTCAAGACGGAAGGATGCACAAGATATCACAATGATTCATAAAAGCACCGTAAATATAAAGCATTGTCGTGTTGTTAATCTTTAACTCTTAGACAAAAGCATTAAACAATTTTTAATTTCCTAAATATGTAACGAGAAAGTTTGAAATAATACACAAGGAAGATAAATGTTCCATGTATCAAAGAAAATGTAAAAACAGGAAAGAACAAAATGTGTAAGTAATATAACACTAAAGAAGTTTAGCAGCAATCCAAAGCAAACTTTCGAAGTATAACGAACAATTGTGTCGCCAGAAATACTTCAGAAGCTGCAAAAAAAATTAACAGCACTGAAGAACAAAGAAACAAAAGACGCAATACGAATCAGTCAGCAACAACAAATAATCGGACTGCCGTTTTAAAAACAAATAAGGATTACGCCAAATATGGAATACTAAGAAGACATACCAGCTAAGAAATAAAGCGAGCAAAGAAAATTCCTGTATCAATCGGCTCCTCAAGGTCAAAGAGCACGGGCTTTCAACAAATTAATGCAACGTCCTCCTGTCCTGTGTCATCCCTTTAAGATCTTTCTCTGCCTTCCTTATTCCTTTCATTTCTGTCTTCAGTTTTCTCCTCCACGTATTGTTGTCTCCTTTACCCTGAGGATCCCGGAACAAGGGCTGCTTTGAAGAGTTATCAACAAGTTTCTGTTCAACTTGCCCTTGTCTGGTGCTTGTCATCAGTTCCACATTGGTGTTATTGTTATACCATTTAATTTCCTCTTTTCGTCACAAACACCCATCTATGAAAATCTATAAAGGCCAGTTTACATTTGCTGAAGTTATTATTATTATTTTTTTTAACCTTAAATTTCCTGCCCCATCCCAACTCTCCTTAATTGCCATTTACGACAATGTAACCATAGGTTACAGTGTTATTATACTTTGCTCCCCCTTCAGATCCGGGTAACAAGCCCAGAACAATCCTATTAAATGGGCGATCGGAGTCCTTGGCATCACAGTTGCAGCATCAAAAGCAAAAGATGAAACCAGAGTCAACATTTATTGAATATTTTTTTCATAAAACACAGAAAAACAGAAAATACTAGTAAGGACCTTCTGTCGTTCCAGTATTGAAGAAGAAAGGAAACAAAGAGGAAAGTAATACCTACAGAAGCATTATCACTATTAATTAAACATCTAATGGAAGCACAACACAAGAAGAAGAGCGCACCAGGAAACGTGACCGGTACTGGAGTGAAAATAACTAAGCAAATCGTTTTTTTTCTGTAAAAAAATGTTGCTTCTTTCAACCTAGACACAGAGTCCGTCCGTTATACTAAAGTTCCTGGCCAAATATAAAATACCTTGTGTTCTGGTATTAAGCAACTGGTTCTGACACTTAAAGGCATAAGCAGTAAATAATAGAAGGAAGAAGTTGTTATATTTTAGAATTCTTGATACTTCCGGGAGTTGCTTATTAGATGCCTCAACACGGTATCAACACGGTATCAACACGGTATCGCAGTTATTCTGAAGATGTCGTTGTAGTTTCCAAGACTTGATTACGTTATTATTAAAAATAAAAATTAAAAAAAACCTTTCTTACTTCATTACCTTGTGGTCCATGACATTTGTATGCATATTTATGACAGCTGTTAATGAACATGTAGCGGGTCCTTTTTGTATTTATTATTAGATGAGTAATACTTCTTGATCACTCTGGTCAAATTCAAATAGGGGTATGTTAACTGACCACTCATACAACCCTTCTCCACCAACTGTTAATGACACCACAAAGGCCAGGTTGGACACACACAGAAGACCCTAGCAAACGATCATACACTTCTACAGATAGCAACTCTATACGTCTGCTACTCCACCCCGATGCAATGACGTAACTTCCTGTTACCAAGGACTACCGGTGATAAACAAATATGAAGCCCAGTCGAACCATTTTGATATCGACAGACATGTTATGAATTTTAATCATAACATTACTCACCCCCCACCCCCTCGTAAAATATTGGAAAATAAGTTTAAATTAATTCCGTGGTGTGAGTCTTGACATCACTGGAGTGAAAGATGGTATCATCAAATTTCACCGTTAGTATGAACTAGTATAGCACCTAGGTTTGTGCTACAGAGAAGGCAATTAAACACTCAATGTGTGGACAATAGCAAGAAATACTAAAACCATCGACTACAAAGGACATAAATCATTTTAACAACAATGTGAGGTGACCATACTAAGAAGACCCAACATATTAAAAAATGATAGCAGCAATCCATGCACTCTCATACCTCACACCGTCCAAAAAACATCTATCTGTCAAATCCAGAACTAGTAGTCAATTAATCTCATAATAATGCAAAACATTACAATTAATACAAATATGTAATAGAAACAATAGAAGAAATGAGGCAGACAATCAACCAAGAAAGTGAATGACAGCAATCTTATCTGTTAAAAGATTCAAAGTATGTGTACCTGTAACTTACATGTCATCAATATAACATAGTGATGTTAAAAGAACAAATGTTATCTTGTATCTAACACACTTGTGTGAGCAATAGTTAATACTATGTCTGTGTGTTGTTCGAATTGATAATAGTATGGCATATTAGCCATATATAGAGTCAAATACAGTATGAGTGTGAAAATGATTTGTATCAAAGATCAAACCAAGACTTGCGAATTAACATTAAATACCACTCAATTTAAGCAAAATACCTAACACGTGTAGTGTAATGGTAATATAGTCATTAATCAAACATCCCACATAGTCTCTTGAAGTACTTTCAAATAAATTATTGTTCAAATCCACGACTGTCCTCCATGCAATAATATGTTTGTGCGAATCCAAATGTTAATATCCAAGAATTTTGCAAATCGAAAAATAGTCAACTAGGAAATTTATCTGCTATTTCCCCTTGATTATGCGAGTCAGTCATCCTAGGGTTATGTCCCTTATTTTGTAGACGTCGGTTTTCCAATTAAAAATGACAATACATGTCCGTACGAAATATCTTGAAATGGCAGCATTTTCAACATTCAGCATAATGTGTGTTCATAAGTTTGTAGATCAAATATGATCACTGTCATTAAGGCACGATATCTGTATGTAATGCGCTGTCTTCAACCAGATACCACACCATCTTCAACATTTCAGAATTCAACAACATCATGTGCCGTGTGAACCCATTAATCGTATCAGCAATGTTTCATAAGTTACCGTAAAATCCTTCTTTCAACATTCGAATATGTAGATTAGTCTTCAGCATTGGTAGCTTACAGAATGTTATAGTATTCTCCATTCTTTGATTTATTGCGTGATAAATTCTCGCATTAAGTCTTCAGCATTGGTAGCTTACATAATGTTATAGTATTCTCCATTCTTTGATTTATTGCGTGATAAATTCTCGCAACATCGTTTTTTACAATATCTATTTTATAACGCAAGGGCAACAACTGCTTGAAATTTATAGTCACTTTTCTCGGTAAGCATTTGTCTTCTTGCGTTGGTATCGAATGCAGTTAAGTTTGAGCTGTGGTCATTTTGCGCTGGACTGCGCATGACTTGTCTTGCTTCTTGGTCGATCGGTTTCCGCCCACCACTAGTGGAGTGAGCGATTTGGAATGGCGAAAGAGATGCCTCGTTGAAGAGGGGATCTCCGCTATTTTTTTGTTCTGTCAGGGATGTGTAGTCCTCTTATGGATATTTCGTTTATTCGGGATAATACCTCTAGTGTATTTGCACATGCCGGGAGGCGTGATATTTCTGTATTTCTTGAAAGCAAGGTAAATTGACTTTTTTCATTAACTCTATCGATTTTGGGTCGTGAGCGATTTCGATTCATAGCCTGTCTTCGAAAGTCGTCGTCACGAGATGTTTTTTCCCAGCTCACATGTCGCTGCATTGTACTGCATCGGTTGATGCATGTACCAAGGACCATTACTTGCTACTTTGTTAAATGAACTAGGTTTGGAAAACCTTTATTATCTAGAGGATATTTTTGAGGACATTATTTATACTTCGGCAGACGTGTCTGTCTTGCTGAAGTCAAACTAAGGAGAGTGAACTGATCTCATACATCTGGTTATCTCCTGGCTGTTATAGAAAAGGATGGAGTTTTCCACCTGACTACATTTACAGCACTATGAAATATAACATGCATCTGACTCATCATTGTAATGCTGTCTACCGTCTATTGCTGTATTGAATGTTGCTGTGATAATGACTGTTTGATGTGCCTACATATTCGCGTAACCATTTTGTCACTGTGGCGTCCACAATAAATAATGAAGAAAAACGTCAACGGCTGTTTCAAGAATCATTGACTTTATACGTCGTGAGTTTACTGACGTCCTATGTGGATTGCCCTGTTATTTTTGTATGAACATTGTTTTGACTGAACACATCTGCACACTACACAAAACCAGACATGCGGATACCATCCATCATCATATGGCATCACGCATCATTTGGTGGCCATAAGCTGGTTTGATTCTGGTACTAGCAAACACGGGGTCCCTTACCCACTTCATTTTCAACAAGAATTCATCAGCATCCTTCAAGAAATTAACATTCTTCAATACAGTCAACATCTTCAAAATTTTCAAAGTACTCGGCGTTGCCCGGTAAAAGTCAAAATTTCAACTTTTTGACGGAAACAAGAATTTGACAGTACCCGGCGTTGTTACATGTTGCCGGATAACTCGGACTGCTGTTATCTTTTACGCAAGTCAAGCAAGTTGCTGCTGTCAAGGTTCCAGTGCTGTCGTTTTTTGAGAAGGTCAAGTGCCGGTTGAAACGGGTTGTTTTCTGAAGAAGGCCAAGTACCGATTTCCATCAACTTACTTTTGGATTAGAAGGTCAAGTGCCGAAACAACTCAACACACAGTATTTCAGAAGCTCTTGTACCATCGTGTTAGCAGTGGAAGCAGTTCAGATGTGCCATCATCGTTGGAGCTTCGCTCTTTAGGACGTTGATTGACATCCGTTTTTCTGCTGTTCTACGATTGGAAGCCTATAAGTTAAGTGGCCTGTTTGTATGTAAACTGTGCCCTTATACTTCTGCTGAGTCTTCTGTGTATCATCTCATTCTATATGTTATATGTTTATATGTTATTTGTATATTTATATGTTTATATTTCAGCGGGTTCTCGGTTGGGTGGTGTCTCCGTTAGATTATGCCACGTCATAGAGGTCGTCTATTGTGAGCGTTTTCTGTAGGGTTTGCAAATTTCCGATACTGGAATTTGCTAAGCGACTTCTGTTGCTATTTATGTTAGCTGTGATGACATGTTTTAATATTGTTTTCGTTATTATTTCGCATTCTTTAGTTTTGTTTTGATTTGTTTGTATTTGTTAGCCTACTCTTGTCTATAATTTAGTTTCATACAACATTTTTGTTTATACACTGTGGTGTCATGTATTTTGTTTAATTCTATCGCAGATATCGTCACATTTTTTGTGATATTTCATTAATTTCTGCTTTATTTTTAGTTGATTTCTGCGAACGTTTTTGTATTGTTGCTGATCTTTGTTATTGTTTACATTGTTATTGTTTACATTGTTTGTATTGTTTACATTTTCAATGTTTACATTCTGCATGTGTTTACATAGTCATTGTTTACAGTTATAGTAATTAGTTAATGGGCTATGCTAATGCACTGTTACTACTACACTGATGATAAATGAATGATGAATAGTGTCGTGCACTATTGAATGAGAAGTGCACTTATGATCAAGAATTGATTGTTGATATTTCATATACAAGTTCTTTGATTGGAGACTTGTTTCCCACAGAGACTGGGATAATATAAGGTGATGTGAATATACAAGTGCTTAATTAAGACTTGTTACACTTAGGTTTGAAATAAATTAGTTAATTATTTCAGGTTTTGGACTCATATGTTAGACAACATGTCTACATTTGAGCACTTTATTGAGCAGGGTAAATTGCTTGGGAAGACTGGTGATAAGTTAGAAGAATTTGCAACTGCTCGATATGATAAAGCAATGGAAGCTGAACAAAAGAAACTGCAGATGGAAGCTGAACAAAAGAAACTGCAGATGCAGGTGGATGAAAAGAGATTCCAAATGGAAATGGAAAAACAAAAAAGGGAATCAGAAGCTGAGGAGAGAAAACTCCAGCTACAGCTAGAGGCTGAGAATAAAAGACTTGAAAAAGAAGCTGAGAATAAAAGACTTGAAAAAGAAGCTGAAAATAAAAGACTTGAAAAAGAAGCTGAAAATGAAAGACTTCAAATGCAGGCTCAAGCTGAAGAAAGGAAGTTACAAAGAGAGTCTGATGAGAGGAAAGCAAAAATGGAACATGAAGAAAAACTCTTAGCTTTAGAGTTGGAAAAATTGAAATTGACGAGCATGAGTAATGGTAATGATTCAAACAAGGGTTCATCTTCTGGTAAGGCTAATAATGATACTTTTAAGATTAAGTTACCAACATTTAGTCCTTCCAGTGATGACATAATGTTCTATCTGGACAGATTTGAACAAGCATGTACAGCTCATAACATAGACAAAGCAAAATATGTTTATCAGTTATCAGGGATACTGACAGGTAAAGCTCTAAGTATATTAAATATGGTGGATGAACCTGACAAGAACAATTATGAGGTTGTCAGGGCCGCTTTGTTAAAGAAATATCAGCTTAACGAAGACGGCTATCGTCTACAATTTAAAAACATGTTACCTGAAAATGGAGTTGAATTCTCCGAGTTTATTGCAAGAATACGCATTACTTTCTCACGATGGGTTGAACTATCTAAGACGGAAAAAACTTATGAAGGACTTATGGACTTAATACTTAGAGACAAAGTCATGTCGTCTGTCAATGAGTCTTTCCTTGCTTTCCTTCATGAACGTAAACCTAAAACAATAAAAGAAATGGAAGATTTCTGTTGCCAATACGTAACTGCGCACCCACACATAACCATGGGTAACTCTAAGGTGAAAGAAGGTTTACCAGTTGCTTCGGCAGCTCCGTATGGCCAAAACTTTGCTCGTAGATTCCAACAAAATTTTGATAGAAAGAGTAGCGGTAATTTCTGTCAAAATCATGGAAACCAATTTCATAGTGATTCTTCTTCGAAGAATTGGAGACAACCTGATAGTACTCGTTACTATCACCCTAATAATTATAAGCATTTCAAAAGAGGATATGGTAATAGAGGTTATTCCTGCCGAAGACCTCAGAACCAAACAAATAGATGTTCGCATCAATGTGAACATGATAGTAATCGTGGAAACTGGAATTCGAACCAGGATAACAATTACAATAGAGACAATAATAACTGCAGAGATAATAATAACTCTGATAACTTCAGAGGTAATAATACACACAGATGTCATAGAACATGACATAATTCTTACCGACAATAATCCAATTAGGGTTAGGCCGTATCCTATTCCTATACACTTTCAGTCGCAAGTGGAAAAGGAATTGGATGAAATGATTCAATTAAATATAATTGAACCATCGACTTCACCATATTCTTCTTCCATGGTTATTGTCCGGAAGAAGGATAAGAACATACGAATTTGCGTTGATTATCGCAAATTGAATCAGGTCACAAAGTTCGACGCTGAACCGATGCCTTTGTTAGAAGATCTACTGATTAGACTTTCTAATTCTAGATTCTTCACTAAACTTGACTTGTCTAAAGGTTATTGGCAAGTGCCTTTAGCAGAGCATGCCAAACCTCTTACTGCTTTTTCTACACCTAGGGGTCTATTTCAATGGAATGTTATGCCTTTTGGTCTCATGAACGCCCCTGCCACTTTCGTTCGCATGATGCGTCGAATTCTGTCACATCGTTCGGATGTCATCGCATACTTAGATGACATCTGTCTCTTCAGTGATACCTGGGAAGATCACTATTTAGGGTTATATGACTTACTGTCCACTCTACGTGAGAATAATTTGACAGCAAAACCTTCTAAAGCTTTTGTTGGTTTTGGTGAAATCTCTTTCCTGGGTCATCGTGTTGGTCATGGTCTCTTGAAGACAGAAGACCACAATACTTCCAAAATACTGAACATCTCTGTTCCTAAAACGAAGAAACAAGTTAGGAGTCTCTTAGGTTTAATTCAATTTTATGGGAGATTTATTCCAAATTTATCTTCGATCATGGCACCTCTATCAACATTGTTGAAGAAAGGTTCGCCTAATCTGGTCCGTTGGTCTGAAGAATGCCAATCTTCACTAGACCAAATCAAGAATATATTTTCTTCTCCTCCCATCTTAAGATTACCTACTCTTGATAGGACTTTTGTTCTTCGGAGTGATGCTTCATCCACTGGGATTGGAGCAGCACTGATGCAAGAATATGCAAATACTCTGCATCCTGTTATGTACATTTCTAGAAAACTAAATGCGGCAGAGAGGAACTACTCGGTTTTAGACCGTGAGTTGTTAGCGATGGTTTGGTCAATTCTAAAGCTACAAAGATTCCTCCTGGGCGCACATTTCATTCTAGAGACTGATCAGAAAGCTCTTACAGCTATTCAGACTAAGAATTTGAAGAGTTCGAGATCCACTCGATATGCTATAGCTCTTCAACCTTTTCACTTCACGGTACGAGCTATCCGTGGTGCGGATAATGTGATGGCTGACATTTTGTCTAGATGCCCACATGACTCCAACTAATACTTCTGTCCTATATTTCCATATATTACAGAGTCATAACACACCTATATTTCTACAATAGATTAGCACATCTGTACTTACTTTATATGTACACACTATCGTGCTTTGTTGTCATCTTCTTCTGTTCGTTTTTTAAGATGATAGAGGAGGACTGAGTAGTTAATATAAGGGCCGTTAGTTTACTAAACAGCCACAATTATTAATAATGTATTGTACCTTATGAAGCATATTAGTTATTAATTAGCATTATATTGCTTGTACTTTCTCAGAATGTCATTGTTGAGCTGAGGACTTACCTTACTAGTATCAAGCATGACGAGTTCTAGATTGTGTACTTACCCTCGGAATACCAGAGCATATGTCCTGGATCGTCATGTAGTTTAACTTTACTATGTACTTATGTCATTACATGTCAAAGAATGTACTATTTAAATTTTCCTATCAGATTTGTACATCCATTTTTAAAGACAATATTAGAGTATGCTGTTTAATGATGATTATAGTAACTTGCATACGTATATTGTGTTTACATGCTAACGTGATGTGTGTTGGTGACACCTCCCCGATGTGAATATTTTTTGAGACATATTTATTTTTCTGTTGAGGTATATCCTCACCAGACACTCTATAATTAGCCTATTGTTTGGCAATTTAATTAATTATCAGCGCATAATTCGTGCGTTTTGAGCCGCTTATCGCATGCTCTTTGATATTTAAAAAAAAATATGTTCCACATTTTTTTTTTATCGGGAGGAGGTGGTGATATGTTGCGTGATAAATTCTCGCAACATCGTTTTATTTCAATATCTATTTTATAACGCAAGGGCAACAACTGCTTGAAATTTATAGTCACTTTTCTCGGTAAGCATTTGTCTTCTCGCGTTGGTATCGAATGCAGTTAAGTTTTGAGCTGTGGTCATTTTGCGCTGGACTGCGCATGACTTGTCTTGCTTTTTGGTCGATCGGTTTCCGCCCACCACTAGTGGAGTGAGCGATTTGGAATGGCGAAAGAGATGCCTCGTTGAAGAGGGGATCTCCGCTATTTTTTTGTTCTGTCAGGGATGTGTAGTCCTCTTATGGATATTTCGTTTATTCGAGATAATACCTCTAGTGTTTCCCACATGTCGGGAGGCGTGATATTTCTGTATTTCTTGAAAGCAAGGTAAATTGACTTTTTCATTAACTCTATCGATTTTGGGTCGTGAGCGATTTCGATTCATAGCCTGTCTTCGAAAGTCGTCGTCACGAGATGTTTTTTCCCAGCTCACATGTCGCTGCATTGTACTGCATCGGTTGATGCATGTACCAAGGACCATTACTTGCTACTTTGTTAAATGAACTAGGTTTGGAAAACCTTTATTATCTAGAGGATATTTTTGAGGACATTATTTATACTTCGGCAGACGTGTCTGTCTTGCTGAAGTCAAACTAAGGAGAGTGAACTGATCTCATACATCTGGTTATCTCCTGGCTGTTATAGAAAAGGATGGAGTTTTCCACCTGACTACATTTACAGCACTATGAAATATAACATGCATCTGACTCATCATTGTAATGCTGTCTACCGTCTATTGCTGTATTGAATGTTGCTGTGATAATGACTGTTTGATGTGCCTACATATTCGCGTAACCATTTTGTCACTGTGGCGTCCACAATAAATAATGAAGAAAAACGTCAACGGCTGTTACAAGAATCATTGACTTTATACGTCGTGAGTTTACTGACGTCCTATGTGGATTGCCCTGTTATTTTTGTATGAACATTGTTTTGACTGAACACATCTGCACACCACACAAAACCAGACATGCGGATACCATCCATCATCATATGGCATCACGCATCAATCATGTGCCGTGTGAACCCATTAATCGTATCAGCAATGTTTCATAAGTTACCGTAAAATCCTTCTTTCAACATTCGAATATGTAGATTAGTCTTCAGCATTGGTAGCTTACAGAATGTTATAGTATTCTCCATTCTTTGATTTATTGTACAAATGTAGTAGTGTCAACACAACACGTCATCATTAATGTAATAATTTCACGGATGAACATGTGACGAAGTCATTTAATGGGTTAGTTTGGAAGTTGTGAGTCCCCTGTATTTATAGAGTCGATTGGTGATCTAGGTCCTTGATACATCGGGAAAGGACATCAGCCATGACATTCTGGCTCCCTTTGATAGCTCTTATTTCATAGTCGTATGGCTAAAGTGCAAGCGAGGCCCTAGCAGCTCTCTCATTTCGGAATCTCGCTGTTTTGAGATAGGACAACGCTTTCTGATCGGTCTCCAAGGTGAATTTTGCTCCCATTAGGTAACGCTGTAGTTTTGCAAAGCAGAAGACGATCGCTAAGTGTTCTCTCTCGATAATAGGGTACTTCATTTCTGTAGGCGTTAGTTTTCGACTAATATATAGAATTGGATGCATGCAACATTCAAACTGTTGCATAAGCGTTCCACCGATCCCTGTTCCATAAGCGTCAACTCTGAGGGTAATGGGAAATCGAGCGTCAGGTAATCTCAAAATTGGTGATGCTGAAAAGCAGATTTTCAGTATATTTAAAGAGACATCACAGGCATGGGACTAGACAATTTTGTTTGGCGAGTTCTTCTTTAACAACGCAGGCAGAACTGAGGTAATATCCGAAAAAATTGGCAAGAATTTTCTATAGAAATTCACAAAGCCTAACAGACTGTGAACTTGTTTCTTAGTTCTAGGAATTTCAAGATTCAAGATTTTAGATATAGTTGAATCTTCAGGTTTAAGGAAACCGCCTCCTACGTTATGACCCAGAACATGAAATGTCCGTGAATCCTATTCTTGTTTTAGAAGGTCTAGCAGTAAGATTATGAAGACGTAAGGTATTCAACAAAGACTGAATTCCAAGAACATGTTCTTCCCAAGATTGAGGAAACAGACAAATATCATCAATATAAGTGATTAAATCCTCACGGTCAGAGAAAAGTTTGCGCATCATGCGAACAATGGTAGCAGGAGCGTTAACAAGACCGAACAACAAATAGTTACATTGAAACAATCCTAGAGGTGTAGCGAAAGCTGTATAAGGTTTAGCTTTTTCTCATAAAGGTACCTGCCAATAGCCTTTTGACAAGTCAAATTTAGTAGCAATGGCCAATCTGTCTAGAAGAGAATCTAACAAGAGTAATGGCTCCACGTCCTGGATAGTCACAGCATTTAAGCGCCTGAAATCTATGCAAATCCTAATAGATTTGTCCTTCTTCCTAATCAAGCCCATAGGAAAACTATATGGTGAATGTGATGGAGCAATTATATTTAACTTTATCATCTCCTTTATTTCTTTCTGTACCTGGGATTGCAAATGAATAGGTATAGGATATGGTTTCAGTTTGATAGGTCTGAAATCTGTTAGCAAGATATCATGTTGAGTGATATATGCATGCCCAGGAACATCCGTGAGCACATCAAAAAAAGATTGAAGTAATTGAGAAATTAGCTCCTTCTGATGAGAAGCAAGAGTTGGTGCGATAGAAATATCTTTCCAACTCTAAGTAGATAAAAGATGTAAATTAGGTAAAGATAAAAGTGGCTCAGTATTATCAGGTAAGTCAGACATTTCTTCCTGGATTATCGCTAAGGAAGAGCGACGATCAACAGACTCGTCGATAGCTTCAAAGACTGGTTTAAGATGCGGAGGACGAGCATGAAATTGCTGTAACATATTGATATGAAAAGTTTTTTTCCTTTCCATTAATAGACAAAATATAGTCAACATCTGACAATTAATCAATAATCTTATAAGGTCCTCTCCGTGAAACCAGTAATTTATTGTCTTTATTTGGCTGTAATACATAGGCCTCATCACCTGGCCATGATTGGCGTAATTTCTTGTTTTGATTCACAAACAATCGAGCCTTTAATTTTGCGTTTTCTGACGCCTCCACTGCTATTTGGCATGCGTCGATAATTTTTTTTCTCAGATTGACAACTGTCGTAGATTTGTGATAGGTGAATTAAGACTTGGTTTGGTCCCTTCTGAATAGCAATAGAAACAAGTGATAGCTCAGTGGGAGATGATAAAATAGAAATAGATTTCACAAGTGAGATGGAGGAAATATTTTAGAGTCGGTCTTTGACCCTCGAGATGATTTCTCTCAGTCAGCCTATCAACAGATTAAGATTTTGTCAGACCGTCTAGTATAATATATATTAATATATATATATATATATATATACCTCACATACACACACACACATAAGTGACTACAATAGACACACAGACGTGAAACTATGACACTGGAAATATAGATAATTGGGAACGAACTGACCGACACACTAGAATAAGTTTATGTGAATTTTAATTATCATAATAAAATTCCATCACAACACATAAAATTACATCAAGCATATACAAATAGTCATAAAGTCCATGAATATTGCTACAAGAATGATAGACCCAATGGTATGATCCTTTCCCTCGATGTATAGCCCACAGTCCTGTTAGAAGAAAAGTGATAGCCCCAAAGAGTCACGGATACATCTGCTGTAGTCTAATGATTTCCCTTTAAAGGTATGCGCAGACTTTGATACTCTAATCTATCCTAAGGAAAATATTGTTAGCAACAACAACAAAAATTGCATAAAGAAATGCAAAATGGGTGGAATTTTGGTATACCATAAAAGAGTCACTCGTTCCTGCTTTCTCTCTATTCATGCATCAGGGCCCTGACATACATTCTTACCTACAATCGTGCTGTTGTTCGCCGTCTGGCGCAAACTGTAGGACACCCACACACTTTAATCTGTCTTTCTTTTAATGAAGCGGATCCCAGCTCTGCAGATTTTGGGTTCATCCAATGTGTCCGGGGAGCGTCCTCTTCATGTGAATATTTTTCAGACTAAGGTTAGTGTCACTTGAATCACGAGGTAAGAATTAGTTTTAAGCGGGCTGACAGTGTCAGATTCACGAGGTTTCCACTACTTAGGAAAAATGTCAGGTTTGTAACTTCGATCAAAGGTAAAATTCTTGGTCACACCACAATGTGTCAACAATGTCGGAGAGGTTATTGATTGTAATATTTTACTTGCCACACGGGCTGAAATGTACTACAGTTTTTTTCTCATGAAGAATTAAATCTGGCGCGATAGACCCGTTACTTCATTTAATCTTAAAGTTCAGGTAATGGGTACTCTGTCGTTCTGGATGCCAACGCAATGCCAGACAGGTTTTACTTTATACACCAAAGTCTTTAAGAAAAAAATGTTTTTGTTCTTCACAGATATTTCTCATTACTTAAACGCTGGCAAAGTTGGGCTACCCCAGTTTCACTGAATAAAGAGAAAACAACATATAAAATACTTATACATACTATTTCTCGGTTATAACTTACATTATAAACTGCAAGCTTAGAGCTGGACTTATCATTTAAATTCCAGTGAAATAAGTTATATTAATAAAATCAATCATCATGAATTAGAAATACATACGTATTTCGTCAATACTCAATGATGAATCATTGCAGTTATAAGTTAGTTTAAAATATTCTCGACTGATTACTAGCAATTTAATAAAATGTATTTATAGCTGCATGAGTTTAAGCTAAAAATTATAATTTATTTTGCTATCAACTGAAACACGTCATCTAGAGAATATAACAGACTTATAAATTTAATTTCTTCTGCACAAAAATCTAGCTAGTGAAATGAAATAAGCGATTATCACTGAATCACTCAACACTACTAGATATATGTATAATATTTACCTCCAAACAGAACTACGGGTATCACAACGAAACTAAGTGTTTCACTTATAAATATAAGTATCTAGAACGAAGCGATCACGTCTACTGCAACTATGAGTATGAATGAAGTCAAGTTTAAACTCCGGGTAAGATATCTGAAACAGACAAAGGATGCGCGTTATTTTCAAAAACCCCCGTCTCTCCCTCTCTCTTAACACTTCACTTCACATTTAGATGCTGGCCATAACTGCCAAAACGCGTCGTCACACCTCACGCCGACAAGTCTCCTTTCTGAGCTATGCATGAGGGCGCCGTTCACACCTCACGCCGAGAACTTAGCCGAAGAAAACTCTCGTGTCAGCTTGAAAATGTAGACAAATGTCTGCTCTCTATGTCTGACTAGACGAATTCTCACAGTATTTCGTTCAGCCAGGGACTGACACATTACGCAATAAAATGCGTTACTAGTATGAGAAAAGAAACGGTAAAGTCAGATTGGGAAAATATATTTAGTCGCAAACGAACGAATGCGAAACACAGGAAAACGATAAAAGAGCGATAATAAAGTAGAGGACACTGGTAGAAAAGAATATAGAAAATTTATTGATCATAAATCTCTATGCGACAGAACGTCCCCCCTTTAAAATATGGAAGCACTCCATGTCTACGTTATGGAAATAAATTTCCTATATCCGTAGCTTCAGGGTGTTTCCTCATCCCTCTCATCTCCCCCCTCCGTCTCTCTCCAATTCCTACTCAAGTCTACTCTCAAAGTTTCCTTTCTCTGAAATGTCTTCCGTGCGCGCTTGAAAGAGCGTCGCCGCTTTTGACATTTTTGAAAGAATTCGTGTGTGTCCAGTGGAATTTCCGTGCCACTATCGTCATCTTCGTCAATTTTGGCGAACGTCAGGAGATGTTCGGAGGTCGGCACCGGTCTTTCCAGGAATTTCTTTAACAGATTTAAATGGAAAAACCTTCTTTTTTCCTTTAATGCAGATATGGTAGTTAGCCTTAGAAATCTTTTTTCAGGACGGTAAACGGCCCTTGCCATCCGATCCTCAGGTTGTTGTTCCCGGTGGGGAGTAACACCAAAACTTTCTCTCCTGCTTCCAGTTCTCTTTCTTTCGCGACTTTCCTGTATCGGTTAGCGTGCTTTGCGCGTGCTCGCTTAAAGTTAGTCGTTGCTAGATCCCATATTAGTTTCAACCTTTCCTTTAAATCCGACACATATTTACTTGCTGAGACAACTGTCTCATCAGCCTTCTGGTCTGTCAGCGACCTGAGTAAGGCTTCAAGCGGGCCCTTAATGGGTCTGCCGAATAAAAGCGTGGCTGTCGGAAATCCTGTGGACGTATGTGGGGTTTCTTTGTAGCCAAATAGAGCTGCAGGGATAGAAAGATCCCAATCGTCAGGTTTCACTTGTGCCAGTTTACTTAGCATCATGCTGAGGTTTCCGTTAACACGTTCTACTAACCCACTTCTGGCCAGAATGTAAGGCTTAGTGTAGATGTGTTCGTCCCTCAAGATCTTAACGATCTCATCCATCAACAGGTTCCGGTATGGAGATCCGTTATCCGTCAACACTTGCTGAGGGAATCCCAACCGAGTGAAAATCTGCACGAGGGCTTCTGCGACATGCTTGGCATCTGTGCATGTTAGCGGGATAGCTTCTGCCTATAAAGTGCATGTGTCGACTAGGGTCAGGATAAACCTGTTCCTTCTTTTAGTCCTTTCTAGGGGTCCTAAAATGTCGATCACCACCAGTTCGAATGGTGTTCCCATTATTGGCATTTCACCCATGTGGACTGGGGGTGTCCGTTGCTTGGGTGGTACACGTTGGCACTTGGCACAGGATTTGACATACCTGATAATATCAGTATTTACTCCTGGCCACCAATAATGAGTGGTTATCCGTTGGTTTTTGTCGTTCTGTCCCATATTTCCGCTGAAGAGAAGAGAGTGCCCCATTTCTATAATTTGGCTTCTGTACTGTTTCGGTACTAGCAGCTGGTTGTAACCTTGGTCAGGCTTGCCCGTTCTGCAATAAAGTACGCCATCCTTAGAAAAAATGTCCCCGTGCAGTCTGGGTTCCTTAGCCATGGGCAGTTTCCTAAAGCAGGGTTCCAAAGTAGGGTCCTTTTGTTGCGCTTCTTTAAGTTCCATAGGTAACAAATTAGGCGCAGGCTCCCGTTCCTTCTTGGTTTGCCCTCTTGTAGTTACTGCTGCCACAATCGGCTCTTCCGGTTTCCCAATAAACACGTATCTACCGCCAAGTATGACTGGGTAGATGGGGTCATCCATAACAGCCGCTTTGATCACGCCTCTGACAAACTCAGAATGGATCTCCACCAGTGTGATGCGAAGTGCTGTAGGTGCCTCACTCTTAGAAACTCCACAAAGTTCGACGGTCTCTCCTGTCTCTTGACCGGGTTTAACCAGGTGTCTGGCAACAATGCAATCATAAGAAAGCCCCGTGTTAAATAAACAAAAAGTTTGAGAACCGTTCAAAATAACAGTACCTCGCGTTGAGGGTCTCTCTTCCTCAGGTTGGGAATCACTGTCAATAATTCCGCCTTGCGAGACTGTTAGCAAGCATCCGATGCGTTTAAGCTCAGTGTGCTCGCTATGATCATTAGTCCCGTGCGCAGGGGTTTTCCCTTTGTCACCTTGTCCTCGCTAGCCCCGCTGCCATGTAGAACGGTTGGGTTGATCAGACTGTTTACTGTGGTTGGGGTACTTGGTTTTGTAGAACTTGGATTTTTCAGGAGGGGGGTTTTGAGGTCTAGTTTCTCTGTGGTTATGCTGATTAGTAGCATGAGAAGATTGGTCTAGGTTATTCTTTCGAAAAAACTCTTCGGTCGGTTTACGTTTTGTGGCCGGGAGTTCAGCCAGCGCATTGTGATATCGCTCAGACTTTTCCTAAATGTCTTCAAGCTTGTCTGCCCCGTGCTCAGCTAGAAATCTCCGGGTATCAGCAGACAACGTGTTCTTTATTTGTTCTGTTATAACAAATTCCTCCAGACCTTCATAGGTAGAGGGGAGCTGACAAAGCTCAAGGCACTTTGTCAAATATCCCTTCAAACGAGACGAGAACTGCTGAAAAGTTTCAGAGCTCTCCTTCCTGCTGTTGCGAAACAGTTGCAAAAATTTTCGCGCATTCATTTCAAAGCGCTCAAGTAAAGCTTTCTTCAACACGTCGTAGTTGTCTTGTTGGCTGCTTTCCAGTTTGGCGTAAACATCATACGCACTGCTTTTCAAATCTTGAGAAAGCTTCATATTCCAACGCGACCTCTCTAAACTGTACAGAGTTACACTTTTCTCAAATTGTTCTAGATACATGTCAATCTTCTCATTAGGACAAGGGAAAGATTCTAGCGCAAAAGACATAGCAGTGAGGTGAGTAGATTGAGTGCTAGAAGGATCTGTTAAAGAAGAATGAGGAGAAGACTCTCCATTGCTGGAGGTAGAGGCAGCACCACGACTTTGAAATTCTAGAGTTTTAAGAGCCAACTCATGCTGTCTCTCTTCCCTCTCCTTCTCATGCTGTCTCTCCTTCTCTCTTTCGTTCGCCCTGCGGATTTCCATTTACTCATCCATCTTCCTCTGCTCTTTAGCTTCAGCTGCTTTCCTCTCCGCATCATATCTCTCAAGTTCGTCCCTGACAAAAGCTTTCGCTTGTTCCCCGTCCCAGCCTTCTTCTCTTGCCTCGTCTCTGAGGATCTGCATAAGCTTCGCCCTCTCTGCCATTGTAAATCAGTGACTGAGACTAGTCGAGAAGGAAATCAGAAAACGGATACACTGGTTCCTTACCACTTACGAGAAAATACCAAAATACAAAAGATGATATACTTTAACCTGGGAAACCTCCTCCTATGATATTTTATCTAACTATCGCTGGTATTCCTGGCTCTAAAAGCTCTAATTGCAAGCAACTATGCCAATTAAATGGTAGTAAGATTTACTCACTAAAAAAAAAGTTGCTACAGTGGAAACAAAATAATTATTACATAAAAAATTTAAGGAGAAAAAAAAACCTTAAATTTTAAATCCACTACAAGTTCACCCCTGAAGTCAGATCGGGTAAGGGAGGCAATTAATCTGGACGAAATAGTCCGAAACGCACTCCTTAACTTAGTTCAAAACACCTTTCTGCTTCAAACCCAGTGACTGTTAGACAGTCACAAACTTTACCAGCGTTTAGTATTACAAAATCAATAATTAACATATATTCCGACAAAATCAACCTGTAACTCAAATGTATATTACTCAAAATGCTGTGGAAAAACAATTATTAATTGTGTGGTCAGCACGCCCATAAACATATCGTTAGTCTAGGGGAATGGTTATTTTTAAAAGATACTAAAATCCACGAGACAATCACACTCTTTCTCTATTTCAGAATACAGAATCTTACAGACGAGCTGATATTGTCGTGCTAGCTCAGGACTAAGAGTTCAATTACCAGAAAAATACGCACTATTTGTCGTATCGTCTGCCTCTTCTAAGTTCAAAATCCCGATAGACGAGACCTCATTTGTCGTCTCGTCTTCCTATTCTAAATTCAAAAATCCTTCGGACGAGTCCACATTTGTCGTAGATTTGTGATAGGTGAATTAAGACTTGGTTTGGTCCCTTCTGAATAGCAATAGAAACAAGTGATAGCTCAGCGGCAGATGATAAAATAGAAATAGATTTCACGAGTGAGATGGAGGAAATATATTAGAGTCGGTCTCGGACCCTCGAGATGATTTCTCTCAGTCAGCCTTTCATCTACAACAGATTAAGATTTTGTTAGACCGTCTAGTATAATATATATTAATATATATATATATATATACCTCACATACACACACACATAAGGGACTACAATAGACACACAAACGTGAAACTATGACACTGGAAATATAGATAATTGGGAACGAACTGACCGACACACTAGAATAAGTTTATGTGAATTTTAATTATCATAATAAAATTCCATCACAACACATAAAATTACATCAAACATATACAAATAGTCATAAAGTCCATGAATATTGCTACAAGAATGATAGACCCATTGGTATGATCCTTTCCCTCGATGTATAGCCCACAGTCCTGTTAGAAGAAAAGTGATAGCCCCAAAGAGTCACGGATACATCTGCTGTAGTCTAATGATTTCCCTTTAAAGGTATGAACAGACTTTGATACTCTAATCTATCCTAAGGAAAATATTGTTAGCAACAACAACAAAAACTTGCATAAAGAAATACAAAGTGGGTGGAATTTTGGTATACCATAAAAGAGTCACTCGTTCCTGCTTTTTCTCAGTTCATTCATCAGGGTCCTGAAATACATTCTTACCTACAATCGTGCTGTTGTTCGCCGTCTGGCGCAAACTGTAGGACCCCCACACACTTTAATCTGTCTTTCTTTTAATGAAGCGGATCCCAGCTCTGCAGATTTTGGGTTCATCCAATGTGTCCGGGGAGCGTCCTCTTCATGTGAATATTTTTCAGACTAAGGTTAGTGTCACTTGAATCACGAGGTAAGAATTAGTTTTAAGCGGGCTCACAGTGTCAGAATCACGAGGTTTCCAATACTTAGGAAAAATGTCATGTTTGTAACTTCGATCAAAGGTAAAATTCTTGGTCACACCACAATGTGTCAAGAATGTCGGAGAGATTATTGATTGTAATATTTTATTTGCCACACGGGCTGAAATGTACTACAGTTTTTTTCTCATGAAGAATTAAATCTGGCGCGATAGGCCCGTTTTTTCATTTAATCTTAAAGTTCAGGTAATGGGTACTCTGTCGTTCTGGATGCCAACGCAATGCCAGACAGGTTTTAATTTATACACCCAAGTCTTTAAGAAAAGAATGTTTTTGTTCTTCACAGATATTTCTCAGTACTTAAACGCTGGCAAAGTTGGGCTACCCCAGTTTCACTGAATAAAGAGAAAACAACATATAAAATACTTACACATACTATTTCTCGGTTATAACTTACATTATAAACTGCAAGCGTAGAGCTGGTCTTATCGTTTAAATTCCAGTGAAATAAGTTATATTAATAAAATCAATCATCATGAATTAGAAATACATACGTATTTCGTCAATACTCAATGATGAATCAGTGCAGTTATAAGTTAGTTTAAAATATTCTCGACTGATTACTAGCAATTTAATAAAATGTATTTATAGCTGCATGAGTTTAAGCTAGAAATTATAATTTATTTTGCTATCCACTGAAACACGTCATCTAGAGAATATAACAGACTTATAAATTTAATTTCTTCTGCACAGAAATCTAGCTAGTGAAATGAAATAAGCGATTATCACTTAATCACTCAAAACTACTACATATATGTATAATATTTACCTCCAAACAAAACTACGTGTATCACAACGAAACTAAGAGTTTCACTAATAAATATAAGTATCTAGAACGAAGCGATCACGTCTACTGCAACTATGAGTATGAATGAAGTCAAGTTTAAACTCCGGGTAAGATATCTGAAACAGACAAAGGATGCGCGCTATTTTCAAAAACCCCCGTCTTCCCCTCTCTCCCTCTCTCTTAACACTTCACATTCACTTTAGATGCTGGCCATAACTGCCAAAACGCGTCTTCACACCTCACGCCGACAAGTCTCATTTCTGAGCTATGCATGAGGGCGCCGTTCACACCTCACGCCGAGAACTTAGCCGAAGAAAACTCTCGTGTCAGCTTGAAAATGTAGACAAATGTCTGCTCTCTATGTCTGACTAGACGAGTTCTCACAGTATTTCGTTCAGCCAGGGACTGACACATTACGCAATAAAATGCGTTATTAGTATGAGAACAGAAACGGCAAAGTCAGAATGGGAAAATATATTTAGTCGCAAACGAAGGAATGCGAAAAACAGGAAAACGATAAAAGAGCGATAATAAAGTAGAGGACACTGGTAGAAGGAAAAGAATATAGAAAATTTATTGATCATAAATTTCTATGCGACAACAACATATTGGTAAGAGGTTTGAACATCTTCATTTATGCCAGCTCCCACCAACAATTGTTTTAAGATGGACATAGGTCCTCTAGGTTTTGCACCAAAGACTAACTCGAATGGCGCAAACCCTGTATGTTCGTTAGGAATCTCCCTATATGCAAACAATATTGCAGGCAAAATTCGATCCCAATCTTGCGGGTATTAAATCGTAACCTTACCCAACATCTGCTTCAACGAACGATTGAACCTCTCAATTTTCCCATTTGAGGCGGCGTGATAGACTGAGCTAAGAGAACGATCAATATCGAACTCTTTCATCACCTGTTTCATTACGTCAGAGACGAATTGAGTTCCGTGATCAGATAGAATGGTTTTGGGAAAACCCAATCTACTGAATATTAAAAATAGCGCATCAGCTACATCCACTGTTGATATGGTTTTAGGAGGAATCGCTTCTGGCCAGCGCGTACACATATCAATACAGGTCAGCACATATCGGTGACCTCTAGCTGACTTAACCGCAAATGGACCAATAAGATCAATCGCCATCTTTGCGAAAGGCCGCAATGATATATCCGATGCCTCGATAGGCGCATTATGTTTGGGCCTTTTTGTTGCCACATCTTGGCAAACTTTGCATGTGCGACAAAAAGTTTTGACATCTTTAGTCACACTAGGCCAAACAGAATGAGACAAAACCCTTTGTTTTGTTCTTGCACTTCCCAATGGACCTGCACAATTAATATCGTGAGCATGTCGTAAAACAAATGGTCGAAAACAAGCTGGCACCATGATCTGTTTTCTTACAGATGTAGAATCCTGAAAGTTTCTCATTAAAACACTATTCTTTAAAGTGTACCAATGTTTAGCATTATCATCAAACATCACATCATCTGATTTTGCAACGTGAAAAAATTTCTTTAAGGACTCATCATCATTGTGTCTCTGAATGACTGTATCCTTATCAATAAGTTCCACCTGTAGATTATCATCATTTTCCTTCTCCTCGTCATTATTTTCCTCACCAGTCACCATCTCCTCAGTCTCACTCTCATCATTCATCACCTGATCTACCACGTTATCGATTTGGTTCAGATTATGCATCTCAGCACGAGCCTGAGCTCTCGTCGTGACAGCATTTGCACTTATCAGATGCTGTTGTTCCCATTTTTCAATATCTTCCTGAGTACACCCATGAAGACCAGGAATATTTCCCAAGGTTTTTCCTGCGATAGGATTATTCAACCGGCACACAAGAGTTATTCCTGTAAAGTAGGGGGGTATCCAAAAATACTTCCGCAGTCGGATAGTATTCCACTGTGCCACCAAATGTAATGCATTTAACCTCCCTTCCTGTGTAATCCAATTGATCTACCAACGACCTGCGCACACCAATCGTTGTGCATCCCGTGTCCCTGAGAAGTGACACAAGTTGGTTGTTCACAAAACCTTTATTAAAGACCAGTGAACCTGTTCCATCATACGACGACATAACTGGTAAAGGATGTCCATACAGGAGCCTAGGGACTCCCTCTACCTGAAACAAAGAATTACATTCAGAACAATTAGTACTGTTAGATAAATCTACACTACGTGCATTTACATGAGAGACACCATTATTATTCTGAACTGGATTATTGTCATTAACATGTACAACAGCATTAGAACGTTCAGGGTTCCTTGACTGTCTAAAGTTATTGTTCTGTTGAGAACCTCTGTTATTAAAAGAATTGTCATTATTTCTATAAAATGACCTTTGTCCTCTGCCTGATCTGGAATTATATCCTCCTCCGTTCTGATAATCATTAGGCCTGAAAGATGATTGTGGATTAAAATATCCCTCATCATAAGAGTAATAATTTCTTTGAGGCTGTTGTGAGTTTTTGTTAAAATTATATCTCCCTCTGTAATTGCCCTTGTTATGATCTCTATTTACTCGATAGTTTTTATACATACTTTTGGATCTCTGTCTGTGTGCATTAGACACCATATTCCTAGCAGACACAACTGGCAAGGAATCCTGAAAGTTATTTTTTCTAAGGTTCCTACCCGGATGTGCGACCTGATAATGTCTCTCTAAATTTTCTACCGTAGATAATGTTTCAGGTTTTCTCTCCTGTAGGAATGATAAAAAGTCGCCACTGATTGAAGACAATACTTTGTCTCTTAGAATCAAATCAGCCAGCCCCTCAAAAGTTTTTTTTAATTTTTACAGTTTAATAGATAAGACAAAATCAGTAAACTCGTTAGCTGAATCTGGTAATAATGATTTAAACTTCATCCTATAGCCATTTGCATCCAATTGATACTTCTTTAGCAACAAGGCTTTTACAGCCTGATAGTCATTTCTAGTCTGATCATCCATTGTGCAGACTGCAGTCAGAGCCTCACCCACCAATAAAGACATGAGCCTACTAGACCATATACTCTATCAATTTTAAACTCTTGGCAATAAGTTTCATCTATTTAAGAAGCATGAAATATCGTCTATATTTGAGTTAAATTTTGGCAAATTGAGCTTACAAGTGGAAGCATGGTCTTTTTTCCAGCCTCACCATTCATAGGATTTACCTGCGGTTGTTGAAGTCTCAATCTCTCCAACTCTAGTTCTGCTATTCTAAGCTCTTGTTGTGCTTTTTTTAGCTTGTTGTGCTTTTAATTCAGCCTGAGCTTGAGCATAGGCCAATTTTTTTTCGTCCAGTTCATATTCTCTTCTCCTGTTTTCTTGTTCAAGAGCCAATTTCTCTTCTCTCCTTTTGTCAGCCAATTACAATTCATCTACTCTCCTTTTTTCAGCCAATTCTTCTTCTCTCCTTTTTTCAGCTAATTCTTCTTCTCTACTTTTTTCAGCTAATTCTTCTTCTCTCCTTTTTTCAGCTAATTGCAATTCTTCTACTCTCCTTTTTTCAGCTAATTCTTCTTCTCTCTTTCTTCAGCTAATTCTTCTTCTCTCCTTTTTTCAGCTAATTGCAATTCTTCAGCTCTCTTATTCTCATCTCTCTCTCTCTAATTGTCTTTGATCCCTGAGTTCATTGGCTTTTAGCTCTTTTAATTCTTTTTCATATTCAGTGGAGGCATATGTCTCTAAAGCCTCACCTTCCTTACCAAATTCTTTTCCAATCTTAATAAATTACTCCAGGGTAGCCATAATTTACAATTATTGTGCTTTCCAATAGCTGAGCAATAATGCAAATATTATATAATGAATATGTGAGCAATATTAGCAATAATTATTTCACCACTCAAAATCATCCGACTGCATATAACAATAGATGTTATAATAGGAGCTAAACAATAGATACGAACAAGAGGACTGAATACAGTGACAAGAGCCAAATGAAGATAATACAAATGATCAACTAAGGTAGAAATGTATGAAATATAGAACAAATGAAAAACATTCAGCTCTATCACACTTATGACAAAACAAGTACGATTTCACGACATATATGACATCTAATAAATGAAGGATAGCAGGGTAAGATAAACAATATCACAAACATTAATGAAGCAAAACTGAATAAAAATTACAATTAACTTTACAACAATAACAAACTTTCCAAAAAACAGTAACTTCACAACTAGACAGATATTGGATCTGGTTAGTTCAATTAAGGCAGTAACACTCAGCAATGTACGCTGGTCCCTTAATTTGAAGCAAACAGATGCAAAAACTACAGGATGACCATGAATTTACGACCATCCATTTTAGAGGTATTGCAAATTCACAGTTCCCTTCCAACCACCCACTAATTTCAAAACATATATACACGAAGATACATATAACATGAAGAAAAATAAACTCTGGCAAACAAGATTATCAGCATCACACGCTGTATGTAACTCTAAATATACTCATCTGAATGCCAGTAAAAGATCCTCCTGGTTAAACGCCTCCTTCCCAAGGCAAGGATGTAAACACTCAGTGTAAAATAGGCCATCATCAGGATAAAACTTAAATTTCTCAATGAAATATTGATAGGAAAGTCGTCTTCCTTAAAACTCTTCACCTTCTGCAATGTATTTGATAATTTGAGCAGTAATTTATGTTCATATAACCCCACACAGGTTAGCAGACGGCACACTCAGCCATCTTGAAAATTTTGGATTTCTTACCAAAATGAAGTCCAACGACTTGAAAAATTGTTCCTTGAATCAGCAATCCATATTAACTTTCAAATCCCGGCTTGCGACTCCCATTTAGGTGTAGCGGGTCCTTTATGTATTTATTATTAGATGAGTAATACTTCTTGATCACTCTGGCCAAATTCAAATAGGGGTATGTTAACTGACCACGCATACAACCCTTCTCCACCAACTGTTAATGACACCACAAAGGCCAGGTTGGACAAAATGAATAGACAGTTTATTCACAAACGTTGTTATACAAATCTTATCTGAAAAGCCATTATATCCATTGGCAATATACAAGCAGTCATCAGTAAGCTCAGTATAGTCTGTAGATAAAACGCTGTCCTCGACAGGTTTTCACACTTTTAATTTACTCACGTTCTTTAACTAAATCATAATTCCTTTTATACATGAACTGGCATTATCTCATGTAGGTATATGGATAATCCAGTGGTCGAACAACATAGGAATCTATCGTGAAATCATATAATAATCAGGAGCTCAAACACATGCGTCCACCTGCCTCAAAAGACACACACAGAAGACGCTAGCAAACGATAGTACACTTCTGCAGATAGCAACTATAGACGTCTGCTACTCCACCTCGAGGTAATGACGTAACTTCATGTTACCAAGGACTACCGGTGATAATCAAATATGAAGCCCAATCAAACCATTTTGATATCGACAGACATGTTATGAATTTTAATCATAACAAAGCACATCCATATCTTTATGCTTCATAGCTCCTTTTAGATCATTTATTTCTAACCCATAACTTATGGATTGTGTATGTTGTTTTAAAAAAATATAAATATTTGTACAGGTTGTCGTAAATTTTATTTGAGATAGGTCTTAGAAATAGTGGTCCCTTTAGAGTGAAGAATGATGGTGAAGGCTCTATGATAGAAAGGTGTAAGAAATAGATAGTTGATTCACAAGGGTGCTGGAAAGATTAAGGACAGTCTCTGAAATCGGGTAATCTTCTCCGATTTGCCTATCTTACGACAATTTTATTTATCTGTAGACTCTTAAATCTCTCCTGGCTAACCAATTGTTGCCAGTTTCCAAACACTCATGTACACACACCAATTTGGTGCTACAAACACACAAACGTGAATACAAACTACATATAACAGAGATAGGTTATGGGTCGGCCAACACAGTAGTAAAAGGTTATGGTGTTTATTATCATCTAAACAAAATCACAACAGTTAGCATGGTACAGTCAATGATCATAGTTACAGAAAAAAATACAAATAACAAGGGGGGGGGGGGTGTTGAAGAGTAGTATCCCAATATGCCCTTACCGCTTGTATAGACACAAAAAAACCCAGCCCAAAGGCAAGTGTTATCAGAAAGAGATAATTTAACCCAAAAGAGATTAATGTATTCTGACAGGTAGTTTTACAATAAGTGGTATGGGGTGTAGGAAACAAGTCCTAGTATTCTCCAAGTTATCCCTTTACTAAGCAAATTAAGGGGGGGGGGGAGTACGCAAAGATAAGCAATCCCACTTACAGAGAACAATACAAGGAATACAGTATAAAGATATTTTCCAAGTAACGAGAATTAAAAATTTAGCTAATATATCTCATTCATTCATGCACGCTCGTGATGGCCATCACCCATACACACTTACCGATCGTTGAATCTGGCACTCCATAGAAATAACACAAACAGCAATTTAATACTCAACAGAACTTATGAGTCTTTTCCTTCGTTTTCCAGCCCCAGATTAGCGGGGTTGGCGTTTAACAAATTTTCCTGTAATCGCTGGAAGGTGAAGCCGTAGTGTTTCTTTGGATTTTCTCTAAAGTTTCTATGGGATGGCACTGTCACAGGTATTAGGTATGAGAAGGTAGTGGTCTCCTGGGTTTCACCGCTGGTGGTGGAAACTTCTATAGCGTGATGACAAAGACTGATCAGTGAGGTATGTTTTTTTTTTCTTCGGGGTTTTTAATCCAGTGAAAAATACGTGACTGTCAGTGTACATAAATGATATATTCTTTTCCACAGTAGAACAGTAAAAATTATATATCGCTTCTGGCAATTGTTCTTCTCCAGTTAATCTTTACAGACTTTATTGATTTATGATTTAAATGTTCTTGGGTTGCTTTCTCCCATGTAATTTTAGAGAGCGAAACCGCACGGGCCGCCACAAGATTATATTTAAATGTTCATAAAATGTCTGGATGTTAGAAGAACCGAGTCTGTAGGACTCTATAGAATTGCTGGGACGCAAAGGTGTATGATCATTCTATGTGAAAAAATAGAAAACATGAAATCAATAAGCCCAAAACGTATCATATTTTGACGCGCGATAAATTACAGTTAAGACTATTTTATACACTCGCGTATTCAATTATATATATTTAAGAAAAAGTCTCCGCGAGTCTAATGGTTAAAAACGCACACACACGCATATATATATATATATATATATATATATATATATATATATATATATATATATATATATATATATCTATATATATATATATATAACTAAACTGTATTAATTGGTTATAAATCACTTAACGGCTCCTAAATTAATTTAAGCATCTGTTATCTTGGGAAATAACGTATAGATATATCATTTTATTTACAACTGGAAACTTTTGAGATGGGTTTATTTAATAGGTTTAAATTATTACAAAATCCAGTGAAATAAAACTGAAAGAACTAGACCACTGATCACTTAAACTAATATATTACCACTGGCCAAACAGAATGATTTTAAGACTCCAATATAGAAGATATGCACAGGAAATCTCGTTCCATACAGCTAGTACTTTGTTCAGACTCTCTGGCGCAAACGATAAACGCATTCTTCAGTGGTCTCAATATATAATTAAAGAATTGAAGGATCAGGGGGACACGCGAAAGTTCACAACTTTTTTAAACTCATGGAACTTTCGCAATTCTGCGCCGCCAGTCTCCGGTCTATTACCCAACTCTTCTTACCGCTCGTCTTTCCCGTTCGTCTCGTTCTGCGAGCGATTCTCTGGTTCACACTGAGATGTTAAACGACGGCGTGACTCTGCTTCGTCCGTTCTGGGGACCAACACTGCCTTTGATCGTTAACCGCTTTCCTCGTTGGACTCTGGCAACGCCCTACTAGGCAGGAGGACTGGCAAAGTAGGGAAATAACTGCTTAAAGACGCTCTAGAGATTGGCAATAGGCGTGGTTTAACCTCCTCTAAGACAAAGCGATGTCCTGGAGGCACGCATGAAACAAGCTACATATTAATTATCCAACGTGTTGAAAATCCACGTGGAAATGATGCATACTAATTTGCCCAGGTGGTAGAATTCCCCGTTGCTATTGTGCATGCTAATGAGCCCGCGTGGAATCCACATTGACTCTTGTGTTGCACACAAATCCAGGGGCTGCGAAGTTATACGAGGCTACTATCCTTTATCATCCATCAATTCAGGGACTTCAATTTTCATACTATACGTACGTCACAATCGTCCCCACTTTTAGACATGAAACCATTTTTCATGTTTCATTTATGACAATGAAGGTGCCCTGATTGGTAACTTTTGGATGATTGGTATCTTCAATTTCCTCCTCTTCCTCCGTAGTCCAGTTTCTACTCATGAAATCAGCTCCGACATTCTGTCTTCCCGGAATGTATTCCACTTTGAAGGAGTACCCGCTTAATAGCAAGGCCCAACACATGATCCTTGCGTTAAATTCCTTAATTGCACCAAGAAAAGCTAAGGGAGCGTGGTCTGTTTTCACCGTAAAAGATGTCCCGTAAAGAAACTCATGATGACGTCGTATCCCGTCAATCAGTGCCAGACATTCTCTTTCAACTGTGCTGTAGTTACGTTCAGCCGTATTTAACATTCGACTGCCATACGCAACTGTGAATAACATATTGGGGTCGGTGTCATCTGCTTGAAGTAGTGTTGACCCGATGCCCTGACCCGACGCGTCGACCCGCAATACAAAAGGTTTCTTGAGGTCAGGTAACCTCAAAATGGGGTATCCAGACAACTGTCCTTTTAAAGTGCTGTATGCGTGTTCGCACTTTGAATCCCAAATAACTCGGTCAGGTTGGCCTTTCTTTATAAGGTCAGTCAGGGTGCAGTTACTCCGTTGAAATTCTGGATGTATTTTTGATAAAATGTACATTGTGATAAGAAAGAACGGTTGTCTTTCTTCGTTCGGGGCCTTTTTGCTGCAACTATTTTCTCCACATTTTTCTTAACAGGCCTTATGCAGCCACGAGAAATAGTATGCCCCAGGAAGTCTAGCTTTCCAAACCCGATAAGACTTTTGCTAGGTCTGGCTGTGAGACCAGTTTCCTGTAGTCTCCTGAGGAGCGTAGCAACCGTAGCAATATGTTCGTCATAGGTTTCGGAAGCGATTAGTATGTCATCCATGAAATTATGGATATGGGGACTGTGCAAAGGTTCTAAAAGCTTCCTCATCATCCTGGTGAATACTCCTGGTGCGTTGTGCAGTCCGAACGGCATCACATTAAATGTGTAATGTCCTTCACTAGTGCTGAAATCTAACAAAGGTTTAACTTCCTCCTTGACTGGTATTTGGTAATAGCCTTTACTCAGGTCAATCTTGGAAAAAAAATTCTTGCTTTGCTAAGCTTGGTGAACAACTCAGAAACAGTCTGGAGAGGTTCGGGCTGGAATTCCGTTACAGCGTTTACTAACCGGTAATCTATACACAGCCGAATTTCCTTATTGGGCTTCTGCAACAGTACTACACTCGAACTGTAAGGAGATGTAGACTCACTGATAATTTCTGCCTGACGCAGCTTGTCTATTTCTCCGCGAAGTGCATCAGCTTTAGCGTACGGAATGGGGTAAATTCTGGTTCGAACAGGGGTCTCGTTAGTTAATTTCATATCAAATTCTATGAGATTCGTTTGACCAGGTACATCTGTTAAGACTGCACTGTACTGTTTCAGTAGCGCCCTGGTTTCTCTCTGTTGTTCTTCTGAGAGATTGTCGCTGAATTTGACATCTTTAAAGGATTCTGTTTGTTGCAATGGGTACTCCATGCAACTATCGTCATCTTCCTCGTCTTCCGTTGCTATGGCGACCGCCAGGAGATGCTCGGAGGACGCCACTGGTCTTTCCAAATATTTCTTAAGCAGATTTATGTGAAAGACCTTCTCCTTTCCTTTAATGGAGATCTTGTAATTGGTGCGTGAGATCTTTTTAAGGACGGTAAACGGCCCTTGCCATCCGATGCGAAGTTTGTTGCTTCCGGTTGGAAGTAGCAACAAAACTTTCTCCCCTGGTTGGAGT
This sequence comes from Oreohelix idahoensis, assembly GCA_024509875.1. Classification (NCBI taxonomy): domain Eukaryota; kingdom Metazoa; phylum Mollusca; class Gastropoda; order Stylommatophora; family Oreohelicidae; genus Oreohelix; species Oreohelix idahoensis. The sequence goes on along the minus strand of JAMPIV010000323.1, from coordinate 153,376 downwards.
TCTCTCTCTTTTGCATCTTTATTGTATCTTTTAGCATGTTTTGCGCGTGCGTTCTTAAGGCTGGTTGTAGCTAGATCCCATCCTAGCTGTAGCCTTTCCTTGAGCTCAGATACATATTTGCTTGCAGAGACGACTGTCTCGTCAGCCTTTTAGTCTGTCAGGGACCGAAGTAAGGCTTCTAGTGGCCCCTTTATAGGTCTGCCGAATAAAAGTGTAGCTGGCGGGAATCCCGTAGATGCTTGGGGAACCTCTCTGTAGACGAATAAGGCAGCAGATATATATATAGGTCCCAATCTTCCGGTTTCTCTTTACCCAGCTTACGTAACATCATGGTGAGGCTGCCGTTAAAACGCTCCACGAGCCCATTTCCGGCCGGAACGTAGGGACTAGTGTGGATGTGTTTGGCCCTCAAGATCTTAAAGATCTCCTGCATTAACAGGCTACGGAATTGGGATCCATTTTCCGTCAAAACTTGTTGAGGGAATCCCAACCGTGTAAAAATTTTCACGAGGGCTTCGGCGACATGCTTGGAATCCATGCATGTTAGCGGTATAGCTTCGGCCCACATTGTGCAAGTGTCGACTAAGGTCAGGATGAACCTGTTCATTCTTTTGGTCCTTTCGAGGGGTCCAATGATGTCGACAGCAACCCGTTCAAATGGAGTCCCTACTATTGGCATTTGCCCCATAGGTACTGGGGGTGTCAAGTGCTTGGGTGCCACACGTTGGCACTGGGCACAGGATTTCACTTACCTGATAATCTCAGAGTTCATTCCCGGCTACCAATAGTGGGTTTTTATTCGCTGAATAGTGGCGTTTTGTCCCATATGTCCGCTAAAGGGATGTCTCCGTGGTGTCTGGAGTCCTTAGCCATGGGCAGTTTTCTAAAGCAGGACTCCAGAGTAGGGTCCTTTTGTTGCGCCTCCTTCAGTTCATTCGGCAACAAATTTGGCGCAGGCTCCCTCTCCTTCTTGGTTTGCATTCTTGTGGTTACCGCTGCCCCAATCGGCTCTTTTCGTCTCCCAACAAACACATATCTACATCCCAGGTAAACTGGGTAGATAGGATCATCCTTTATGGCCGCTTTAATAACACCTCTGACAAAATCAGAGTGTATTTCTACCAGTGCGATAGGAAGCGTCCTGGGTGCGTCACTCTTAAAAACTCCACATAGTTTGACGGTGTCCTCTGTCTCCTGACCGGGTTTGGCTAGGTGTCTGGCGACAGAACAATCAAAAGATAGTCCAGTGTCAAAAAGACAAATTGTTGAGGTACCGTTCAAAATTACTGTTCCTCGCGTTGAGGGTCTGTCCCCCGCAGGTTGAGAATCACTGACATTGACTCTTGCTTGCGAGGCTGTATGCAAGCATCCGATGCGGTTTGGCCCGGTGTGCTTGCTCTGATTAGACGTCCCTGCTGTAGGGGTCTTTCCTTTGCCTTGACCTTTGTGGCCGCGCTGCTATGCAGGCTTTGCAGGTTGATCAGGATTGTTGTTGTTGGTGGGATATCGGGTCTTTTAGAATTTCGATTTTTCTTGGGGAGGTCTCTGGGTATTCGTTTCTCGTTGGTTATAGTGCTGGGAGGAATTAGAAGAATAGGATGACTGTTCCAGGTTTTGTTTTCGAGATGGCTCGTCTGTGGGTTTTTGTTTAGTGCTGGGATGTTCGGCCATTGCGTTTGTATAACGTTCGGCCTTATTGAGGATGTCCTCAAGCCTGACTACGCCCTGTTCAGCCAAAAGTCAACGGGTTTCGTTTGATAAAGTTGATTTTATCTGATTCACAAGAACAAGTTCAAGAATTCCCTCATATGAAAGAGGTAATTCTGATAATTCAAGGCACTTTATCAAATAGCCCGTGAGACGTGAAGAGAACTAGGGAAATGTCTCCGTGCTCTCCTTTCGGCTGTTTCTGAACATTTGAAGAAATTTTCGGGCGGTCATCTCAAAAACGCTCTAGCAAGGCCTTCTTTAGCATGTCGTAGTCATGTTGGTTGCTTCCCAGCTTTGTATACACGTCATACGCATGCCATTTTAGTGCCGTAGACAGTTTAAGGCACCAACGGGAAGTCTCTAACTCATACAGATTTGCCAATCTCTCGAATTTCTCTAGGAAGGTGTCAATTTTCTCATTAGGGCTAGGGAAAGACTCTAAGACAAAAGACATCGCTGTTAATTGGGCAGATTGAGTGCTGGAGAGATCCGTTAACTGAGACTGGGGTGAAGTCGGCTCTCCATTGTTGGAAGTAGAAGAACCCCGACTCTCTAAATCCTTAAGCGCCAATTCGTGTTGTCTCTCCCTCTCTCTCTCATTTGCCCTGCGGACTTCCATCTCTGCCTCAATTTTCTTCTGCTCCAATTGACGATCGTCCGTTTCTTTCTTCCTAGCTTCTGTCCTCTCTTGTCTCTCTTTCTCTTCCTTCCTCTCAGCTTCTGCTCTCTCTCTTCCTTCCTCTTAGCTTCTGTTCTCTCTCTGTCTCCCTTCCTCTCAGCTTCTGCTCTCTCTTTCTCTTCCTTCCTCTCAGCTTCTGCTCTCTCTTTCTCAGCGTCATATCTGTCAAGTTCCATGTTGACAAACGCGTTCGCGGCATTTCCGTGTAATCCGGTCTCCTTGGCCTCCTGCCTCAACATGGACCTCAACTGAACTCTTTCTGCCATGTTAAAGAACTGGATGCTACTAAGACGAGAGAATCGCACGAAGAAAACAGAAGGGGGGGAAAAACTCTAAACCGCTTACGAGAAAAACGCAAAATATTAATTACCTGAGATACCTCCTACCTTTTTATTAATTTGCTAACTTACCGCTGCTATTATCTGCCAATTAAAACTCTTAATGCAGGCGACTATGCCACATTAAATAGTAAGTCAAACAACTAGAAAAATCTACTATTACTTATCGGTAGAGACAAAATATAAAAAAAATTATTAATTATATTTAATTTTAAAATTTCAAGGAGAAAAAAAAATTTCTTTGAAAATATAATCTCTTCCACAAAACTCCGCCCGCCGAAGTCAATTAAGAGAAGAGACGTTATTAACTAGACTTTAAAAAATATCAGAATAAGGCGTCTTTAGCTTATCTCAACTCTGCTAACTTCAAAACCGTTTTGACTGTTTCCCAGTCACGCGATCTCAGCACTCTTTATAAAAAAAAATTTTCCAATTTTCTCTGCCAGAGAATAATTTAAAATAACGAATTTTGTGTTTTCCGTAACTCTCTGCTGCTGTGGAAAGTAAACAATCTTATATTTATTTTGTGTGGTCGACCCCAAGTACTAAAAGCGTTGTCTAGGGGGTGTAATTTATTTTATTCCCTAACTTCACAAAGACAACACACTCACACTCTAGAGTTAGACCCAGACTTAAGATCAGATCCTACTGGGCTATCCATTTAGTGGTACTAATTTCTAGATCAGACTAAAAATCCTGGCGAGCAACCCATTTATTGTCGTAAATTTTATTTGAGATAGGTCTTAGAAATAGTTGTCCCGTTAGAGTGAAGAATGATGGTGAAGGCTCTATGATAGAAAGGGGTAAGAAATAGATAGTTGATTCACAAGGGTGCTGGAAAGAGTAAGGACAGTCTCTGAAATCGGGTAATCTTCTCCGATTTGCTTATCTTACGACAATTTTATTTATCTGTAGACTCCTAAGTCTCTCCTGGCTAAACAATTGTTGCCAGTTTCCAAACACTCATGTACACACACCAATTTGGTGCTACAAACACACAAACGTGAATACAAACTACATATAACAGAGATAGGTAAAGGGTCGGCCAACACAGTAATAAAAGGTTATGGTGGTTATTATCATCTAAACAAAATCACAACAGTTAGCATGGTACAGTCAATGATCATAGTTACTGAAAAAATACAAATAACAAGGTAGGGGGGGGGGGGGGGTTGAAGAGTAGTATCCCAATATGCCCTTACCGCTTGTATAGACACAAAAAACCCAGCCCAAAGGCAAGTGTTATCAGAAAGAGATAATTTAACTCAAAAATAGATTAATGTATTCTGACAGGTAGTTTTACAATAATTGGTATGGGGTGTAGGAAACAAGTCCTAGTATTCTCCAAGTTATCCCTTTACTAAGCAAGTTAAGGGGAGGGGGGAGTACGCAAAAGTAAGCAATCCCACTTACAGAGATCAATACAAGGAATACAGTATAAAGATATGTTCCAAGTAACGAGAATTAAAAATTTAGCTAATATATCTCATTCATTCATGCACGCTCGTGATGGCCATCACCCATACACACTTACCGATCGTTGAATCTGGCACTCCATAGAAATAACACAAACAGCAATTTAATACTCAACAGAACGTATGAGTCTTTTCCTTCGTTTTCCAGCCGCAGATTAGCGGGGTTGGCGTTTAACAAATTTTCCCGTAATCGCTGGAAGGTGAAGCCTTAGTGTTTCTTTTGGATTTTCTTAAAGTTTCTATGGGATGGCACTGTCACAGGTATTAGGTATGAGAAGGTAGTGGTCTCCTGGGTTTCAACGCTCGTGGTGGAAACTTCTATAGCGTGATGACAAAGATTGATCAGTGAGGTATGTTTTTTTTTCTTCGGGGTTTTTAATCCAGTGAAAAATACGTGACTGTCAGTGTACATAAATGATATATTCTTTTCCACAGTAGAACAGTAAAAATTATATATCGCTTCTGGCAATTGTTCTTCTCCAGTTAATCTTTACAGACTTTATTGATTTGTGATTTAAATGTTCTTGGGTTGCTTTCTCCCATGTAATTTTAGAGAGCGAGACCGCACGAGCCGCCACAAGATTATATTTAAATGTTCATAAAATGTCTGGATGTTAGAAGAACCGAGTCTGGAGGACTCTATACAATTGATGGGACGCAAAGGTGTATGATCATTCTATGTGAAAAAATAGAAAACATGAAATCAATAAGCCCAATACGTATCATATTTTGACGCGCGATAAATTTACAGTTAAGACTTTTATTTTACACTCGTGTATTCAATTATATATATTTAAGAAAAACTCTCCACGAGTCTAATGGTTAAAAACACACACACACACACACACACACACACACACACACATATATATATATATATATATATATATATATATATATATATATATATATATATATATATATATATAGAACTAAACTGTATTAATTGGTTATAAATCACTTAACGGCTCCTAAATTAATTTAAGCATCTGTTATCTTGGGAAATAACGTATAGATATATCATTTAATTTACAACTGGAAACTTTTGAGATGGGTTTATTTAATAGGTTTAAATTAACACAAAATCCAGTGAAATAAAACTGAAAGAACTAGACCACTGATCACTTAAACTAATATAGTACCACTGGCCAAATAGAATGATTTTAAGACTCCAATATAGAAGATATGCACAGGAAATCTTGTTCTATATAGCTAGTACTTTGTTCAAACTCTCTGACGCAAATGATAAACGCATTCTTCAGTGGTCTCAATATATAATTAAAGAATTGAAGGATCAGGGGGACACGCGAAAGTTCACAACTTTTTTGAACTCAGGGAACTTTCGCGATTCTGCGCCTCCAGTCCCCGCTCTATTACCCAACTCTTCTTACCGCTCGTCTTTCCAGTTCGTCTCGTTCTGCGAGCAATTCTCTGGTTCACACTGAGATGTTAAACGACGGCGTGACTCTGCTTCGTCCGTTCTGGGGACCAACACTGCCTTTGATCGTTAACCGCTTTCCTCGTTGGACTCTGGCAACGCCCTACTAGGCAGGAGGACTGGCAAAGTAGGGAAATAACTGCTTATAGTCGCCCTAGAGATTGGCAGTAGGTGTGGTTTAACCTCCCCTAAGACAAAGCGATGTCCTAGAGGCACGCATGAAACAATCTACATATTAATTATCCAACGTGTTGAAAATCCACGTGGAAATGATGCATACTAATTTGCCCAGGTGGTAGAATTCCCCGTTGCTATTGTGCATGCAAAGAGCCCGCGTGGAATCCACATTGACTCTTGTGTTGCACACAAATCCAGGGGCTGCGAAGTTATACGAGGCTACTATCCTTTATCATCCATCAATTCAGGGACTTCAATTTTCATACTATACGTACGTCACACAGGTTCTACGTATGTACGTTAATTAAGTTGCCCCTGTATTTCTCATCGTTTTTAATTTAGGGTCAGAGTGGTTCAGAGATATGGCGTCCGTCGCCAATTTTAAAGGTAACGGGTTCGCTCCCAGCACAGGGAATATAATTGTTGGCATTTTGTTTTCAGAATCAGTGGTTCCTAATGATGTCATGCTCCCCCCAACCCCCCGATCTCCTGGGTATTGAGATTGAATGTCTAGCCGTCTCGGATAAGGGCGAAAAAATAGGAGGTCTCATGTGCAAATCGGGACTCGGCAGTTGCAAATCGTAAAAGGCAGGCCATACGGCCGCTGCCCTGGCAAAATTTAAAAATGAAGAAGCCAACCCACCACAAAAATATTTATAGAATGTGTGATTCCTGCATACACAAATTAGGATCCTCGCCATCGCTACGGAGTTCGTGCACTGTGCTGAGATCCTCCTTGTGTGGTCTAAGGGAGGAGATCGGAGCACTTATGGAGTTGTACGTGTGCATTGAAGATTGTCCTTAAAACCAAACCAAACCAATCATCGGTTTTATAATGGAATTTATTTTATTACAAATTAGCAATTTACGAAATTATGCTATTTATGAAAGTTCTTCATGAAATCTTATTATTTTTGATAGCTTGTCATGAAATGTCATTACTTATCATAATTCTTCAAGAAACTATTATTTATTATAGCCGTTCATGACATGTTGTTAATTCTATAAACAATGGTCATGAGATTTTGTTACACCTAGAAACCGTTAGTCCTACAGCAGAGACACCACGTTTCAGGAAATCAAAATAGAGAACTAAGTAAGTTTTTCAGCAGAAACATAGCCGTTAAATTTCTAATCGTCTTGAGACATTTGAAAATATCTGAGTAAACAGAAATAAAGAAGAACAAGACAAGCGCGCGCCTGTGGATAAAGAAATCAGAAGAAGAAGCTGGAGATAGATAGGACACACAGTGAGAAAACTTGTTTATAACATTACCAGGTAATCTTTGTTCTTGAATGCCCAGTGTACAAGAGATAGAGAGAGAGACCAAGGAACCCATGGAGAAAGTGACAGAGATGAAGTGGATGACGTGGAGTTGGAAAGATTTTGAGCTGATGGCACGCGACAGGAAGACTTGGCATCAAATTGTTGAAGGCCTATGCTCCGTGGGGAGTTGAAAGGTAAAAGAAGAAGAAGCTGAAGAAGAAGAATAAGAACAAGAAGAAGAGAAAGAAGAAGAAGAAGACGACGAAGAAGAAGGAGAAGACTAAGAAGAAGAACAAGAAAAAAATTGACGACCTACGTTTTCAGGTAGATGAATTCCGTGGACAACTCAGATTATCAAATATCAGTGGCTATCTGTACCTCTTAACAGAATGCGCACACAGACTGGTACTTGTAGTCTTGGTAACAGATGTCTGTCACTGAAAAAAATTACATTTGGAAACGATGAGTCAGTCTTAGAAAATGGCACGGAAAAGAAGGCGGAAATTAACTCCTTCCGCTGAAGTACAGTCACTCATTATACACGGTAATTGAAATCTTGGCTATTTATCTTCGTCTTATGTTTTTTACATTTGTGGAGCTAGACATTGGTAGCTGGGGTTTTCCGTTGGTATGTTTTTTCCCTTATTATACAAGATCATAGTTGACCTTACCAACCCATTTGAGGGAGATATTGTATATCAACGAGAGAAGAGTGGAGACAGATGGACAAATTTATGAGTGATATAGATTTGGTTATTTGGGAGCACCCGACGAAGCAGAAGATCCTAGTGTAGCTACTGCTACACCAGTTCTATGACTTTTTTTTTAAATTGCAAAGATAAACAGAGGCGGATTGAGCGTTGGGCATTTCGCGCAATGCGCGAGGTCCCACAGCAATAGAAGGGCTCCCTAGCCTCCTACTCTTGCCTAACCCATCTGGAATTGATAAATCAGTGCCCCTTTAACGCCGCGGGGCCCCATGTCAGTCCGTCCAGGGAGGCAAAATACAATTCCACATCAAATAATGTTAACTTGTTGACTTCTCGTGAATATTATACACTCTCAAAATAAGGTTACGCCTTTGAACAGAAAATTGAACAATTGGTGACAAATTTTCAATACCACAATTCATAAGCGACCAAAGAACACACAGAAAATAACTGGAGAGAGACATAAAAGGGATAGGCAGGACATGGAAAGATCTTGAGTTGATTGTACGGGACAGACAGACTTGGCATAAGTTAGTTAAAGTGGAGTTTAAGGTGCGGTGATTGAATGAATATATGAATGAATTAATTAATTAATGAAATGACAAGAACTTGAACTTGTCTCTTGACTTTGGCACAAACCTGTGAAAATCAACGGGACGCTGTAAAGATTACCTCCCATTTTAAAATCACAAAAGGCAGGGTTACGTCGTTCGAAAAAGAGAAGTGAGCAGTGGCGGTTCGTAGTATGTCAACGCCGGGGCCCGTTCCCTAGGCCGGCCAAGTCTAAAATAAAGAAGAAATAATTTTAGTTACTTTTAAGAACGATAACATTTTTTATTACAGTTACAGAAGCCAGTCATTTAAGCCTTCATTGCAAGAAGAGAGTTAATAGCAATATGTTACATTCTAATAAAATAAATCACTTCTCCTTTATCAGCCGCTGTATTAGCCGGGCCTAAAAGCGTTCATGTTAGGCACTAAAAAATGGTGAGCTAAAAACGATATCCGCTCGCTATTTCCGGTACAGAATACTTCAGTGCCCGAAGGTTGTGAGAATGAATGAATGAAAGTTCCTGTTACGCTTCTTAAGTAAGGAGAGCGTGGCGACTACCGCAATGGGTTTATACAGGAAGATTCTACAAAATAACTTCACGTCTTATTTAACTTTTGTTTTCTGTGACGATTTGTCTTGCGTGAAGAGAATGTTAGCTTCATGCAGTATTTTAATTTAATATTCTCATACAGTAAGCTGGATGCATCCATGACCTTGTTATTTCATTGTTTTGTTTTGTTTTCACAAGCTATCCTGCCTCCGGAAATCATACGGTCGCTGAAGTGAAAACACTGAATGTATTCCGTGTATAGCATTGCAGATCTTCAAAACAAAATATGGTGTCCATTCTAGATGTTAACTGCAAGCAATATACAGAGCGTCCCAAAAGTCTTGGTGCAATCTTAAGATTTATTAATCTACATTCTAAAAAACTAACAATAAACATCATTTGAAATTTTGATTATTAAATTTCTTTTTTACATTTTCTTCTTACTGCTGTTGTGGACTTGCGTTCAGCTTACCAGGGAACGCACTTGACTTTCTCTACAACATTTGTCGTCTTAGATCAGAAGCACTAAGAAAAATAGAATTAAAACTTACTTACTTAGTCGTTCCCCTTCTACCGTGAGGTGTAGAGGTTTGGAAGAGAAAGCGCCAGACTATCCTATTGGCTGTCTTCCTCCTGGCCTGGTTCCTTTCTAGTCCTCGATCCTTCAAAGATTGTCTAATGTTGTCCTCCCAGTGGACTCTGGGTCGTCCTCGGGGTCTGGATCCTTGGCTCTTTGTTTCCCATACTTGACGTGGTATCCGATCTTCTCCCATTCTGCAGACATGGCCAAACCATCTTAATTGGGACTGTTCTACTTGGGTCTGCAGGGGGTAGGATTTAAGGCCTTGACGTATCGTCTGGTTGCGTACCATGTCTCTTCTTGTTACTTCAACCACCTTCCTCAGATACCTCATTTCTGAGGTTTGGATCTGGCTTTTATGGGTTGTAGTCATTGCCCATGACTCGCATCCGTATGTCAAGACTGGGACATAGGTGGAGCGGTATACAGCCATCTTCGTTTTCTTACCAACCTCTCTCTTGCTGAGGAATCCTCGATTTATGGCCTGAAAAAGTCTCCCAGCTGCTGCTTTTCGAGTGGCCAACTCTTCTTTGATGCCTCCCTTTCGGTCTATAAAAGCTCCGAGGTATTTAAAGTGGTCGACCTGCTCCAGGAATTAAAACTACAAATTTGTTTTCCAAATTCATAAAACTAAATAAACTTGAAAATAATTAAATAATTACCTTTCAAATGATATTAGTTATAAGTTTGTAGCATGTACACTTCTGATGTTATTAACTCTTAAAACTGCACTGTTACTTCTGGGACAACCTGAATAATTATACAGAACATCTAAGGAGAAAAGCTAAACACGTTTAAACCAAGTTATTTCTAGTGCCAAATATTTATAAAATATTACAGAATAAAACTGTGCACTAAATCCTGTAGTTTACAGAAGATTAGCATATTTTACAGCGTAATTTGTCAAGTCTGTAGAGACAACCAGAAATAAGCCAGCTGCCTTCAACGAAGCATAAAAAAGCATTCAAGATATTTTGGTCTGCATGCGGAACGCCTGACAAGAGATAATTAAGCAGCGCGTAAAATCCTCATACTTTTTTTTCCAGTCAATGAGATGAAAAAAAAAAAAGACATAACTAAACGCTGCCAAATGATTCTGGTGCCATGGTTATTTTTTTAAAGATTTGGGGGATTCCAAAGTATAAAATGGACTGCTAAAAGTCAGATGAGCAATTTAGTTACTGAGACTGAACCATTTCTTGCAAGTCACAAACAAAATGTATAGCTTAAGCCTCCCATATTTCTAACTTCATGTAAATATCTGTTAGAAGTGTACAGCCGTTTATGTGGCTGTGAGATATGAAACAATCTATAACTGACGTGTCTGCTTGTAGCATCAATTATGCTGCATAGTGGAAACCTGATTATAGCATTATAAAACAGGCCTTGATCTGGAAACCTCTAAGTAAAAGAAGTAGAAATAAATGAAAAGGTACACGGAGAAGAGAGCCGAAGACAGAAAAGCATAAGTAAAACTCGGAAAAATATCTAGCAGATGGCACAGAACACGAGGACTTGGCATGAATTTACTGAAGACCTATGCTCCTCGGGGAGACGATAAATAGTTGATTTTCGCATCAGTACTTTATCAGTGATTGTTGTCATAAGAGTTTGACAATTACACGACAGTTTGAATAAAACAGATCCTGGCTAGTTTATAAATATTTTTAGAATCAACCATCTTATCAGCACGATCTGAACATACACGTGATCACATTGTACATCTAGTAAGGTAACTGCAGCAACTGTCACGTGAAGAAACACCCATTTGAAGTCACTACCTTTAACTGCGCGTCCGAATTGCTAAACGGTTAGAAGGCTTTCCTCTAGTTGCGAAGTTACCGGGTTGCGGGTTCGAAACCAGATACCGCCACATTACAATCTACCAAGCTATAAATGGGTATCTGATTCTGCTCTTGAGTTAGGGATGGCAAAAGGGAGCGAAGTAAAGAACTGGCCACCCCACCTCATAAAAAAAGGTTTGACTCTACGCATCCTATGGCAATATCTGTTATTAGTCTAATTTTGCCTTTGACTGCTAATTGAAACTATGTAATCTGGAATCTACAAGCAAGTAGATAAAGATGGGGACGATCAAGAAACGGCATAAATAGAAGCCGTGACACATTCCTTGTATAATCTGAAGATTTCTGAAAACGGTTACGCTGGAGGGATGATGTCAGGTCGCTCTGTCTAGAGATAAGATTGACTTGACTAAAATTAGAGGGGGAAACTATACCGTGCAAACGTAATCAGTATATATAAGAGAGCAGAGGGTTCGTACACTCTATTGTTAAACAACAAACACAAGTTATGGATATCCACAGCGTCCAGAATATATAATGCATAAATCAATTCACATTAGACAGCAAAGGTTATAAAAAGCCAAGTAGGAGGAATAAATCCCGCGCTACATAAATATGAAATAATCGAGCCGTTGTAAATCAACCCCCGCGATGAGGTTATGGTTTTATATAGGCGTCCATGGTCGATGCGCTTCAGAGCGGATCTTGACTGGCCCTGCCGGATTAACCCGACTGCAAGCATATAAAAAAAAACTGCTTGTACTACCTACCCACAATAAAAATGTTTATAAGATGTGTGATTCCTATATACACACATTGGGATTCTCGCCGGTGCTACGGAGTTCGTGCACTGTGCTGAGATCTTCCTTGTTTGATCTAAGGATATCGGAGCCCTGATGGAGTTGTCCGTGTGCATTGGAGATATTCCTTAAAACCAAAACCAAAGTACCTGCACTTACCGGCTTACATTTTCATAGTAGACCCATACGCTGAGTGATCGGAAGACACTGGAGGTAATCTGATTACCGTAGTCATAACTGTTTGCCAGTCTTAACGCTGTTTAGTTTGTAGTTTGTTCACACTAGTGTTGTGTGGTTGGATACTTTGTGTAACAATGTGTCGCAGTCAAGAACATGGATTTATTTTCGATCTTAACATCCGTTGGATTTGGATGCGAATGCTACTTGACAAAGTCTGTAATATTGTATATTATGAAAACATCGCTTATTATTATTATTATTATTATTATTATTATTATTATTATTATTATTATTATATATATATATATATATATATATATATATATATATATATATATATACTGTTGGGGCTGAAGGGACAGGCGAGAACAAGGGCACTGAAGAGGCTTAGTGAAACTGCCGAAAAGGCATCAGGCTGGCTGTGGAACAACCGCAATGGGCAATGGAAATCGTGACAATAAACGCTGCGTTACAGAAAACACCAGGAATTTTTCTAAGTCCACAATACGCTGAGTTGTTTGGTGTACTAGTGAACGGGCTGTGACTGAGGGGCAACAGGCGGTGTATATTATAGGGGTGTCAATGTCAGAATTTCAGTGGCGAATGCGCAGTGGCTAGGCTCGGCGGCTTCGCGATGGTGTCTCTGTGTGAGCGACGGAACGAACGGAATAATTTGTCTTCTCTTTGTTACTTTCACAATTGTCTCCACGGCTGGCGGAGTTGTGGATTAAAGTTGCTACCATAAGTGAAATGGGTTCCTTTTCGATACAAGACAACAGGAGGCTGAGACGCTTGGGAGTCATGACCTAAGTGGGCCCGCCCCCCTTAGAGTGTAAAGGAGTATACTGGGCCGAAACACTTGTCCGACGGGGGACTACTTCTGATGATCAGATTGCCTCCTGTTGTATCGCTCTGTAAAGAGTTTCCTATCATCATCATTAGCTGAAATTACCTGGCGTTGTTTGACTTCTAAAAACAGTTTATATAAACTCGGAACATAGCGCTTTCTGAAAACATAAGAACATAACTACATTCATTATGATCACCTTTCAGCTCCCCAAGGAGCATAGGCCTCTAATAAACATTTATGCCAAGTCTTCCTGTCCTGTAACATCAACTCAAGGTATTTCCATGTCTTCTTCATTATCTTGAATATAGGGGAGAAGCGAGAAAAAAATTATGCTTTCTTGAGAATGATTTACAGCGGGACACCGCATTGTCAGGTGTTACTAATGTCTTTGCTTGTTCCGCCGTCAGGTGTTACTATGCTTCCTAGATATGTAAATGTATCTGTTAGTTCCAGCTTTTGGTTCCTTATTTTAATGGGCTCAGGATTTATTAAATTAAGTGTCAAAACCTATTTCTTCTTCAGAATGATGTTCAGTCCCGTTTGTTAAATATATTTATCAGTCTGTCTGTCTGTTTTATTTTTCTTGGATGTGGTGATGTGAATGTGAGGGTAGTGCAAAATCGTTTGCGTATTCTAAATCTGGCAGTGTGGTGAACACGTATCATTAAGCATAACATTTCGTAAATAAATATAATCGTCAACTCTTAGGGTTTTTTTCTGGTTTAAACGGATGAATAAAAGGCGTTCAATTTTGGCATCATTTTCCATCTACGGTGGAAAAGCTGCACTTTTGTGTATCAGCCCTTATTATTATTTACCATAACAAAAACTTTCTTGTTCATGACGGTTCTAGAGTCCACTAGCATTATTTGAAAATGATATTCAACCTCTCCTTGCCAAAATATGACTGGTTTCTGAAGGTGAATAATCGTTCCGTTGCCAATGCGATTAAGATCGTCGCTACTGTTTTGAACAATTATATCACGCCAATCGAATTCATTACCAACCATAACAATTGCCACTTTATTAACTGTAGCAGCATTAAAACGTCGTTCAGGTATGCCTGCAGGTCTTTTATCTGCGCAAATAACAACATTATATTCATCGGCAGGCATTCAGTCCAACGGCGTTTTAAAATGTTTACTTAACTATTATGCGGATTGAAGTATATGCAAACAGCGTGAATTGGGAAGGTGTAGGCAAAAACACGAAAATAAAATAAAAGAAATAAAGGAAAAGATCAGAAAAAGCCCCAGGGCAAGTAGCGAAAGAAGACAACAGTAAAGGTAGTGAGAAGAAGACAACAGTAAAGGTAGTGAGAAGAAGACAACAGTAAAGGTAGTGAGAAGAAGACAACAGTAAAGGTAGTGAGAAGAAGACAACAGTAAAGGTAGTGAGAAGAAGACATCAGTAAAGGTAGTGAGAAGAAGACAACAGTAAAGGTAGTGAGAAGAAGACAACAGTAAAGGTAGTGAGAAGAAGACATCCAGAGATACATGTACATTATTTATTTATCCCTAATATAGCGCTCAAGGCAAGAAAAATAATTTTTTGGAGATGCAATGCAGCAAGCGTTCGATTTAAAATGAGGAATCTACGGTTCTTAGTAGATGTATCTGAGACGCGTTGAAGCAAACGTTCAATTTACAATGAGGAGTCTCAATAATTTCGATTCTGAGATACAGAAGATTTTTAAAACAAAGAACACTTATTATAAAGACGAAATTCACATAGTGTCATGATCTCCTATAAAATATGGGAAACGTTTTGCACCGGTCGTTTTACAATATTAAATACTGATGTACGAAGAGGAATAACGAATTATTATAATATCAAATCGGCGTGATGCCGACCACATCACCCCTCGTGTGCCGACGGTCAAGATAATATGGGCCTAACACCATATTCCCAATATGCCTCAATGGGCGTGTAACGGGTTCCCTTACCTTTACCTATAATATCAAATGCCGTGTTTGTTAAAGTTTTCACCCCATCTTTATAAGTTTAAACCCCAACTAAAAATACATGTAAATGTTAAAAAACAAAATATTTGGCGTTGGAAACTATCATGACTGAAACAAGTAATGTCATGGGCCTCTCTTGGCTACAGGTAGTCCACAAGCAGGTACTGCCGTTAGGGAGTGAATTGTTAGAGACTTCGCAATACTAGGTCCAGTTTCGATAGATGGGGTGACCTAACTCAAGAGCAGAGTCAGGCCCCATGTAAAGCTAGGCGGACATGGAGCCACCGTGTTTCGAACGCGGTATTTTTGCCAAGAGAGGCCATCACACTGACCAATCTGCCAATCAGACGCTTCTCGCTTGTGTACATAGGTCAAAGGCAACATATTCCCCGTTCATCTCGATCATCTATCTTGTCTGTCTTGTTATTCCCCTCCGTACATCTTTCATCACGAGCTATGAATGATCTTTGTCTCACGAGCTATGAATTATTTGACTGTGTGTGGTGCACCACTTTATGTGGGGACCTCCCAGTAACAACAAAACAGACAAACTGCTGTGTTCGTTCCAGATTTTGCTCTTTTCCTCAGACCTTCGGGTCCTGAGTGTTCCTCTATAAATGCCTTTGTGCAGATGAGGAAGGATATCCCTCGAAACCTTCGGGTATATGAGGCTCTGTCCATTTTGGCTGGTCTGACGTCTCGATTGTCGGGTGGTTTTATAGCGATTACGAGTACACATGAGGGCAAGTTCGGGCACAATGGGCTAATCACCTGTTTGCCAGTCACTCTGATTATATGTTTTGCCCAAGGGCCTTGTGCTCTTTGGGTCCCCTCTACACCTCGTTTCACGGGGTAGAAGAGGTTCCGATTATGAGATGAGATGAGATGAGGTGTTCCGCTTGTACATAACATTTGTCCAGGTTGTTTATATTGATTAAAACGTGTTTCGTGGCTGATCTATGACCTTACGATAAAGGTGAAGGTAGTTCCATAGAAGATACTGCCGCAGGTGAGTGAAGTATTAGAAACTTCACTAAACTAAGTCCAGCTTTGAGAGGTGGGCGGGCGACCAGTTTTCTTCCTCGCTGCCTTTGCTTTCCCTAACCTAATAGCAGAATCAGTTACCCATTTACAGCTGGATAGACTGGTGTGTGACGCCACTGTGTTTCGAACACGGCACCGTTACCATGAGAGTCCAGCGCTCGAACACTGTTGACGAAATTCCATCAAATATAAGAAAATACTAATCTGGTCGGTATGCAAACAATGCAGCTTGTCAAATTGGTATTCATTAAGTCATACATTCGACCACTCAGCAAAAATATTCATAACTGTCGAATTGTTTTGATCTGACTAGCATAAGTTAACTGCGTATCGATTTTTTCTTTTTCATTCAGTTCACGAGCTTCACTTCTTAGCTTACAGAAATCAGATTCAGATTCAGCCTTGAGCCATAGACACAAACTGTTTTTGCTCTTTCTGGTGATCTTGAATAAAACTGGGACCCAAAGATGCAGCAATAGAGAATGCAGTCAGCGACCCATAGCTTGACTGCTTGCATCAGAGTCAGCGAACCAGAGCTGACTAAGACCCTACTCCACCTCCACGTGGTGGTCCTGGAAACAGTCTGCATCACTGCAGTCTGGCTGAGAGAGTAGGGATCGCAGAGGGAAGGCAAACCCGGTCCCAAAAACTGCCGTGCTGAAGTCGGATGTGTCGACCGAAAGGCGCAGATATCACAGCTCCGCTGTAAACAGACACAACGCAACCACCGTCCTTTTCAGGACGAACGACGAAGAAGAAGAATAAAACTAATTTTCATCTCTGATGTGCCGCGGGTGTCTGTATGTGTCGTGACAGACCAGGCAGATTACGCCTAATAATGGTATACAAAATTATATGTTTCGGTAAAATATTTCAAAAGAATCTCACGCGTAATATTAAGAATAATAGTAAGAATATATCGTCCACAGATATACCACCACAAGCTAGGGAGCGTTGTATTATGATTGTAGTGAACTGTTTTTTTTAATATTTACTATATCCACTTACCTAAACATTATAATGTACTCGTGGTATAATAAAGGTTGAGGGACACTTGTCTACACAAAACATGCGCTCCTAACAAAACATCTTCAGATAAACCTCTCTTGGACCACAACAGTTACTTCTCTCACCTCATGAGAAATCTGAACATTTCGTAGACATTTAAAAAAATAAAAATAAACATACCTTTTACTCATTCATTATTATAAAAAGACACGTTTTGAATTGATGTTTGCAAATGAGTTGCTTACGACTGTCACATAATTATTTTTGGGTCGATCTCTGCTTCACTACGGCAGTAATCAGTGACATTTGTTGTACTGACTAATTACATGCTTTTCAACGGTTGACACTTCTTTCTTTCTCTGCTACGTAGCAGATATTTTGTATTTTCAAACATTCTTACACTCCTCTCACTGATAAGTCGACATGTCTGTTTGGTTACCCGTTAATACCTGCTTTGCAAGGAACGGCTGAGATAATAATTAATCTACAACTATGTTGGTTAATCTCTTGTGTGGCCGACATTAGACTACAGATTAACAATAAAATTGCCCAGCGCATTTGTTTAATTGCTGATAAGACCAGGGTACGTTCTTTGCCAAGATGGTAAAGAGACGGATTTTGTGTGCTCAAGCGACAGATAACGAGATTAATCGTCTGTGCAACACATTTTGGACAGACATGCATGACATCATCGTTTCCGGCACACTGTGTTACAAAGACATTACTTTATTTTAAAGTAATAATAAGTTATTTGTAAACATGGCCGAGAGAGGATCGGATGTTTTCATTCCATATATGGGAGACGTGACCTTTTGCATCACGCATATTAATTCTCTTAAATTGCATGCTGACGAAAAGATCAGAGAAGAACAAGCGGGTTTCAGGCCGAAACGATCATGTATTGATCAAATATTCACACTAAGAACAATTATAGAAGAATCAGTGGAAAGGCAATCGCCACTTATTATCACCTTCGTCGATTTTCAAAGAGCCTTTGATAGTCTACACCGCCCATCATTGTGGAAGATACTTACAATCTATGGTTTTCCAACAAAATATGTGAATATAATCAAAGCGCTATATGACAATGCAAGATGTTGTGTTAGAACAAATAAAGGGAATACAGAATGGTTTACAGTAGAAACAGGGGTGAAACAAGGCTGTATTATGTCACCACTACTTTTTGGAATAGCTATTGATTGGGTTATGAGAAACTCTACCCACAATGAACAATTGGGTATAAAATGGACAAATGGAAAAATTCCTGGGGGACCTGGATTTCGCAGATGATGTAGCATTCTTAAGTTCAACACCAAGACAATCCCAAGAAGCAATAAATAATTTGTGTCATCTCTCGGTTAAAATAGGTCTCCAAATAAATGCCTCTAAAACTAAAGCTATGAACTTTTCTAATGAGACCTTTGATATCATCTTGAATGGGGAAAAACTACAGAAAGTTGAAAGTTTCAATTATTTAGGCAGTAAAATGACTCAGGATGGTGACACAACAAGAGAAATCCATACTAGAATTGCTTTGGCAGCTAGCAACTTCAATAGATTATCTAACATTTGGAAATTACGATCATTGAATATACATACCAAGCTTCGTCTGTTTAATTCAAATGTTATCTCAGTGTTAACATACGGCTGTGAGAGTTGGAAAATAACAAAATCATTGGAGAACAAGCTGAATACATTCGAGAACAAATGTCTTAGAAAACTCATGAACATCAGTTGGAAAGAATTCAAGACTAATCGACAAATAAGAGAAGACTCTAGGCAGAAATATGTCTCCGACTATATAAGGAAAAGACGATGGTCATATATCGGTCATGTCCTACGAATGCAAAACAACAGAATACCACTACAGGCGCTCACTTGGGTTCCTGAGGGTAAGAGGAAAAAAGGAAGACCAAAAGAAACACTCAGAAGAACAATAATAAGAGAAGGAAGAACGTTGGGCCTAAATAATGTGCAAGAGCTAAGAGGAGTGGCGTCACAACGAACAACCTGGAGAGCACTGGTTTCTGCCTTATGCGCCGTGTTTGGTGCTTAAAGAATTTATTATTATTATTATTATATTAATTCTGGCGGAAATAATTTTGAAATTACCCCACTAAACACGCATGTTTGAAACAATTGGAGCTTTCTTAGCATCGTAACAAAACAAATGCGGGGGAGGAAGAGCCATATAACTTGATCTTTTCGCAGTCTAGTTCACTGTGAAGATCGCTTGCCAAGACGAAACCAGACTTCTAGAAGTTAGAATTCAGAATTACATTTTTCAGACCGGACATTTGTCTGAGTATTTTGAAGGACTTAAACAGCCCAGGAAATCTCTATCATTTAATAAGGAACCGGGATCTAAAGAAACTGAATACACGAAGTCACAGAGAGAATCTAGTGTTAAAATAACAACCCCCAAGAACACATGTAAGAGGCCTAGTCAAGTGCCTTTATTCATCTGAGCAAACAGTCTGTGAGCCAAGATTGGCGTAAGTTGTGCATTTTACATTTTATATTGTTCATTACTAACATGTGAACTAATATATATATATATATATATATATATATATATATATTGCCACGTGAATACTGATATGTGAAAATCGCTAAATGGATGTGCAAGTCAATTGAGGCTGGCGACCTCATCATATAGAATGATGTGTTCACGAACCACCACTTCAAGGGCTGGTGACTGCTTTATTGCTAGTTTTGTATAGAGAACTAAAAAGCATAGGTAGTTCCAAGTTCCAGATGGAGCAAGGAGGGAAAGATGAAAGAAATTATGTATATTCTAATTATAGTATTTCATTTTCAAACTAGTGTAAATGTCTATTTAAACATATGCACTTTAAAATTAATGAAAGTTTCAAAGCTTTTCAATCAGTGTAGATGTATATAAAACACTTACTTACTTACTTAGTCGTTCCCCTTCTACCGTGAGGTGTAGAGGTTTGGAAGAGAGAGCGCCAGACTATCTTATCGGCTGTCTTCCTCCTGGCCTTGTTCCATTCTAGTCCTCGGTCCTTCAAAGATTGTCTAATGTTGTCCTCCCAACGGACTCTGGGTTGTCCTCGGGGTCTGGATCCTTGGCTCTTTGTTTCCCATGCTTATCGTGGTATCCGATCTTCTCCCATTCTGCAGACATGACCAAACCATCTTAATTGGGACTGTTCTACTTGGGTCTGCAGGGGGTAGGATTTAAGGCCTTGACGTATCGTCTGGTTGCGTATCATGTCTCGTCTTGTTACTTCAACCACCTTCCTCAGATACCTCATTTCTGAGGTTTGGATCTGGCTTTTATGGGTTGTAGTCATTGCCCATGACTCGCATCCATATGTCAAGACTGGGACATAGGTGGAGCGGTATACAGCCATCTTCGTTTTCTTACCAACCTCTCTCTTGCTGAGGAATCCTCGATTTATGGTCTGAAAAAGTCTCCCAGCTGCTGCTTTTCGAGTGGCCAACTCTTCTTTGATGCCTCCCTTTCGGTCTGTAATAGCTTCGAGGTATTTAAAGTGGTCGACCTGCTCCAGGACCTGTTCTCCCAGCTTAATCTGATGTCTTCTTTCTTCTCGTGATATCGCCATGGATTTTGTTTTAGAGCTGCTTATGACCATCCCTCTCTTCTCCAGCTCTTCCTTCCAGACTTGCAGGTTGGATTGGAGATGTGCCTCTGATTTAGCAATCAGGGCAACATCATCAGCAAATGCCAGCTCCGAAATATAGACCTGTCTCATCTTCCAGTACCCCACTGAATACTTTCTTGTTCTCTCCTTACATGCTTTGATGACATCGTCCACAAGGAGTATGAAGAGGTAAGGTGATAGGATATCACCTTGTCTTACACCAGTGGTGGACCTGAACTCTTCTGACTTATAGTTTGCTGTCCTCACATAATTTCTGCAAGACTTGTGGAAGCTCTGTATAGCATGAATCAGAGGTGCTGGAATATTCTTCCTTGCCAAACAGTCCCAAAGTTTGCTCCAGGGGACCCTGTCAAACGCCTTTTCCAGATCTATGAAACAAATACACATTCAATCTATATTGTGAGCACTTTCCAATCAGTGTAGATGTTAATGTAAACGTATTCTATCTATCCTATCAACCTTTTCATTTGAATGTAAAGTAAATTATAAAGCTTTTCAATTTAAATGTAAAGAAAGTTTTTTCTCGAGCGATTAAGTTTAATTTTCATCGAGGGTAAAGTCTGAGGTAGATGGGATGGTGGAATAGGAGAAAGGAACCCATAACTATGTGTCGGAAAACGCAATACTCAGGAGAGCGTTTTGTTTCTTTTCTTTTTCCATAGCTGTTGGTGGTACCAGTTGAGGGTACTTTCTCTGGAACAAGAAGAGAAAAGTAGCCAGAGCTTAAAGACGAGGGACCAACTTCGTAGACTGATGCGTGATGCCATATGATGATGGATGGCATCCGCATGTCTGGTTTTGTGTAGTGTGTAGATGTGTTCAGTCAAAACAATGTTCATGCAACAATAACAGGGCAATCCACATAGGACGTCAGTAAACTCACGACGTATAAAGTCAATGAGTCTTGAAACAGCCGTTGACGTTTTTCTTCATTATTTATTGTGGACGCCACAGTGACAAAATGGTTACGCAAATGTGTAGGCACATCAAACAGTCATTATCACAGCAACATTCAATACAGCAATAAACGGTAGACAGCATTACAATGATGAGTCAGATGCATGTTATATTTCAAAGTGCTGTAAATGTAGTCAGGTGAACAACTCCATCCTTTTCTATAACAGCCAGGAGATAACCAGATGTATGAGATCAGTTCACTCTCCTTAGTTTGACTTCAGCAAGACAGACACGTCTGCCGAAGTATAAATAATGTCCTCAAAAATATCCTCTAGATAATAAAGGTTTTCTAAACCTAGTTCATTTAACAAAGTAGCAAGTAATGGTCCTTGGTACATGCATCAACCGATGCAGTACAATGCAGCGACATGTGAGCTGGGAAAAAACATCTCGTGACGACGACTTTCGCAGACAGGCTATGAATCGAAATCGCTCACGACCCAAAATCGATAGAGTTAATGAAAAAGTCAATTTACCTTGCTTTCATGAAATACACAGAAATATCACGCCTCCCGACATGTGGGAAAACACTAGAGGTATTATCTCGACTAAACGAAATATCCATAAGAGGACTACACATCCCTGACAGAACAAAAAAAAGCGGAGATCCCCTCTTCAACGAGGCATCTCTTTCGCCATTCCAAATCGCTCACCCCACTAGTGGTGGGCGGAAACCGATCGACCAAACAACAAGACAAGTCATGCGCAGTCCAGCGCAAAAATGACCACAGCTCAAAAGTTAACTGCATTCGATACCAACGCGAGAAGACAAATGCTTACCGAGAAAAGTGACTATAAATTTCAAGCAGTTGTTGCCCTTGCGTTATAAAACAGATATTGAAATAAAACGATGTTGCGAGAATTTATCACGCAACATATCACCACCTCCTCCCGATAAAAAAAAAATGTGGAACATATTTTTTTTTCAATATCAAAGAGCAAGCGATAAGCGGCTCAAAACGCACGAATTATGCGCTGATAATTAATTAAATTGCCAAACAATAGGCTAATTATAGAGTGTCTGGTGAGGATATACCTCAACAGAAAAATAAATATGTCTCAAAAAATATTCACATCGGGGAGGTGTCACCAACACACATCACGTTAGCATGTAAACACAATATACGTATGCAAGTTACTATAATCATCATTAAACAGCATACTCTAATATTGTCTTTAAAAATGGATGTACAAATCTGATAGGAAAATTTAAATAGTACATTCTTTGACATGTAATGACATAAGTACATAGTAAAGTTAAACTACATGACGATCCAGGACATATGCTCTGGTATTCCGAGGGTAAGTACACAATCTAGAACTCGTAAGGTAAGTCCTCAGCTCAACAATGACATTCTGAGAAAGTACAAGCAATATAATGCTAATTAATAACTAATATGCTTCATAAGGTACAATACATTATTAATAATTGTGGCTGTTTAGTAAACTAACGGCCCTTATATTAACTACTCAGTCCTCCTCTATCATCTTAAAAAACGAACAGAAGAAGATGACAACAAAGCACGATAGTGTGTACATATAAAGTAAGTACAGATGTGCTAATCTATTGTAGAAATATAGGTGTGTTATGACTCTGTAATATATAGAAATATAGGACAGAAGTATTAGTTGGAGTCATGTGGGCATCTAGACAAAATGTCAGCCATCACATTATCCGCACCACGGATAGCTCGTACCGTGAAGTGAAAAGGTTGAAGAGCTATAGCATATCGAGTGGATCTCGAACTCTTCAAATTCTTAGTCTGAATAGCTGTAAGAGCTTTCTGATCAGTCTCTAGAATGAAATGTGCGCCCAGGAGGAATCTTTGTAGCTTTAGAATTGACCAAACCATCGCTAACAACTCACGGTCTAAAACCGAGTAGTTCCTCTCTGCCGCATTTAGTTTTCTAGAAATGTACATAACAGGATGCAGAGTATTTGCATATTCTTGCATCAGTGCTGCTCCAATCCCAGTGGATGAAGCATCACTCCGAAGAACAAAAGTCCTATCAAGCGTAGGTAATCTTAAGATGGGAGGAGAAGAAAATATATTCTTGATTTGGTCTAGTGAAGATTGGCATTCTTCAGACCAACGGACCAGATTAGGCGAACCTTTCTTCAACAATGTTGATAGAGGTGCCATGATCGAAGATAAATTTGGAATAAATCTCCCATAAAATTGAATTAAACCTAAGAGACTCCTAACTTGTTTCTTCGTTTTAGGAACAGAGATGTTCAGTATTTTGGAAGTATTGTGGTCTTCTGTCTTCAAGAGACCATGACCAACACGATGACCCAGGAAAGAGATTTCACCAAAACCAACAAAAGCTTTAGAAGGTTTTGCTGTCAAATTATTCTCACGTAGAGTGGACAGTAAGTCATATAACCCTAAATAGTGATCTTCCCAGGTATCACTGAAGAGACAGATGTCATCTAAGTATGCGATGACATCCGAACGATGTGACAGAATTCGACGCATCATGCGAACGAAAGTGGCAGGGGCGTTCATGAGACCAAAAGGCATAACATTCCATTGAAATAGACCCCTAGGTGTAGAAAAAGCAGTAAGAGGTTTGGCATGCTCTGCTAAAGGCACTTGCCAATAACCTTTAGACAAGTCAAGTTTAGTGAAGAATCTAGAATTAGAAAGTCTAATCAGTAGATCTTCTAACAAAGGCATCGGTTCAGCGTCGAACTTTGTGACCTGATTCAATTTGCGATAATCAACGCAAATTCGTATGTTCTTATCCTTCTTCCGGACAATAACCATGGAAGAAGAATATGGTGAAGTCGATGGTTCAATTATATTTAATTGAATCATTTCATCCAATTCCTTTTCCACTTGCGACTGAAAGTGTATAGGAATAGGATACGGCCTAACCCTAATTGGATTATTGTCGGTAAGAATTATGTCATGTTCTATGACATCTGTGTGTCCAGGAATGTCAGTGAGAACATCCTGAAATGTTTGTAACATCGACGAGACTTGTCGATGTTCGTCACCAGAAAGATTAGGAGAAACAGAAACGTTTTTCCAAGATTCCGTGGAATGTAATGGAACCACTGGAAGGGGAAGGTTGACATCAGAGAAGGTAGCTTCCTCATCCTGAATGACAGACAGGGATGAATAATGACCGTGAGGTGCAGGAGCATCATCCGTTGCCTGGAAAATAGGCAGCAAATAGTCCGGACGTTCGTGAAATTCCGAAAGCATGTTTATGTGGAAAGTTTTATGCTTTCCATCAATATCGACCACATAGTCAACATCGGAAATCCGAGAGACTATTGCATACGGACCTTTCCATGCAATAAGAAGTCTATTTTCCCTACTGGGGAGTAGGACGAATGCTTTGTCACCTGGACAAAGTTGTCGTAGACATCTATTCTTGTTAGCAAACTGCCTTGCCTTCTCTTTAGCTATTTCTGATGAAGCAGTTGCTAGCTTACATGCCTCAATGATCTTTTGTCTAAGAGCAATGACATACTCATATGAGGATTGAGTTTCATCGCTAATATCATCGGCAGTGATGAGATCGTGTAATAAAGACATAGGATGGTAGATACTACTGAGAGATCGTTCAATATGTAAGGTAGACATTACCTGTGACATAGTGTCAGATATGAGTTGAGTGCCATGGTCTGACAATATTTCTCTGGGGAACCCCAAGCGAGAAAATATCAACCAAAGAGCATCTGCGATATCTGTAGTAGATATGCTCTTAAGAGGAATAGCCTCTGGCCAACGTGTGCACATATCGACACATGTAAGGATAAACTGATGTCCTCTGGCCGACTTGACCTTAAAAGGGCCAATAATATCTATGGCCATTTTCTGAAACGGCCGAATAGGAATGTCAGCAGCCTGGATAGGCGCAGCATGTCGTGGTCCTCTAGATTTGACCTCCTGACATACCTTGCATGATCGGCAGTAAATACGAATGTCCTTATTGACAAAAGGCCAAAAGAAAGCCGCAAGGACTCTCGACTTCGTACGGGCAAAACCCATATGTCCAGCACATTGCGAGTCATGAGCATGTTGTAATATTTGGACTCTCATGCTCTTGGGAACAAGAATTTGCGAATGTGCCGACGTAGTCGAATCTTGTACCATACGTACAAGTACGCCGTTTCTCATTGCAATCCAAGATTTTCTATTTGTATCCTGATTCGGATCACCTTTCTTCGCAAGAACGAAGAATTTTTTTAAAGAAGGATCTTCTTCTTGCAATTTTATGAAAGAGTCACGAGTAATTACTAAGTGACTATCTTGGCTATCAACTTCATTATCACTATTCAGTGAAGTTTCGGGTGTTTGTAGAGCTTGTGCTCTTGTAACTACTGCATTTGTAGCTTGCATGTTATTATCTTCCCAAGCAGCAATCTGCTGTGGGGTACACTCCCTAACTCCGTGAATACGACCAATAATAAGGTCCGCAATAGGATTAGGTAAGAGACAAGCATGCACATCTCCAGTAAAGAAAGGAGTGGCAATGCGAATTACAGCAGTAGGATATTTTTCTAGAGTGCCGCCAAATGTGACACATTTAATAACCCTTCCTGTAGCACAAGATGGATCTACAAGCGATTGTCTAACACCAATAGTGGTGCATCCGGAATCGAAAAGTAGTGAGACCGGAGTATCATTAACAAGACCCTTATGTAGAATTAAAGAACCCCTTCCGTCATGCGCAACAGCAGCAGGAAGAGCGGGAAGTGGGTGACCACAACTCAAAGTAGTTATGGTACCCGGTTCGAATAAAGTACTGCATTGGGGGCATTTGTTTGCTCTCTCAAAGTCAAAAGCAGAACTAGTGACAGCGTCAAAGTTTTTACTATCAACAACATGATTACAGGCTCCCTCAGTTTCCTGTTGTACAGCATTAGCCTGCTGATATCTCTTTTTTTTGTGTTGAGATCTACCCCGACTATTATTACCTCTGAAGTTATCAGAGTTATTATTATCTCTGCAGTTATTATTGTCTCTATTGTAATTGTTATACTGGTTCGAATTCCAGTTTCCACGATTACTATCATGTTCACATTGATGCGAACATCTATTTGTTTGGTTCTGAGGTCTTCGGCAGGAATAACCTCTATTACCATATCCTCTTTTGAAATGCTTATAATTATTAGGGTGATAGTAACGACCACTATCAGGTTGTCTCCAATTCTTCGAAGAAGAATCACCATGAAATTGGTTTCCATGATTTTGACAGAAATTACCGCTGCCCTTTCTATCAAAATTTTGTTGGGATCTACGAGCAAAGTTTTGACCATACGGAGCTGCCGAAGCAACTGGTAAACCTTCTTTCACCTTAGAGTTACCCATGGTTATGTGTGGGTGCGCAGTTACGTATTGGCAACAGAAATCTTCCATTTCTTTTATTGTTTTAGGTTTACGTTCATGAAGGAAAGCAAGGAAAGACTCATTGACAGACGACATGACTTTGTCTCTAAGTATTAAGTCCATAAGTCCTTCATAAGTTTTTTCCGTCTTAGATAGTTCAACCCATCGTGAGAAAGTAATGCGTATTCTTGCAATAAACTCGGAGAATTCAACTCCATTTTCAGGTAACATGTTTTTAAATTGTAGACGATAGCCGTCTTCGTTAAGCTGATATTTCTTTAACAAAGCGGCCCTGACAACCTCATAATTGTTCTTGTCAGGTTCATCCACCATATTTAATATACTTAGAGCTTTACCTGTCAGTATCCCTGATAACTGATAAACATATTTTGCTTTGTCTATGTTATGAGCTGTACATGCTTGTTCAAATCTGTCCAGATAGAACATTATGTCATCACTGGAAGGACTAAATGTTGGTAACTTAATCTTAAAAGTATCATTATTAGCCTTACCAGAAGATGAACCCTTGTTTGAATCATTACCATTACTCATGCTCGTCAATTTCAATTTCTCCAACTCTAAAGCTAAGAGTTTTTCTTCATGTTCCATTTTTGCTTTCCTCTCATCAGACTCTCTTTGTAACTTCCTTTCTTCAGCTTGAGCCTGCATTTGAAGTCTTTCATTTTCAGCTTCTTTTTCAAGTCTTTTATTTTCAGCTTCTTTTTCAAGTCTTTTATTTTCAGCTTCTTTTTCAAGTCTTTTATTTTCAGCTTCTTTTTCAAGTCTTTTATTCTCAGCTTCTTTTTCAAGTCTTTTATTCTCAGCCTCTAGCTGTAGCTTTCTTTCCTCAGCTTCTGATTCCCTTTTTTGTTTTTCCATTTCCATTTGGAATCTCTTTTCATCCACCTGCATCTGCAGTTTCTTTTGTTCAGCTTCCATATGCAGTTTCTTTTGTTCAGCTTCCATTGCTTTATCATATCGAGCAGTTGCAAATTCTTCTAACTTATCACCAGTCTTCCCAAGCAATTTACCCTGCTCAATAAAGTGCTCAAATGTAGACATGTTGTCTAACATATGAGTCCAAAACCTGAAATAATTAACTAATTTATTTCAAACCTAAGTGTAACAAGTCTTAATTAAGCACTTGTATATTCACATCACATTATATTATCCCAGTCTCTGTGGGAAACAAGTCTCCAATCAAAGAACTTGTATATGAAATATCAGCACTCAATTCTTGATCATAAGTGCACTTCTCATTCAATAGTGCACGACACTATTCATCATTCATTTATCATCAGTGTAGTAGTAACAGTGCATTAGCATAGCCCATTAACTAATTACTATAACTGTAAACAATGACTATGTAAACACATGCAGAATGTAAACATTGAAAATGTAAACAATACAAACAATGTAAACAATAACAATGTAAACAATAACAAAGATCAGCAACAATACAAAAACTTTCGCAGAAATCAACTAAAAATAAAGCAGAAATTAATGAAATATCACAAAAAATGTGACGATATCTGCGATAGAATTAAACAAAATACATGACACCACAGTGTATAAACAAAAATGTTGTATGAAACTAAATTATAGACAAGAGTAGGCTAACAAATACAAACAAATCAAAACAAAACTAAAGAATGTGAAATAATAACGAAAACAATATTAAAACATGTCATCACAGCTAACATAAATAGCAACAGAAGTCGCTTAGCAAATTCCAGTATCGGAAATTTGCAAACCCTACAGAAAACGCTCACAATAGACGACCTCTATGACGTGGCATAATCTAACGGAGACACCACCCAACCGAGAACCCGCTGAAATATAAACATATAAATATACAAATAACATATAGACATATAACATATAGAATGAGATGATACACAGAAGACTCAGCAGAAGTATAAGGGCACAGTTTACATACAAACAGGCCACTTAACTTAAAGGCTTCCAATCGTAGAACAGCAGAAAAACGGATGTCAATCAACGTCCTAAAGAGCGAAGCTCCAACGATGATGGCACATCTGAACTGCTTCCACTGCTAACACGATGGTACAAGAGCTTCTGAAATACTGTGTGTTGAGTTGTTTCGGCACTTGACCTTCTAATCCAAAAGTAAGTTGATGGAAATCGGTACTTGGCCTTCTTCAGAAAACAACCCGTTTCAACCGGCACTTGACCTTCTCAAAAAACGACAGCACTGGAACCTTGACAGCAGCAACTTGCTTGACTTGCGTAAAAGATAACAGCAGTCCGAGTTATCCGGCAACATGTAACAACGCCGGGTACTGTCAAATTCTTGTTTCCGTCAAAAGTTGAAATTTTGACTTTTACCGGGCAACGCCGAGTACTTTGAAAATTTTGAAGATGTTGACTGTATTGAAGAATGTTAATTTCTTGAAGGATGCTGATGAATTCTTGTTGAAAATGAAGTGGGTAAGGGACCCCGTGTTTGCTAGTACCAGAATCAAACCAGCTTATGGCCACCAAATGATGCGTGATGCCATATGATGATGGATGGCATCCGCATGTCTGGTTTTGTGTAGTGTGTAGATGTGTTCAGTCAAAACAATGTTCATGCAACAATAACAGGGCAATCCACATAGGACGTCAGTAAACTCACGACGTATAAAGTCAATGAGTCTTGAAACAGCCGTTGACGTTTTTCTTCATTATTTATTGTGGACGCCACAGTGACAAAATGGTTACGCAAATGTGTAGGCACATCAAACAGTCATTATCACAGCAACATTCAATACAGCAATAAACGGTAGACAGCATTACAATGATGAGTCAGATGCATGTTATATTTCAAAGTGCTGTAAATGTAGTCAGGTGAACAACTCCATCCTTTTCTATAACAGCCAGGAGATAACCAGATGTATGAGATCAGTTCACTCTCCTTAGTTTGACTTCAGCAAGACAGACACGTCTGCCGAAGTATAAATAATGTCCTCAAAAATATCCTCTAGATAATAAAGGTTTTCTAAACCTAGTTCATTTAACAAAGTAGCAAGTAATGGTCCTTGGTACATGCATCAACCGATGCAGTACAATGCAGCGACATGTGAGCTGGGAAAAAACATCTCGTGACGACGACTTTCGCAGACAGGCTATGAATCGAAATCGCTCACGACCCAAAATCGATAGAGTTAATGAAAATGTTAATTTACCTTGCTTTCATGAAATACACAGAAATATCACGCCTCCCGACATGTGGGAAAACACTAGAGGTATTATCTCGACTAAACGAAATATCCATAAGAGGACTACACATCCCTGACAGAACAAAAAAAAGCGGAGATCCCCTCTTCAACGAGGCATCTCTTTCGCCATTCCAAATCGCTCACCCCCACTAGTGGTGGGCGGAAACCGATCGACCAAACAACAAGACAAGTCATGCGCAGTCCAGCGCAAAAATGACCACAGCTCAAAAGTTAACTGCATTCGATACTAACGCGAGAAGACAAATGCTTACCGAGAAAAGTGACTATAGATTTCAAGCAGTTGTTGCCCTTGCGTTATAAAACAGATATTGAAATAAAACGATGTTGCGAGAATTTATCACGCAACATAGACACTCCCTGACACTTCTGGGAACGTGCTGCGCCCTTCAACCTTGACCAGCGACGAGCATGATTAGTCTTTCAAGACCCAACCCATCAGAAGGAGTAGAACCGTCACTGACAGCTAAGTAAGCTGCCAAGTGACCTCCTTTACACACTTCTATTCCATCACAACAGTGATGATAAACTTTTTTTTATAAATAATTATTCATTTCTTTAAAACCTTGTTAAAACCTAAATGACTTTTAAATCTGTTTTTTGTAAATATACAACTTTAACGTCGATTTAATCATTTTGAATGTACTGCATGTTTGTCTCCTTAAATTTACTAAATACACTCTAAACAGAGCTATACCATAATAAGAAGAGTTCCTCTGAGTAAATCAGGGTGGGGGGCTTGAACGCGCTGAAATTAATAATTTTTCATAAAAAGCGGCGGACCGATATAAGTTAACAATTGCCTTGCCAATGCAGCATTGTTCTTGACTTCGGAAATATCTCATGAACACTCCCCTTGAGATAGAAGCAGCATTATCCTTCTATCTACAACTCTGCTAAAATAATCTTGTGCGAAGGTAGACACCTTTGAAGGCCGATATTAGATACTCTTGAGTTTTGGACACTGTTGGACCACTATTGCAAAGCAGGGGAGGCAACTCCGACAACGACACCGAATTATAGCCATTGTGTCTTTCCTGAACTTTCCTATCTGTCTGTTTACTGTATGCCTTTTGAGAAACGGAGAAGAGTTACTAGACAGAAAGAAATGGCAGTTGGTTGGCAAAGGGTGGCACGGTTATAGCTATATGTATTACTGATTATAAATGAGTCGTCAGTGTATGTTTTCACTCAGGAGAATTTAATGCGAGTCGAACACTAGTTGTTTCATATCATTTGCGTAGATGGCCATAGAATACGCTTTTTTCTCTTGGTGTTGGTAGTACCATTTCTAGGAACGGTTAGCATTACTTAATAGTGATATTCATCATACCCTTGGCAAAAGATGAGTGGCTACCGAAGGGCATCAAACGATCGGTGTGATAAATGTGCAAGTTGTGGTCAATAAGGAGATGTCACTTGAATTTGAGAATCATCAATCGTCTTGAAAGCTGGGCGAGTGTAAGCATCAAAGATGGCGCTTTAAATAAATGTGTCGTGGAACCTTGTGACGGAATGACAAATCAGTTATTTGTCCACGCATCCACAGAAGAATTTGTTCTGTGAAGAAGGAGATGAATTTTGTTCTAGTATTCCTCTGAAAGGCCTCTTTGTAGAGTATCTTGTCACTAGATACAGTGGGTATCTAGTGATAACTAGATACAGTGGCTATCACTAGAAACAGTGGTATCACTAGATACAGTGGGTATCTAGGGAGAACTAGATACAGTGGGTATTACTACTAGATACAGTGGGTGTCACTAGATACATTGGCTATCACTAGATACAGTGGCTATTAGATACAGTGGCTATCACTAGATACAGTGGGTATCACTACATACAGTGGGTATCACTACATACAGTGGGTATCACTAGATACAGTAGGTATCTAATGAGACAAAGACTGCCACCCTTAGGAATGTCGTATCTCGTAAGGTTTTCCCGCGTGAGTCAGTAAATACTTGCATGATGCAATCGAGTACACACACAGACAGAGGAAAATGAAAAAAAAGACACCTGAGCTAATGTTGTCTTTACAGCTGCATCAGTATCATTATCTACACCACAGCCATTATTATCAGTGTTTATAATGAGAAATCGATTTCTGCCCATTGTGTAAGCCTGAATTTTCTTTTTTTCTTTTTCTTCAATTTGTTTTATTTACCCCTGTTCTGTTAATCGTTCAAACACTGCGCCATGGGCACGTATTGCCTCATTCAAGTCATTTGATAGCCTCCAGTGCTACCATTACCAGATAAGACACTCACTCGCAGATATCATCAATATGTGCCACCAATAACTATATTCCCTTTTCCTATTCTGATTAAACTAATTAATGCGATGGAATATCTTCGGTTTCAACAGCTCATTCTTGTTCCTTTCATGTTATGATTGGACGCTATACGATTTCTATTAGTTCACCTATCATATTTCATGTTTCCGCCACGTGTGCTAACTCACAGTGTCCCAGGGAAGCCTCAGATTCCTATATGTTTACTTGGGGCTTTCCAGTGCATATATTTAATCAATTCTCTCTGACAATTCAGTTAATCCACATCCGACAAACGGAATTGATTGTGTAATTACAATGCATTTAGGAATGACATTTGATGCTGACGAGGCCGAGATTTCTTGTGCCAATCGTTTGCTGAACCTGCCTAACTTACGAAGCGAGCACACTGTTGGAAATTGGATTAACTTTACCTTGTCATATGAGAACAGGTTTTTAATCGCCGTCAGTTCCTTAAGTTATAATCACGTGATCGTGCATACCTGTAATATCCACAACCTGTCGACATGATCATTTTATTATTTTCAATAATATTAATATTACTACTTCCTCCTAACTGTACTTCTTTCATTACTTTCAATCAATCAACACACTTCAACTTCACAAGGAGCATAGGCCTGCAACAAACATATGCCAAGTCTTCCTGTCACGTGCCATCAGCTCAAGATCTTTCCATGACTTGTTTATCTTATTCATTTTTGTTTGTTATTGTATTTGGTCCAGCTCTGCCTCTCTTACACTGTAAATTCCAGAATAAGAATTGCTTGGTAATGCAATCAACATGTTTCCTCAGTGTGTGACCTATCCATCTCAAGCGTCTTCTTCTCATCTCTTGGACCACTGGCATTTCTCTGGTTCTTGTCATAAGTTCCACATTAGCGATCTTGTCATACCACTTCAATCTTCTATTCTGTGCCAGCACCCACTTTTTTTTAGAGTCTTGCTGTTTTTGTTGTTCTCCATGTTTCACAACCATACAATAAGACTGACGACTTGACAGTACAATTGTGCTCTACTTGATTTATCTTGACCTCCAAACACTTCTCAATGCAATGAAATCTCCTCTTGCTTTTTTTTTTTTTTTTTTTTTTGCATTTGCATTTGCAGTGCGTTAATGTCGATTAATGAATACGTTTAAATTCTTCTGATCTAGTTTCCAATGACAGCCCAGTGGCAACATATATTGACACTGTACACAGGCATACTCTTCATTATACCGACACTGTACACATACTTCATCTTAATCATACGAATACTGTTAATGTATGCTGAGCCAGGAGAGGCATGAGTGAGAAATATTGACATAAGAAAAATTGTGCGAACTATATTCTGCATCAAGTATATAGAGGTGGAAAATTAACTTGTTTGATCATTTCATGTGAATGGAGTCTGTTGCGGCTTGTCTCCCCTGCGCTGTAGTAGTGGTCCAACAATGGCTAAAATTCGAGTAAAGAAATGTGTTTTTAAACGTTATTAATTCAAGAATTTTCAAGTAATATTAAATGTCACTTTTACATGAATTTTCAATCATTCATATATTCATAATTCATTCTGTTAAAAAAAAAATTATTGGTATAATCAAATCACCTTTTTGTAGCATGCAATAAACATTTAAGATTAACTTTAAAGTCGGAAACAGTCTCTTTACACTAGGTTTAGTTCTCGACTAGCTCGAAGCGACTGTAAAAGCATCTGGAATGGGGTGTGGGTATGTGTAAATGGATCTAAAACAGACTAATTTTAAGTTACCAATAGATTCCATCGCCTAACAATAGTCCCGTAACTTTATCTCATACAATGGTTTATTACACTGATCAACCTCAGAAACCCCCCGGCGTCTTTCCTGTTTATCCCATTATTTTCCGAAGTCATCTACTGAAGAATTGGTGCTTGGATTATCTCTATTTCCCTTAGTTATCATACTGGTGTAAATTTTGTTGTTAATATAAATTTTTTCATTAACAATTTTAATTTTTTTTTTTTTATGTGTGTGTGTGTGTCTTTTTGGGTTGTTCTCAAATTAGCAAAATAAAAGAATTAACATCTATAAAATATTTTAGTTCATTTTTAAATTGTAATGTTATAGTTCTTTTGTGTTATTGAAAATGAAATAAATAATTAAAAATTGAAGCAGTGGAGCAGTCAACATTTTCTGTGCTCTGGCTCTGCTCCAGTTTTGGGCAAAACCTGCTGCTCCACTGCTCCAGCTCTGGACAAAACCTGCTGCTCCACTGCTCCAGTACTGTGCAAAACCTACTGCTCCAGCTTTGGGCAAAACCTACTGCAACAGCTCTGGGCAAAACATACTGCTCCAGCTCTGGTCAAAACCTGCTGCTCCACTGCTCCAGCTCTGGGCAAAACCTACCGCTCCACTGCTCCAGCTCTGGGCAAAACCTGCTGTTCCACTGCTCCAGCTTTGGGCAAAAAACCTACTGCTCCAGCTCTGGGTAGAACCTACTGCTCCACTGCTCCAGCTCTGGGCAAAACCTGCTGCTCCACTGCTCTAGCTCTGGGCAAAACCTGCTGCTCCACTGCTCCGGCTCTGGGTAAAACCTGCTGCTCCACTGCTCCAGCTCTGTGCAAAACCTGCTGCTCCACTGCTCCAGCTCTGTGCAAAACCTGCTGCTCCACTGCTCCGGCTCCACTCCAATCCCGCTTTTCAGGGCTAGCCCACGGCTTCATCAAGCTAGCTGATAGATACTATTAGTCTTTCTTCGGGGAAAGTATACTACTCGTCAAAAGTCAAGGGCCACTTAGAAAAACCTTGGTTGAAACCATAAAACAAATCTGATATGAACGTAATTGGTATCAGTCAAAACGGCGTTTATTGAATACCAACTTGACATGTCACGTAAAGAAATGGAAACACGCATTCAAACGCAATGAAGCTGTGAAGTGTGTCACCCACCTTTTCAAAAGTCACACAATAGATATTGGACAAATAGACATTTCAAAATCGGGTATGACCACCGTTTGCAGCAAGGCATTCAAGACAGCGTAGACGCATCGAGTCCACAAGAGTCCGAAGAGTATCCTGAGGAACAGCTTGCCATTCCTGAAGCAGAAATGCAGTCAGCTGTGCAACATCCATTGGCAGGGGGTGATTTGTTGACAATCTTCGACCAAGGACATCCCAGAGGTGCTCAATCGGAGAAAGGTCAGGTGAATGAGCTGGCCATGATGATCCCATGTTGCTGAATAAACTCATTCACCACACGAGCTCGATGGGGTCGAGCGTTATCATCTTATAGGATGGCATTACCACATATGGTCTCCAGAGCAGGCTGAACAATTGGTCTCAAGATTTCGTTCTGGTATCTTGGGCCGGTCAAGTTGCCTTGGATGATGTAGAGCGGGGTTCTGCCGTGTCTGTAGAAGCCTCCCCAGACCATGACAGACCCCTACGATAACGATCCACCTCTCGAATTGTGTCATCAGTAAATCGCTCTCCTGGTCGTCTCCAAACTCGAATCCTGCCATCATTGAATGACACAGTGAAGCGAGATTCATCAGTAAAGAGAACTTGACTCCATTGTTGCCTTGTCCATCGGATGTGCTCGCGACACCAAGCAACTCGGGCTCTGCGATGAGCAGGAGTAAGAGGGATTCTGACTGCAGGACATCGAGCAGCCAGTCCAAATTCATGTAAACGTTTGCGAATGGTGCTTTGACTGTGTGGTGAAGTGGGATGTTATAAATATTTATAAGGGACTTAGTGTACTGACTGAGATCAGCTGTGAAGGTATATATATCTAATAAGAGTAGTGTATTATATATAACCTTACTTGCTGCCACATATGTATACCTCAGTCAGAATTATTCTGGAATAGTGTGATGACTACGTTGTATGTCTAGGGTATGTGTATGATGAAGTGTAAGTCATAACAACAACAGACAGATAAACAATTTAATTTATTCCACCACACTTGACAACACTGTGACACTCACATACATATAACACTCTAAAGGATATCTTAAAGGAGTCACTGATAACTTTTCAAATAACAATATGTATTCATTGCTGTTATGAATGAATATGTGTCCTGATTCAAATACAAAGGGAACCAGGAATCACAATCAATTTTACTTACAAGTTATATGTACAGAATTTATCAATATGAATATTGTAGTGACATATATTTTTAATAGTATCCTATGTGTGTCAGTTGTGTAGTAGTAATATGAGGTAATACTGGTTTTGTTTTGTTCAAGCTCTGTTGGTATTTGTCATCATGACTTCAATAGTTTGTCTTTATTGGAACTAGTATTGGAGATGTTCTCAGTTCCTGATATTAAAACAATTTAATTCCCCTCTTAATGTTATTTTTACAATGTCATTTTAAGATGGGGGTACATAATGTTGAGCTCAGCTGGCCACATCAGCTTATCTTGCGTGATGGCGGCAGGAAGAGACTCCTCTGCTCGATTTCTCCCCTGGGCTCTGGAGACACCTCACTGATAGCTAAATGGACCAAGGAGTATGCTGTCCGACTCTGGATTCAGCAAAGCTCTGACCAGGTGCTGCTCAATACCATAAGACCACAGTCCCTGAAAACAAGAAGGATGTACCTTCTACTTCATAACTAATTTATACTCTCTTTTTACACTGAGCACAATACATCACAAACATTGAGTTCAGAGCGTTAGGCCAACTGTCAGCTTCATCTGAAATACTTTATACCAGTATTAACCTCCTTAATGGTTACTACGCCTCTGCACTTCCAGCATTATTTCTTTCTAGTCAATCATCTAGGTGTCAGTGTACTGTTTGGCCATTCCATGCCGTTTTACTTTCCTCCGACACCTTCTGTTCAGGCTGGAGCATTATAGGCTTTACCTCATGTTTGCTACTGAACTACACATATATACAGGCATAAATTAACAATTCACATTCAATTTTCATTAAAAGATACTGAATGTTTCAAGCTTACCACAATTCATGGAAATAAACACAGATACGTTGACTAGCAATGAATTCTGGCACAAATACTGGCACAAATTCCCATCTGCTTATGTTCCAGGCTTTTATTTAGCAAAAATATGAGCTGGCTTCAACGCACTGTTGCTTTATCAAGCTTATTTGAACTAGTGGTCTCGAACTAACGCTCCTAAGTGATTATATCAGCGAGTCTGGCCAATGGAGCCACGTTTCGACAAGTGTTTGAAAAAATTTTACCTTCCTACGTCTCCCCTAACAACCAAGGATAGCATTTATAGTCCGACTAATCGTGTTTAGCCTTACATATCATTCCAGCCAATCAGTTCAAATGTAACTTGTGGCCCATTTCCCGTACAATGGTGGTTTAAAAAATCTACCACTGAGCGATTCTGATTTTGGGTGTTGTCTGACAGCACCATCATTTTATTTTGGCTATAACTTGTTAATTCCTAGACTATTTGCGTAACGTTTTACATATTCTTTGTCAGCAAGCCCTAAGGAACCCAAATATACAAATTTAAAAGAGCTAAGTGGCTGCGTTCAAAATATGCAATTTCTTCTACCTCCTGTTTCGAAGATGTGCTGTCTGGGTACTGTAATGTTTTCAAACGTAAACCCATCTATTGTCATCTTTCCTAATAAGAGTTTTTCAGGATTTACAAACCTAACTCTGGGAAGGGTAGTGAATTTATCACTGTCCGTCTGAAAAAAAAGTTAGTGCATGTGGCCTTACACGCGTGATAGTAGTAATTGTGTATCGCGCGACGCGTGTTGCATGCGTTCCTGATTTTCAGCCCTCCCTCTCTCTTTCTATTTGAGTCCATCTGTTCGTTCGTTTTGGTAACGCAGTATAATTAATGTTAGGATTAATTTAGGTCATTACGCAGTGTGCCTCCCAATGTTTTTCTCAGAAATGCAATACCCGTTTTAATGTGTTGTGGAAACGCTTGTATTTATGCAGTGGCTTATATTTAACGTGGAAACGTTCCAATTTGCAGACGAAGCATAAAACAAAGGGGATTTCGAGTACTGTCATTGTGACAGCACTGTTCTTTACCATTCTTCTTCCTTTCTTTATTATATGTATTTATTAGGCTTTATATTTACTTGATAATTTATATATGTGGATTAGAATATTTCACGACACCTCCCCTCTTAAAACAGACATTATATGTCAGTCCTTTATTCTATATACACATAGATAAATGTAAGTCAACTTGACTTTACTCTGCTGTGGTGCTATCATGGTTTTATGTAGTTGGGTCCATTCAGAGTAGGCACTACTCATGAAATCTGCCTCAGACTTCTACAACCAATAATATATTTCGGTTATGTTACTGAACAGCCGCAAGTGTGAGTGCTTGTCTTAATGCTGCTTCGCAACCCGTATTCACCATTTCTCTTCTCTGAGTCTGCGCAATGACATGTCCAGAGAACATTATATT
This sequence comes from Oreohelix idahoensis, assembly GCA_024509875.1. NCBI lineage: Eukaryota > Metazoa > Mollusca > Gastropoda > Stylommatophora > Oreohelicidae > Oreohelix > Oreohelix idahoensis. Next base: position 114,377 of record JAMPIV010000323.1, on the reverse strand, counting down.
TCCCTCAAAATGTACGTTATGAGGAGATAACATATACCTGGTGATAGCAGAGTTTTCGTAGTGGATCCCATAATCTTATTATCCTGTATGAAACATTCGGAATATCCTCAATCAAAGAGGCAACTCAGGGATTCATTACGTTCCTCCGAAATGTTTACATCCAACAATTTTCTCATCATTCTAGAGAAGACACTAGGCGCATTCTTCAATCCAAATGGCAATCTATTAAACTCATAGTGTCCTTCTGAGGTACTAAAAGCTAGGTATGGTCTAACCTCAGGCTTTACTGGAATCTGATAGTATCCTTTACTCAGATCCACTTTTGAGAAATATTTAGCTTTATTTAGTCTGGCAAACAGCTGATTTGTATCCGGCAATGGATCCACCTGTCCTTCTGTAATAGCATTCAGTCTCCTGTAATCTATACAGAGTCTATGTTCTCCAGAGGGCTTCCTTAAGAGTACAACACCGGAACTATACGAAGATTCACTGTGCGAAATAATTCCTTCCTTCAACAGATAGTCTATCTCTTCCTTCAAAGCTTTCTCCTTAGCAAACGGAATCGAATATGGTTTCATACAGACAGGTGTGGGGTCTATCAGTTTCATATCATATTCCAATAGGTTTGTATGCCCTGGTCGGTCTGTTAACACCTCTGCATGATTATTTAGAACCTGTTGCACTCTCTCTTTCTGAGTTTTCGTTAAATGTGTACTGATTTTCACCTGTGCTGCTGTCTCACAGGGGTGTAATGGATATTCAAATGATGAAAGTGGTTCCTTTTTCATCTCCATGGCGATGGACAAGGTCAACAAGTGTGTCTCTTCCTGATGTTCTCTTTCCAAATATTTCTTCAGGAGATTCACATGATAGATTTTTTCTTTCCCCTTCTTATCTATCTTATAATTTGTTCTAGACACCTTCTCTAAAACTGTATATGGACCCTGCCATCCAATTTGTAACTTATTCTGACTCCCGGGCAAAAGAAGCAGTACTTTCTCTCCCACAGCCAAATTTCTGTCTTTCGCCTTCCTGTTATAATAGGCAGCATGTTTCTTCCTGGCTTGTTTCAAATTTTCATTGGCAAGTTTCCAGCCAGTTTTTAAACGAGTGGTCAGCTCATTCACATATTGGTATGAAGATGTAATGTTTTCCTCTGCCTTTTCATCAGTCCACGTTCTTAACAAAGCTACATATGGACCTTTAATTTTGTGGACCTATTTGTCCATGCACCGGTATGGTCTCTTCCACTCGAAGCTTTATAGTGATGATTTTTCCTCCCAGAATTATCATTCACAAAACGACCGCTACCAATTTTTTCTTGGGGCTTTCTCCCCACTTAAAATTCTTGATGAGAGATTTCCTCTCTACATCCTCTTCCTCCAGTTTGTTTAAGTCCGATTGAGGGATTTTCGGCTTATCCTGGGGTAAGACATCTTTTTGCACTCTCCGCATAGTGGCCATTGTAAAACAGTTAAGTGAAGCTTGTCCGTGAAAAGGGGCTTCCCATTCCATTTGGTCCACTTTATCAAATCTATTTTTCTTTTTATTATCAGGCCTAATTTTGCCCCGTGGCGTGTCCAGGTCCTGATCCATGTTCCCACTTGTGGGTGTTCCCTCATGTGCTATGCTACACCTTTCTACAAAATTCTCAATGTCCCATCTTGCTTTGGGCCAATAATAATTGTGAGCCACCTTTTGAATGATGGTACCTATCTTCTCATGGTCCCCATCTGGTTTCACATGTAGGCTCCTTATTAAGTCTGCCCTATATCTTTTAGGAAGTACCAGCTGTCCCTGACCTTTGGATCTAGCTCCAGTCTTCCTATACATCAACTTGTTTTTCATGTAAAAATCTCCCTTGCCTGGAGTTGTATGACAAGTTGACAATTTTCTGAAACAAGGCTTGAGTGTTTTATCCCCAGCCTGTGCCTTCCTCATCTCTTCTGGAGTGGTATCTAACATAATATCCTCCTCCTGTCTTGAGGTCGACCTGACCTGAAGGGTTGCCATATACACAGGTTTCCTTCTGCAACGGTCAGTGTCATGATTGTCCATCTGACAATTCTTACACCACCTTTTTCCTTGGTTGAAAGATTTTCTTTCATCATATTTCCTTTCATCGAATTGTGGGAATTTATTTTTATTTTCATACCGTGGCCTATCAAATTGGTGCTTACCTTTGTTTTGATCCCTAGGATCAAATTTATTAAAGTTCTGTGGTGCCCTAAAGTTATCCACTTGTTTCTTTTTATTACCTGTTACCTCTGCTTGAGCTGCTTGATACCTTTCAGCAACATTTAGCAACTCACCCAGCCTCTCTGCACCTTGTTCCATGAGAAACTTTCTCAGGTCTGGAGCCATGGACTCTCTTAATTGCTCTATAAGGACCATTTCCTTAAGATCTTGGGTTTTCCCCAGAGAAGTCCATTTCTCCAAGTATGTCTCTATTCGTGCAGAGAACTGGTGATAGGTTTCACCTGACAGTAGTTTAGCATTCCTAAATTTTTTCCTATAAAATTCTGCATTCTTTTCATATCTTAACAAAAGAGCCTGCTTTAGCATGTCATAATTTTCCTGATCACCTCTGCTCATTTTTGCAAAAACTTCATAAGCTGCCCCACGAAGTCCTTGAGATAACTTTAAGCTCCACCTTTCTCTCTCTAACCCATACGTGGTAGCTAATAGTTCATACCTATTTAGGTAGCTCTCTATATCATCGTCTTTCTCAACAAAATGATCTAAATGAAAATTCATAGCTGAGGTTGAGGCTCCTTGGCTAGCAGTGGCATCAGAGGCAAAGGGACTGGCACCATTTTCAGGAGCATGGCCTTGAAACTCAAACTCCCTTAGTCGTAACTCATGTTCCCTTTGTAATCTTTTATCTTCTGCTTCCCTTTCTGCAGTCAATCTTCTTTCTTCTGCTTCCCTTTCTGCAGCTAATTTCTTCTCTTCCCTTTCTGCAGCTAATTTCTTCTCTTCCCTTTCTGCAGCTAATTTCTTCTCTTCCCTTTCTGCAGCCAATCTTCTTTCTTCTGCTTCCCATTTCTTAGCCTCAGCCTCAATCTGCAACCTCTTAGTCTCAGCCTCAGCCTGCAACCTCTTAGTCTCAGCCTCAGCCTCAAATTGTAACTTCTTAATTTCCCTTTCAGCCTCTAACTTTCTTTCGGCTTCAAACCTTCTTTCTTCGCGTTCAATAAATTTGTCACATTCCGTAGTGACATAGGCAACCATAACTTGCCCATCTAATCCTAACTCTTTTGCAGTCTGAACAGCAGCAGATCGAAATTTGGCCAGGTCCGCCATTGTCTATCAGGTAAATTTATACAATGTCTAACCAACAATTCAATCTCTAAATATATATCTAATGGACAACACAGGCACCGTGAGCTCAACCTTATTTAATTCCACCCAAGGATACCTTTTAATTCTTATATTCCCTGAAGTGAATTACCCCCAATATTTTTAATAGGTAAAGATTCAAAATCCCAAGAGCGAGACCCCAATATATGTGGTGAAGTGGGATGTTATAAATATTTATAGGGGACTTAGTGTACTGACTGAGATCAGCTGTGAAGGTATATATATCTAATAAGAGTAGTGTATTATATATAACCTTACTTGCTGCCACATATGTATACCTCAGTCAGAATTATTCTGGAATAGTGTGATGACTACGTTATATGTCTAGGGTATGTGTATGATGAAGTGTAAGTCATAACAACAACAGACAGATAAACAATTTAATTTATTCCACCACACTTGACAACACTGTGACACTCACATACATATAACACTCTAAAGGATATCTTAAAGGAGTCACTGATAACTTTTCAAATAACAATATGTATTCATTGCTGTCATGAATGAATATGTGTCCTGATTCAAATACAAAGGGAACCAGGAATCACAATCAATTTTAATTACAAGTTATATGTACAGAATTTATCAATATGAATATTGTAGTGACATATATTATTAAAAGTATCCTATGTGTGTCAGTTGTGTAGTAGTAATATGAGGTAATACTGGTTTTGTTTTGTTCAAGCTCTGTTGGTATTTGTCATCATGACTTCAATAGTTTGTCTTTATTGGAACTAGTATTGGAGATGTTCTCAGTTCCTGATATTAAAACAATTTAATTCCCCTCTTAATGTTATTTTTACAATGTCATTTTAAGATGGGGGTACATAATGTTGAGCTCAGCTGGCCACATCAGCTTATCTTGCGTGATGGCGGCAGGAAAAGACTCCTCTGCTCGATTTCTCCCCTGGGCTCTGGAGACACCTCACTGATAGCTAAATGGACCAAGGAGTATGCTGTCCGACTCTGGATTCAGCAAAGCTCTGACCAGGTGCTGCTCAATACCATCAAGACCACGGTCCCTGAAAACAAGAAGGATGTACCTTCTACTTCATAACTAATTTATACTCTCTTTTTACACTGAGCACAATACATCACAAACATTGAGTTCAGAGCGTTAGGCCAACTGTCAGCTTCATCTGAAATACTTTATACCAGTATTAACCTCCTTAATGGTTACTACGCCTCTGCACTTCCAGCATTATTTCTTTCTAGTCAATCATCTAGGTGTCAGTGTACTGTTTGGCCATTCCATGCCGTTTTACTTTCCTCCGACACCTTCTGTTCAGGCTGGAGCATTATAGGCTTTACATCATGTTTGCTACTGAACTACACATATATACAGGCATAAATTAACAATTCACATTCAATTTTCATTAAAAGATACTGAATGTTTCAAGCTTACCACAATTCATGGAAATAAACACAGATACGTTGACTAGCAATGAATTCTGGCACAAATACTGGCACAAATTCCCATCTGCTTATGTTCCAGGCTTTTATTTAGCAAAAATATGAGCTGGCTTCAACGCACTGTTGCTTTATCAAGCTTATTTGAACTAGTGGTCTCGAACTAACGCTCCTAAGTGATTATATCAGCGAGTCTGGCCAATGGAGCCACGTTTCGACAAGTGTTTGAAAAAATTTTACCTTCCTACGTCTCCCCTAACAACCAAGGATAGTATTTATAGTCCGACTAATCGTGTTTAGCCTTACATATCATTCCAGCCAATCAGTTCAAATGTAACTTGTGGCCCATTTCCCGTACAATGGTGGTTTAAAAAATCTACCACTGAGCGATTCTGATTTTGGGTGTTGTCTGACAGCACCATCATTTTATTTTGGCTATAACTTGTTAATTCCTAGACTATTTGCGTAACGTTTTACATATTCTTTGTCAGCAAGCCCTAAGGAACCCAAATATACAAATTTAAAAGAGCTAAGATGCTGCGTTCAAAATATGCAATTTCTTCTACCTCCTGTTTCGAAGATGTGCTGTCTGGGTACTGTAATGTTTTCAAACGTAAACCCATCTATTGTCATCTTTCCTAATAAGAGTTTTTCAGGATTTAAAACCTAACTCTGGGAAGGGTAGTGAATTTATCACTGTCCGTCTGAAAAAAAGTTAGTGCATGTGGCCTTACACGCGTGATAGTAGTAATTGTGTATCGCGCGACGCGTGTTGCATGCGTTCCTGATTTTCAGCCCTCCCTCTCTCTTTCTATTTGAGTCCATCTGTTCGTTCGTTTTGGTAACGCAGTATAATTAATGTTAGGATTAATTTAGGTCATTACGCAGTGTGCCTCCAAATGTTTTTCTCAGAAATGCAATACCCGTTTTAATGTGTTGTGGAAACGCTTGTATTTATGCAGTGGCTTATATTTAACGTGGAAACGTTACAATTTGCAGACGAAGCATAAAACAAAGGGGATTTCGAGTACTGTCATTGTGACAGCACTGTTCTTTACCATTCTTCTTCCTTTCTTTATTATATGTATTTATTAGGCTTTATATTTACTTGATAATTTATATATGTGGATTAGAATATTTCACGACAGACTGACATTAACGTTTACAGTTTGTCTCAGCTGACATCTTAGAGTGGAACAAGTCACTGTTCGATGGCGCAGGGCTGACAACAAGAGGTACCGATCATCATGTCTATTGGTGCATCTAGGGTGACCTGGCCGGTGGCGATTCTCCCCACTTCCTGTGGCCTGAAATCTCTCCAAAATTCTTTGGATAGTAGAGCGTGACACTGCAAGCCGTCTAGCAACCTCACGGACAGATAAACCACTTTCAACCCACGCTATAGCCCTCATTCTTTGTAAGGGGACAAGACTTCTTCTCGGTGGCATGGTTTTTGCAAGTGATGAAACTACCCTAAGTCTGCTGATTGTAAAACAAATTAAGAGTGAACTCTGTTCACGAAAAGTCGCCATTGCACGTGGAATGTCAATCAGCACGATTACTTCACCTGTTTGGTTCTACGGAAGTTTGAAAAAACAGATTAAAAATGTGAATTTATGGTCAGCAAACCAAATTGTACGTGATCACCATGGTTGTCGGTGAGTTGTTTTTATGCTTAGCGTGCATAGAGGACTGTCAGAGGAAGATAGAGGACTGTCAGAGGAAGATATTGCACCCATTTTTACTAAAAACATCCTTCATTTAATCATTCAATGCGCTTATATAAAAGTGTATTGAAAATAATAGGGTGGCCCTTGACTTTTGACGAGTAGTATATTTATCAAAGCTGAAAGTGCTAGCAGTTATTTTTAGGACTTTAGTTGACAGAGCACAATTGTTAATGAATGGCGATTGCTTTCCGATATAACCGACGAACTTCGGTCAAGATCTGAAGAATTGTACCTCGCCACAAGAAGGAAACACCTCCACGAAACAACACACACACAGAAGATGTCTTTTTTTTTCCTTCAGCACATATAAAACGAATGCTCTCCATGCCTCCACTACAATAAAAGTACAAGCTTCACTTTTTGTCAGTAAACAACATCATCTTCTACAGCGCTTCAACGGATGATTTCTCTTCATGACACCATCACGTAGGATGAAAGCACCAACATTCACATTGTTTTATCGCACACTGCTATTAGTGTCAAACATTGTTACATTCGTAGCCACTGCAGGAAAGTCATAATATCGCGTTTTCATAGTGGGTTAATTACGAGATATATATTACCATCAACCGAAAATCATGTTTCCCCGTTAATTATGCGTTCAGATGGCTTTAATTAGTTGTTTTTACTTTACGCTCCTTTATTTTGTGTTTTATTTATTTAGTTTTTTTCCTTGAGTTAATTGTTTCATTTGTTACCAAATTTGCTACTTTGCAATCGTTGCCAAACCTCAGAAATGCGGTATCTGCGGAAGGTGGGTGAAGTAACAAGAAGTGACATGGTCCGCAACTAGACGATACGGCAAGGCCTAAAAACCCAGCCTCTGAAGATCCAAGTAGAACCGTCCCAACTACGATGGTTTGGCCATGTCTGCAGAATAGGAGAGGATCGGCTACCTCGACAAGTATAGAAAACTAAAAACCAGTGATTCAAACCTCCAGGACGATCCAGAGTGCGCTGGGAGGACAACATCAGACAATCTGTGAAAAACCGATTACTAGATGGGAGCCAGGCCAGGAGGAGGACAGCCAACAGAATAGTATGGCACACTTCTTTCTCTCTGGCAAACCTCTACACCCCAGGGTAGAAGAAGAACGACGAAGTAAGTAAGTAAATAAAAAGGTTAATGGTTGATACGACTTTGGGTAAATTCCTCGATAGTATATACCAGCCACATGCAATATAGGCTTAAAAAAATGAAGACACAATTTAAGTTTTTTTTTTCCTTTTTTGAAATGAAAAAGTAAAGGCAGATACTGCCGTAGCTAGATAAGTGTTAGAGACCATTATACTAGGTCCAGTTTTATTAGGTGAAGTGACCAGTTCTCTTGCTTGCTACCTTTGTATTCCCTAACTCACGCACAAAGCCGTGTACCCATTTACAGCTGGGTAGACTGGAGTGTAATGTTACCAGATTTTGAACCAGGAACACGGTAACTTAGCAGCGATTAATGGACAAAAATATATTGTTTACTCCTTGACGGGGTATAAATATGATATGTAGTGTCAATAAATGCAGATAATAAATTCAAATGTTGCCATTGCTTATTGTCCACATCATCCTAATCAGTCCTTGACTGGTTTTTACTTCACTTTATATTTCACCAAAGTGTACGTTGCTATTCTGTTTTATGTCTTTCAGTACGTCATTGAAGGTCGGCTGTAGTGGATCTCTATCATCTTATGTTTCTTGTCTTGATGGTAAACTCTGATAGCGTCTTTTCTGTTCATCTCTTGATGTTATAGCGATGTCCTCCTCTCGCACGTTTGCCTTCAAATCTCCCATTATGGTCTTCTGTAAGCTGTTACGTTTATTTTTTATTTACATGACCAAAATATTTCATGTCTTTACGTGTGTTTGTAACCTTGCATTTCTATAGTTTCTATGCTTATTGAGTTTCTTGATGATTGGGTTATTCTGTCATTGCTAATTATCAAAACTAATGAGATACTGCACGAAGGATGGCCGCCAACCGAACAAAGTGGAAGCAGTTTGTTGCTGCCCTACAAGACGCCACCAAGCGTGATGGCCATTGACTGCTTTGACAGTTAGCGGCTAAGGATCAAAGAAGAAGAAGAAGAAATGTGTGTGTGTGTTTTTTTTATTATTATATTTGTTCCAGCTTCGCTGCAGCAATCAATAATTTTTGTTTGACACATTCAATAACTATTAATTCAGTCATTTCTCATATTGTTCCCTGTGGAGCTTTGAGTCACCACTGCGGCTGGCGCCTTTTATGCGCCCATGCAACAGTGGTTTCTGTAGCAATTTGGATTATATAATGTTGTCAAATGCCTCACGCGCAACGTCATATTAGTAGTCTCTTACGAAACGCTTCTGGTAGATCCCCCGGGAACTACCCGAGGCAACCAATAAACATGACGTTTGTATATGTGTATGTACTTGAGACACATTTCTCACTACCACGAGAAAGCCACGTAGTTCATCTTTAGCATATAACACACATAATCATTAACAACACCACTGTGATGTATAATGGAAATATAGCCTACAGTATCCGACAGCCTTCCGTGACCACGCTGTAGTTCTATGATTCGCTCGCAAAGTCAAGTATTTGACCGCCTGCTTTACTCATATTTAATCCACGCCTCTTTTCTTTGAGACGTAAACAAACGGGTCTGTTTACCAACTTTCGCGACCTGCCAGCGAAAAGGGTTTCTTTACAAAAGTTTCTCACGCGAGCTGATCTGTCAATCATCGGACATCGGACAGACAGCACGTGGGATAAACACGTAACCCTTTGATCTTCAGATACGGGGGAAAAATCTGCTAAGACCCCGGTAGACGCGAGAGTCTCTGGCGGCAATTAGCATTTCATCTCGAGACGCGAGCGATTTTAAAAGAAACCCTGTTATCGTAACGAGGGCCTTTTGATGTTGGTCAACCAGCGCTCGACGAGAGAAACGGTAGTCGGTTCGGAGGACCTTTCATCTGGGAAACGTAGTTTCCTGATTTTCTGCTATGCACTAAGAGTGTGAAAATTAACATCCTCTAGAGATCATAATAACATGATGGTATATAAACTGCGTCTTCCCAAATCAGTTATCAGTGTCGCTCAGAATTTTTTCGGATAGTCTAAACACGTTATCTAGAACCATTGGGAATAGATGTGTTAATAGTTTCGTGGTGATTTCATTTGGATTTTCTGGTAATATAAATTTGTGCTTAAAGCGTATTAAAGTGTTAAAGGTTTATCGTCTTAAATTCACTGTGATTTTCTAGGTTTTAGAACCAGTGGAAAATAACGCGTAGCTAATTGTGTACCATATATATATATATATATATATATATATATATATATATATATATATATATATATATATATATATATATATATATATATATATAACATATTAGGGATATTAACGGTGTACATGCAAATATCAGACTGCAATGTAATATACATTATATATCCTCGGTCCTTCAGAGAATGTCTAATGTTGTCCTACCAACGGACTCTGGGTTGTCCTGGAGGTCTGAATCTCTGGCTCGTAGTTTCTCATACTTGTCGCGGTAGCCAATATTCTCCTATTCTTAACCTGTCCACAAAGAGGTCTATCGCCTAATTAGGTAGCTACTGCTGGGACTATTATAATTCTTCATCTGTTCATCTGAAATGTATTGCGTACCAGACAGAAACTTATTCAGTGGGTCTGAAGGATATAAATGCAAGGAGAAGACATGTTTGGATTGCTATGACAATTGTAAAATGCAGCATTAGCTTTTGTGCACGGTTTGGCTAAAGTTAGACGGCTCTGTGGAAATTGGCTTCAATAATTGCGACAATTTGTGAACTAGTAGTGAGATACCAGTTCAGTGTAATGTAAAATGATTGTGTTTAAGGAATGTTCCTTTAATGAACAAAGGTATAACTGTGACTTAAAGAGTCTCAAAGAAAAATCCTAAAGGTTCTATTACCAAAAATCAAATTTGACCACTAATACGACTGTTCATTTTCTGTATCTGCTTTAGATCTGATATTTATGTTTTTGTGTGTGACTTTTTATTTTCCATTTTTGTGACATTACATTACTCATTTTTTTATCTTCACAGATATGAGGAATGTTGGAAGATACTGCCGTCACCGTTAGTCTCAATACCTGTTCCTAATTCCCTTCTTGACGTATGTTCGATAAAAGTGAACCTATCACTTATATACAGCTTCGTGTCAGCAGCTTTAGCAGAGCTTCACAAACATCGGTAACACGTCATAAGAGACCCTGTCATGATGTTTACCTCAGGCCGCTTCAACTTGGTCAAGGTGACGTTTAATTATCCATGACGTAATTCAAACTCACATTCTCTTGTGTAAGTAAACATTGTCCACTATAATGGATGACACGTGGATTGACACTGTCTTGTCTTCAAATAAGACAGTCGGAGATGCAGACAGAAGTGGGATAGACAACTCGATAAATGAGATGGAATGTTTAAACATTCCTGGAATTGCTAGCAACGAAACAGTACGAGGACTTGACGAGTTCTACGTTAAGTACAGCCGCGTCCATGGCTATATCGCTGTAGCCGTTTGTATCTTCGGAGTCTTGTCAAATTCCGCCAATATCATCGTTTTGACCAGGAAAAATATGGCGTCCAGCACGAACACGATCCTACTTTGGTTGGCTGTTGCCGATCTCCTAACAATGATTGACTATCTCCCATTTGCTATTCACTTTTACATCATGAAACCAATCGAGGTAAAAGCCTTCAATACAGCCGAGTTTTCATGGATTTGCTTCTTGCTGTTTCACGCCAGTTTTAGTATTGTTTGTCACACGGTCGCTATATGGCTGACAATCGCCCTGGCCATTTTCCGGTATATTTTCATATGTAAGCCAACAAGAGGAGCGTACTACTGCAGCCAACAGCGAGCCTGCTTCGTGGTCGTTACTGTCATTATTCTAACAATTATCCTTTGCATTCCCAACTACGTTGTCAATACCTATGACATTGATGATGGTACAGGTGTACTACACATTGCTGGCAATGACGCCGGTAATACTTCTATGATAAACCAGGTGAACACTAGTGGCAATTCTTACTATTTCCCGACTATCAAACTGGGCAAGTTCGCCAACCTAGTCAACAGCTGGGTACAGGCGATTCTGATTAAGCTGGTTCCTTGCTTCATGTTGGTGACCTTGACACTTCTGCTTTTACACGCCATGCACAAGGCTTATAGAAAGCGTCTAAAATTGAAGTCCCAAGGCCGCAGGACAGAGTCCGACAAGCATGGCGAACATAACAGAACAACGGGGATGCTTCTGGCCGTCGTGGTTTTGTTCACGCTGACCGAACTGCCTCAAGGGATCCTGACACTTATGAATATCTTCGTGACCTGCTTCACGGACGCGGTGTACAATAAACTTGGCGACCTTCTGGACATCATGGCCCTCACCAACAACTCAGTTAATTTCGTTCTGTACTGCACTATGAGCAAACAGTTCAGAACAACGTTCGCCGCAATTTTCTGCCCTCAGCGGGCATCGCGGCCAAAATGGCTGAAGATGAGACTTACAAACTCTCATAAAGAGAATAAAACATCTTTCGAGGTCATGGACGATTCCAAGAGTAATGCCCGTGTTAAACTCAATGGTCCTGTTGCTAATAACACGCAACCAGACAAAATGACGTCGGACATAACTGGCAATGCGCAAAACTACAAGACAGCAAATCAAGATAATCTCATGGACAAGACAGAAGTTACTGTTTCACATATGAACAATGATATAAGATCTCTTCCAGTAACCAGTAGTAACGGAATATCTACACATACACACGGATACTCACCCGAGCATAGCTATGTATAACATTTCCCGTAGTATGACATTACAAAAGCCAAGTATAATTTTCACACATTATTAAATCACAGTGGTCATACATAATGTTACAGGCATGGAATACATAATGTTACAGGCATGGAATACATAATGTTACAGGCATGTAATACATAATATTACGGTTCATTCGACATATAATGTTACATACACAAGGTACATAATGTTATAGGCATGTAATGCATAAAGTTACAGACATGTAATACATAATGTTACAGGCAAGTAATACATAATGTTACGGACATGTAATACATAATGTTACAGGCATGTACTGCATAATGTTACAGACATGCAATACATACTGTTACAGGCATGTAATACATAATGTTACAGACATGCAATACATAATGTTACAGACATGTAATACAGGATAAATCACCACAACCATATTTAAGCATTTACTATGAAACGGTTACAACCAGGTAGAATGTTACTTGAACTATTATTTAAAACAGTTCCGTATAATGTTACGGGGCATTGTTAACTGATTACAACCAGGTGTAATGTTAACTTTAATTATGAAACAAACATCATTACCATGAAATTCCGTTTGGGCATAGACCTTTTAAAAAGTTCACGCCTTCCCTGTATGTGTAATTCTTTTCTGGTCTTTCCGTGTCCTTATCCCTTTTAAATCTGCCTCAAGTTCCCATCTCCGTGTGTTTTCTATCTCCCTGCATTTTATCTCGCCTTGGGGTTCCAGAACACGAACTGCCTTATAATACTGTCAGGTGGTTTCTTCAATATTTGTTCTCTCCAACAAAAACGCTTTTCCATTAGTGTTTGTCTGATTCCGTCGGTTCCACATTTGTGACCTTGTCATACAACGTTATTCATTCTATAAAGCATGCATGGAGGCATATCTTGAGTCATCCTTATATGACCACCAACTAAGCACAGTGATATAGTATACAGATGTAGAAGTGAACCTCAGGCTAATTACACCCTCATTGACTCTTGAAATCATGCATATACTTCCAGAGATTTCCACTGTGGTGAAACATGTTGAGATCCCAACATTGTACAATGAGCTTGGAGGAGTCACTTGAGCCTTAGATGATACTCTGACTTTTACCTGGTTGCCTGCATGCAGGAGGATCTCACCATGGACCCAGTGATAGACAGGAGGATCTGAGAAGTGGCTATGCGTAGGACGTGACGATTCCTTGGGAGCGCCCAGAACCAGAGCACAGTAATTTAGCTCTGCATATTTAGAGAGCCCCCTTGGATGGCGGGGAATGCACATGCAGCATGCTTCTTCCTCTTAGCTTGGGACCAGATGTGATGGTCCTTTAAATGCAGGCCAAGGTGGAGAGTTTGGAACTCATGACTTCAACTCAACACGTTTCGGAATGGTAGAAAAGCCACGAGAAAAGCCTATATCTACAGTGTAGATAATTCCAAAGAGTCTTCAATTTAGTATTGGCAGCGAAAAGCTCAGCAGCCCTAGTTAAACAATAACAACAACAACAATCATTCTATTCTGACAGGCATACATTTGATGTAAACATAATTACTTACAATTCTACATGCATTTTACAATAGAAAGAGCGTCAAGCACGTATAACTTATCATTCACTATTAATATATATATATATATATATATATATATATATATATATATATATATATATATATATATATATATATATATACTCACGCAAGGGCATATGTGTCATAATCATTACTTCCCTATTCACTCCTCAAGGAGCATTAAGTCACCCTACATCTTGCCCTCATGCTTGTAGCCTATAGCAACGCATTCCTGTTCTCTTACAGTGAGGGTGTCTGCAGCTATTTTGTTTTACATTATGTTGTTGCCAGACTCATCTCCAACCTCATATAAATCTCCTCTTCAGACATCTGCAACCTCATATAAATCTCCTCTTCAGACATCTGCAACCTCATATAAATCTCCTCTTCAGACATCTCCAACCTCATATAAATCTCCTCTTCAGACATCTGCAACCTCATATAAATCTCCTCTTCAGACATCTCCAACCTCATATAAATCTCCTCTTCAGACATCTGCAACCTCATATAAATCTCCTCTTCAGACATCTCCAACCTCATATAAATCTCCTCTTCAGACATCTGCAACCTCATATAAATCTCCTCTTCAGACATCTGCAACCTCATATAAATCTCCTCTTCAGACATCTCCAACCTCATATAAATCTCCTCTTCAGACATCTCCAACCTCATATAAATCTCCTCTTCAGACATCTCAAACCTCATATAAATCTCCTCTTCAGACATACCTGGGGAAACAGTAATCCTGTTGTCTTTGTCTCCTCTGAGTTATGAAAAAAAATGTCTACTGTACTTTTTTCTTATCTTGCTTTTCCACTTCTATAATTCGTCGCTGGCCGCCTTTTCCATCTGTCTCTTCTATATTTTCCGTCCTACATGTGTTGCATTCTTATTGTGTGGTCAGACTGTTGAACTCCCAACAATAATTCTCTCTTGCAATTATCTACAGCTATTCATTTTTAATTTTTAAGCATTTGCATTGTTATTCTAATGTATATATATTAGTTATAATTTTCTTTTCTGTAATTGTCGTAATAAGATAGGTTTGAAAGTTATTTATGGTCCCGTCTGAGTAGAGTGGATGGTGATAAGTGCGTGAGAAATAAAGGTGTGAGAATAGATTTCACGGGTGAATAGTTTAAGGAGAAGATCTGTCTCTGAAATGAATAGTTTTCTCTAGTCCAGCCTATCTATACGACTATAATTTAGTACAAGACAATCTTTCCCTCCCTATACCTGTAAATATAAGTTTAACTACACACACACACACAACTATGTGACAAAAAGACACACAAACGTGAAAAACTATGGTTAATTGGGTATGGGTCTGACCAACACACAAAGTTAAGTTTCTTTTGTTGTTTATTATCGAATATCTAAAGAAAGATCAAATAAAATCAGAATTTCACACATAGGAAAATAACAGAATACATGTGCCTCCCCTTATTGAGAAAAAGAACCCAACAAGTTAATAACCCCAAAAGTCAAAGGTTAGCACTATGTTACAGATTAGACAGTAAAGAAAAACCTTCTTACTACATATATTACCCAGTAAAGTACACAAGTTTAAGCAGAATCAAAGATGATGCAATTAAAAATGTTACTTTGTCTCTTTGACTAATCCTGTTCACAAATGAACTTGGGGACGCATAAGCCAAGAAAAAGACAACATTAATCAATCAATAAATGAAGAAAAGGGCCAAAATAGACCGCTGGCGGCTCTTGATCAGGTCTGCGAGAAATAAACAAGACATTTATGAAAAAATGCTACTATTCTATAGATACACAGACGGGGACAATACGATCTCTTATCCACTCCGTCAGTCCTGATTAAATTTAAAAGGTACACGGTGACTTTATTTACGCCTATACGGTCAGCTTTTATCGCCCGCGCTGCAGTTTTAGGTCGGATGAAGGTATGCAACACTTCCCGCCCCTTTGCGCGCGCGTTAACGATCAGCGTACAATGTCAATTATTATTTCATTATCCATACGCGCACTTAACAAATATCGCCTGTCGTTAATAGCGATTAGATTGTCGGCGTCTGTTTGTTTAGTCGTATGGTATAATAACAGTCACTTACTAAAATTACACAAAATGAAAAATAATGTGAATAATATGGTCCCTATCAGTTGCGCCTAGCCTATTAATTAGTCAACTAAAACGTCTTTTCTTGTGTGAGAAAGCGGGTGGTAAAATTAACGTTAAACTGAACAATTAGCTAGGCGTTATTTTTCACTGGTCTTTAACAGCTAGAGCTTTAAGTGAATTATAATGGTAAACTTTAACACTCTAACACGTAAGCACTAATTTTTATTGCCAGAACGACAATCCCCACGAATAATATTAACACATCTAGCAAAAATGGTTCTAGCTACTGCGTGCTAAGACTATCCGAAAAATTCTGAGCGACAACTGATGGCTGGCTTGGGAAGACACAGTTTATATATCATCATGGTATTATGATGTCTAGAGGATGCTAATTTTCACACTATTGTGCATAGCAGAAAATCAGAAACTTAAGTTCCCAAGATAAAAGGTTTTCACGGTCGCTCTGTCGGGCGTTGCTAATCGAAAACAGAGACTTAAAACCGTGTAACGGGTTCTCGTAGATTTAGCCCGCATCTGAGGATCAAAGAGTGAACTCCCCCTTGTGTATACGAACATCAAAGGGTACTCGGGGAATTATTTTTTTCCCGAGCGACTCACTTCAAAAATGTCCGGTGTTATTCCAAGTGTGTCTGTCGGATATACGATGATTGACAGATCAGCTCGCATGAGAAACTCAGGTGAACAAACCTGATTCGCTCCCTATTATGACTGGCAGGACGCGGAAGTTGGTAAACAACTTCGTTTGTTTACCTTCAAGGAAAAGATGCGTGGATTAAAAGTGAGTAAGACAGGCACAAAAATGCATGGTTTTGCTTGCAAATCATAGAACGCTAAAGAGGTCACGAAAGACTGCCAAATAATGCAGGCTATATTTCCATTATACGTCACAGTAATGTTTCTTTCTTTCTAAACGAAGATACCGTTGAAGTACCTTCAGATTTTTCTTTTTAATATATTGTAGTAAAAAAAAAAACAAAAAAAAATGTACAGAATACAGATGTACAGTGGAAAATAGCACATGCTTCAGTACATTAAACATCAGAAGATGTACGCCAGCAATAAAACAGACTTGAGTGAAGACATAGGTAACTGATGACATGTTACAATTGATAGACTGAAGAAGAAAGACAAAGTTGAATTCAAAGACTACAGAAAGAAATAGGAAACAAACTTAATCAATCAATACCCTTTAGCTCCCCAAGGAGCATAGACCTTCAACAAACACATGCAAAGTCCTCCTGTTACGTGCCATCAGCTCATGTTCTTTCCATGTTTTCCTCGTCATTTTCACTTCTGTATCTACTTCTCTTCTCCATGTGTTTTTTGTCTACCTCTGCCTCTCTTTCCCTGGAGATTCCAAAACAAGGACTTCCTTGTAATGCTATCAACAGGTTTCCTCAATATGTGTCATAGCCATCGTCAGCGTCTTCTTCTCATCTCTTGTTCTACTGACGTTTGTTCAGTTCTTGTCATCAGTTCCACATTAGTGACTCTGTCATACGATTTCAGTCCTTCTATTCTATGTAAGCACGGAAACAAAACTAAGGCTGTAAATAAGCCAGGTTAAATGAGAGGTGCGGAGACACACAATCTTAGTTCTGACATATAAATGAGTTAAAATACAGAAGAACACACACACTGCAATCTTTCACATTTTCTTCTAATTTGTTTTCCATTTTTAAATTAACAAACCCACATATATTTTCACAGACATAGCATGAAAGTATATTTTTATTAACACACAAATGACATTGACAGGACACGATTGCGACGTCTTATAGAAAATCTGAACTTGTATATAACTGACCTTAAGAAAACACCTGCCTGGTAACCAGAGAACCTAGTTAACCATCAAAGACTGATCTCTCGGTGTTTGTATAAAGTCATTGTGTTTGTATAAATTCATTGTATTTGTAAATTAAACAATAATAAATGTCGTCAACGTTATTATCTGTTATTTTCCTTGATGTATGTGAATGTAGATAATTATTTAATCACACACACACTGAAAATGTTCTGGCGAGCTACTTTTTTCATAAAGTTGCTCACCTGTTATGACTTGTATAGCTACGGTAAAAAGGGGTAAAGGATCCCGTTACACACCCATTGATGCATACTGGGAATATGGTGTTAGGCCCATATTTTCTTGACCATCGGCACACTAGGGGTGATGTGGTCAGCATCACGCCGGCCATCTTAACCTTCCCAGAGTTGCTCTGGTACCCAATTCATGAGGCTGGGTCGACTCCAGAGTTGTTTGCGGTCTAAAAAATCCCACCTCAACTGGGTATGGAACCATGGACCACCGAGCTAGAAAGTCAGTGCACTAACCACTGTGCTACCGCGGCTCCATTGTATAGCTAAACCAATGTATAAAGTTGAGTATTATTATGTCAGTTTCTCAGTAAGTAACTCAGTTTAGTAACTCATCATTGTATTTACCCATCTGTGTCGTAACATATTTTAATAATTTCATCTTTAAAGTCTATTTTTATGAATTAATTTATCAGTTTATTTACTTCTGGTCTCTGTTTTTATCATGTTAGTCTCATGAGTGATGTTGCTAATGATTATGTGTGTTACATGCTAAAGTTGAACTGCGTGGCTTCTCGTGGTAGTGAGAAATGTTTCTCAAGTAAGCTAAGATTCTAGGAATCCAGTGTGAATTTCTAACAAGTGAGCAAATCACATTAAATCGCATCTATCCAAAGGGAACCTTCTTTGAAGATGTCCGGTCACACTAAATCTTAATATTCTAGAAGGGTGTGCATTCATGCTGAATTCTGCCATTCCAAAATAAACTTTCTCGAATGACGTTAAATCATTGTTCAATCACAATAAATCCTTACAAAGCGTATAAAATGTCATGAGGTGCCGCACTGAATCCTAGAAATTTAGTTGCAAATTGTTTTCTTCACAAATGTGTAAAATCACTCTGATTTCCAGCACATCAGATAGAACTTTCTTACAGGTTATTCAAAGACACTTAATTCTAACAATCTAGAACAGAGGTGGCCAAACTACGGCCCGCGGGCCAGATTCGGCCCGCCAACCAGTTTTGACCGGCCCGCCAACCTGTTTTGGCCGGCCTCTTATTGTTGATTGAAGGCACACTCTTCACAATGAAATAACACACAAATGTATGTTTGAAATTAATAATTACATGTCATATTACAAATTACAAAACAAATTAAAACAACAGATTCATTATTTTTTTAACAGTAATTTCAGTTCGAAGACTGGTATACATGTATTGGCAGATGTGCAGTACAGTAGTTTGCCGTTACTTTCTGTACGTGGTTCATTATATATGTAAAACTAAATCTCAGAACGGTATTTTTTAAGGATTTTATAGGTCTGGCCCTCTGGTGTTACCCTTTACCATAATCTGGCCCTCGGCCAACCTTAGCTTGGCCACCACTGATCTAGAAGGACCTCCTTAAGACATCGCCTATGTGTGTGAATCCGATAAAAATGACGTGTAATTATGATGCTCTTGTTGCTACAGTATGTCGTGGCACTTATAATTGGGTAGAAGACGTTTCAAATCGTCGTCAAAAACAAAGCACATCTCACCTTAACAGACCTGCTCAATCTTGATAGTGTTACTTAGGTAACGGTAAAGTTAGTACGGTAGCAGAAACTGCCGTAGGGGAGTGAAGTGTTAGAGACTTCACCATACTAGGTCCAGCATCGAGAGGTGGGGTGACCATTTCCCTTCCTCGCTGTCTTTTCCTTCCGTAACTCAAAGCCGGGTACCCATTTACAGCTGGGTAGACTGGGGTGTGTCGGTACCGTGATTCGAACCCGGCACCTTTGCCCCGAGAGACCAGCGCTCTAACCACAAGAATCGAAGTTAAACTGGTATAATTACAAATAACAAAATTTAATAATCATTTTAAGTTTAACAGTTTAAAAGAAAGGAATAATAGTTAATTACAAAATAAAGTTTTCATCACTCGGGTGATGGTTTTTGATAAGAGGTTCAAGTGGCATGGGTTAACCCAGTTACCAGTGACGATTCTGATCCTCCTCCAGAGGAGTTGGTTTTCTGTACACTGCGTTCACTCATCTCTGGTCAAGGTTCGTAGGATGAAGCTCGTTTCTCAGGAAATTCTAGGAGAGTCTTCAAAGCTGGTCTTCCGTCTTAAAGCGTAACCACTCGTCCCTTCATGTCCCAGAAATGGTCCTTTTTGCTGGTACCACCAGTAAGCCAATATTGGCTACAGACTTGTTGCTCGGATGATTAAAAGAGACGAGTCGGTCTCTTACACGCGTCTGAGATGTCTTTAATTTGACAATAGATTCCCTCTCTGACTCCGTGTGTTTCTTCAGTTTCCTATTTCCAGTGTTCTTTATTAAAAGTAGAGATTTCCTGTGCTTTGTAAGTCTTATTTGGTGCTACAATAAAAGGTCCGGTTAAAAAAAGGAACTACGAATCTAGTCTTCACTCTGGCGAGGTCTGCTGTTGTCCTGGCGAACGTGAAATTCACAGTGAAATAAAACTGCGAAATGGTCAGACTATATTCCTATCTTCCCACGCCTTCGTTTGTTATGGAGTTTAATAAACGCTCCAATCATGTTCAAACAGGTCGGGTGTGGTACTTTCAAAATATTTCCGACATGGAAAAATTTTGCAAAGGTCACGTCTCCCATATATGGTAATATGATGTCCGATGTCCTTGTGTACAAACTTACAGACAGATCGTGGAACTCACATGACAACATATGTAAACTGTAATATTTATTACATTTTTAGAAAGTAATGTTGTCATAACAAGTCGGCCCTGAAGCGATTATATCATATTTTGCTGCCCAGAATGTGTCACCCAGACAATAATCTCGTTATCTGTCGTATGAGTACGCAAAACGCCGTGTCTGCCCATCTGGGTTACCAACCGAGTCGTCTTATCAGCGGTTCAATCTAAACACGCCGCCGACTATCTTATCTCAGTTGCTCACCGCAAGCCAGGATGACCGGGTAACAAACGGGTGACATAACAGAGAGGAATGTCAACAAATGTTTGCACCTACAAAATATTTGCCACACAAGCAAAGAAAGAAAGAAAAGTGCGATACTTGAGAGCACATATTAAAAATCAGTACCACAAATGTACTGATACTGCCGGAGAGAAACAAAGATCGATAGGGGCCGCCCCGTTTTGTCACAATCCTTGACTCGAACCTACTAGTTATTTTCATTACGTTACATTATATATATATATATATATATATATATATATATATATATATATATATATATATATATATATATATATATATATATATATATATATATATATATATATATATATATATATATATATATATATATATATATAGTGCAGTCCACTTAAGTGGAACTCGCTTAAATCAAACTTCGCTTAAGTAGAAACATTTCCGAGGGTCCCGGCCAAATGTCTTCTTAGGCTTAAAAACCTCCGGTTAAGCCGACTTCTGGCCGTTAGAATTTTCTGATATGTCGAAGTAACGTTTCTGTCCCAACTCAAATTTGTACTCGCATAAGTTAAAGTTCTGCCTTCACAGCATAAGTTATAGTACTACGTGGCCATAAAAAATTGTTTGATGATCAGGCGATAACAGGCTAATAAATGTCCGAGCTTCCGTCAGTAAATTATAAAGCTAACATTCAGTAAACCAGCAAACACTGGTTCACCTTGGCTATGGAGGAAAAGGCTTGCGTTAAACTCTGACAGGAACGGAACTATGCTTTTAAGGTCTGAAAATTAAGAAAGAGTGAAACTCGAGGTTCGTGAATTGTAAATAATAAACATAACCCAGCAGGCACTTTTAAGAAAGAAGGAAGGAAAATACTAGACAACAGAATAGTCCCTAAATATGGGACAGTAACTCTTCTTCTTCTTCGATCCTTAACCACCGACCGTCAAAGCAGTCAGTGGCCATCACGCCTAGTGGCGTCTTGTAGGGCAACAACAAATTGATTCCACTTTGCACGGTCGGTGGCCATCCTTCGTACAGTGCCCCAACTCTGGTTCATTCTTTGCATCTCAGCCTCCAGAGTCCTCCGCCAAGTTGTTTTTGGTCGGCCTCTCTTTCGCTTTCCTTCAGGGGTCCAAAGCATAACTGTTCTTGTGATGGCATCGGGGTCTCTTCTGAGGACATGACCAACCCAGCTCCAGCGTCTGCCAGCTATGATGGTGTGCATGTCCTCTTGCTTGCTACGAGTAAGCAGATCTTGGTTGGTGATGGTATTCGGCCAAAAAATGCGGTGAATTTTTCTTAGGCATGTTGTGTGAAAAGAGGACAATTTTGACATTTCCTTCTCTGTGACTCTCCAGCATTCCGCACCATAGAGAAGCACAGAAAGCACGCAGCTCTGGTATAATCTTAATTTTGTGCTTGTGCTGTATTGGGAGGACTTCCAGATGTTATTTAGGCTAAAGAAGGCTGTTCTTGCCTTATTCATTCTGATGTTGATGTCTTTGCCTGCCCCACCGTTTGGTGTTACTATGCTTCCTAGGTATGTGAAGGTATCTGTCTGTACCAATTGCTGATTCCTTACTGATATGGGCTCAGGGTTGCTCACATTGAGCGTCATGACCTCAGACTTCTTTAAATTGATGTTCAAGCCCACCTGCTGGCTAAATTTATTAAGTCTATCCGTTTTTTCCTGGATGTGTTGATGTGAATGTGCCAGCAGTGCAATGTCATCTGCATATTCCAGATCTTCCAATGTAGAAAATGTAGTCCATCTTATTCCTCTTGGACTGCCCTCTGTTGTCTGGCGCATCACCCAGTCTATGACTGTTAAAAAAAGAGTGGTTGATAAGGGGCACCCCTGTCGTACTCCTGTCTTCACCTCGAAGGTTAGGTTGCTCTGCCCAACACTACACGTAAAGTTGGCATAGAGGCTTTTTATGATTGCCACTATGCAGCTTGGAATTCCATAAGCCCTCAGTATTTTCCATAAACTGTCCCTATGTATGCTGTCAAAAGCCTTTTCAAAATCAACAAAATTTATGTAAAGCTGTCTTAGCCATTCTGAGCACTGCTCTATAATGTTCCTGAGAGTGAATATATGGTCTACACATATTCTGTTCTTTCTAAATCCTGCTTGTTCTTTCCTCAGTTTGTAGTCTACTGCCTTTGAAATTCTCTGTATAATTATCCTGCCTAGTATTTTGCTGGGAACTGAGAGAAGAGTGATTCCTCTCCAATTATTGCAGTCTGCAAGATCTCCCTTTTTGGGCAATTTACAGTAACTCTTACAACAGCTTATTTGTCCTGCTATAGTTATCGCATGATGAATCCGTGTAGGAACTGCTAACGGAACGCGCAAAAATACAAAGCTAAAACTTGATTCAAACGTTTTATATATTTTCTGCTAGCAATTAACTTGACACTACATTTTAGGGTTGGCTAAATTGCTATTGAAAACTTTCAAAGATGCAGAAATGAACATTTAAAATCAGAATACCTGTTTCAGAAAGGTTAAAATAATTGCTTCATGCTTTAACTCTTATTATGATGTAAATGTCCATCTTTGAGTGAAATTCAGATACGCAGAATTTCGGATCAGTAGAAGCGTTTTAGATGGCACCAAACGACATTTACTTATCCTGAGTGCACTAGATATTTATATCGAAAATTGTGGCGTTAATGTCAACCTGGCACATAAGTCGTCACCAGGATTATTTAGCTCAGATTTCTGGTTTAGGACTTTAGTTGCCGTATAAGTCGACCCCAGACATATGGTAGGCTTCACAATGTGTGGAGTAGGAGGTTTAGTGGATTACGCAAGGAAATGAGCTTGTCGGTTTGGGACAAGTTCGGATCCCATTTAATATATAATGTCAAGAAGCATCTACAACGAAACAACACCATAACTGCAGTAATACCACAGGGTGTTACCGTCTGTTCTTCAACTCCTCGATGTAAGCCTAGATAAGCCATTTAAGGACACTGTTCGTTTTGGTGTGGAATAAATCGATGGTTGACAGAGAAAAGTCATTCACGAAGGGTGGTTATATACGTTCACCACCACTAGATGTGGTATGCGATTTCGTGATAAAGTCTTGGGATGTGTTTGTATATAAACTTTTTTTTTGGTTGTCTTTTAAGTGAGATTTCATATGCAATGGATATGGAAGAATACTGTTTGTTGTGGCGGGACAGTGACGATGAGGAAGAGGTTGACAGCGAAAATACCGAAGATGAAATTGGAACTTCTCCTCTACCTTGTCTCCACCTTGGCAAGGCAGAGGAGCTTCTGTGTCCCCATCACCTCAAGAGCTATACCGGCGGCAGCATAGCTACCAGCACGGTCTCCCAAGCCGGACAAGTCGAAGGGTAGGGACCAGACAAAGAGAGAGAGACACACACACACACCTGTTGGCTTACAGGCAGGCTGTGGACTGTCATGGGCTAAGGAAGGCAACCCTACAGAAATGCCTGTTGAAATCGGATGCACTGGGCTTAACTAGTGCCCCTTTATATAGAGAGTTACGCGAACTATGTCAGAATCGAAAACGAGGAAGAACGACGTAGACGCCATTTTCGGCTGGACAATACCAGAGCTAGTTGCGAGAATAAGCATCGAGTAAGATGCCTAATTGTCCAGCTTTTGGCTGCAGCAATAGCTATAGCAGAGGATACAGATTGTTCTCGTTTCCAGCAGACAAGAAACTTAGATCGATCTGGGAATGCAAAGTGAGTAGAAAACATTGGAAAGCTTATATTAATGCAAGACTGTGTGAACAACACTTCGAGACGACTGATTTTGAATTGAAGCGACTGGATGGGAAGAAGAAACTTAGATGGAATGCAGTACCTACCAAATTTTTACACCGTGTACCTGGTCAGCACAGAAGATTACCTAAGATAAGGGATGTTATTTGTCACGAGAGGGGTTAATATTGTTTGAAATGAAAGATATCCTGGACACAAAGTTGTATCAGGTGATACCAGGATAGTGCCAGATAAGGGACTGGTCTTATAAGCAATACCCCCTTCTCTGAAAAGAGTAAGGGTGTATAGACATCAAAGGTAAGATCAAGCTGTATAAGTTCCTAGGTATGATGATAGTGTATTATCCTAGGTTCCTAAATGCTCCTCTTAAGATCCTCCTCTGTTTATAATGTTAAGCTCTGCTAGGGGTATTAAACTAAACTATTTACCAACAAGAACTGTAACTTAACTTAAATAATCTAAGTAAGTCTGTTGGCAAATATTTACAATTTATTTTATACAAGTTTTTCTTTTCTTTGTGAAAATCTTTCACTGAACTGAAATTTGATTACAACATAAAATGAATAAAATCACTTGTACAGTGTTCAAAATTATCTACAGTCTTTAAATTTGTAGGAAAGTTCTTCTCTCTTGGCTGAACTCACTCTGGTTGTAGACTATCTTTATTTTAGGAGCAATAAAAGTTCCTCATAGTTTCTGAATTACTGTCAATTATTGAATATGAATTTGCCTATCTTAATACACTGAATTTTCATCATTTGCTGCTGTCTTAGGTGACGTATTAATTGTGGTATATCTGTTGTACACTGGACAGTAGCCTTGTGTGGCTACTTAGCTTCAGTTCTTGGTTTTATAGCCTGTCACACTTCTGTTCTGGATAGAAACATCTCATGTGATTCTTCCAGGCAGTAGGTACCGGGTGGCTTTCCCTCTCTATTTTAAAGGGCTCTCGCACCACTAGCTCCTATAAGTTGTGGCTGGCTCCTTAAGGTAAACGTTTAGTTACAGGATGTAACCCTCAAGTACATACAGTCGAGCTGTTAATGGTCATACAGTCTGCTCTCAGATGCAGAGGCAATGGAAGTTTGACTGATCGCCTGGCGCTCTTTACTGTAGTTTGAAAATTGTGTAGCCTACTTTCGCAAGAGGGCAAGTCCTTATATAGGTCAGGGCCGAACGACACAGAACGCAGTTATGCTGGAGTGTGTTGCATACTCAAATATCGGCATACATTTGTCTAGATGTGTGTGTATGGAAAACTAGGAATTCAATTATCTTTGTTATTCCTTGAGCGATTTCCTTCATCTTAGGCTTAAAGTATGCTCTGGGTTTGTCTTTATCTTTCTAGATAGTTGCCTTTTTATATCATACTTCCATCTTTTCCTAGGCGTAGCCTAAACAGCAAAATTTTCGACCAGCCTAAGGTCTCGATGCATTCTATTTCACTTTTCTCTGTTACTATAATACTTTTTGTGGAAGTCTTTACACCTACTTATACAGTAACAGTCCTATTATTAAATTACTGACCTCTTCCAGGCGGTACTCCTCATAATGCTGTAGTTTAATTCCATACTCAACTGGGTTACACAGATTTAGACTGACCATGTTGAATGCCTAATACTTATTGTAAACAAACGAATAGAGACGCCGTTTCATTGGACCGTCTAGGATACACTGTTATAAAGTATGGCGTACCGTTTGGGTATGAATGACGTGTTGTGAATCAGAATTCACGACATTGTTGTAGTACACACTGCAGCGCTAGGCCTAAACCATGATCACACTTACAACAAGAAGAAAAATTCAGCAACTGACAGTTTTATGTCAATGTAGACATTGTAGGAACAGATAGTGTTAATGACAACCACACGGACTCTTCAGCATCAGAAAATAGCATGCAAACAGAAGTCATTAAAGATAACTGTGCCGGCTGTGTTGCTAAGGAAACATTGATTAAGACACTTAGAAACAAAATCAGTAAACTTGCAGCAGGTTTATCTACAGAGAAGAGGCAGAACAATAGAATCAAGAAAAACTTGTCGTGCCAGACAGATAAAATATTAAACATGCTGAGGATCAGATCCGGGTCCTTAATTGTAGGTCTTAAAGAGGAGTAAAATGGGGCAGCAAGACTGTAAAGAAAGCATTGCAAATTCGATTTGCTTGTGGAGCAACAGGCTAAAATATATTGTTGAAACAGCATTACCCACTGCCTGCAATACGTACTCTGCAGCAACGAATACAGCACATTAAGATTTCTGGGGGAATACTCAATCAGATGTTTGATTACATGAAATTAAAGGTTGTAAACATGTTAAGAGTAGAACAGCTGTGCTGCTTGACATTAGATGAAATGTCAATTAAATCTGCTATTGAATATGTTGCAAAAATAGGAGAAATTCTTGGTCATGTCAATGTACCTGAACATCAGGGCATTGCGACAAATGCACTAGTATTCATGCTAAGTGGACTATCCAGCAGATGGAAGCAAATTGTTGCTTTTTATTACTCATGAAGGTCAACTAAAGGCCATGTTTACAAACCCATTATTCTGGAAATAATACATAAAGCTGCTGCAATTGGTCTCCATGTGGTAACTGTCAACAAGTGACATGGGAAGTGCAAACAGAGCATTGTGGGCCAGCTTTGGTGTTTCTTCTTCTTCTTCTTCCGTCCTTAGCCATTGACCGTCAAAGCAGTCAGTCGCCATTACGCCTAGTGGCGTCTTAGGGCAACAGCAGATAGGTTTTCTTTGCCATTGTTTCCCATCACGCCTAATGGCGTCTTTAGGGCAACGGCAAATCAATCCATTTGCTGTTGTTTCCGTAATCGAAGTGACTGGCAAACGGGTGATCAGCCCGTTGTGTAGCTTTGGTGTTTGTGCTTCCAGAAACAAAATTATGAACAAAATTGCACATCCAGAGCAACCAAACAAGTGACTATATTTCCTAGCTGACACACCTCATTTGATCAAAAATGTTAAGTCTGCATTTATCTCTGGCCATGATTTCAGATTATCTGAGGAGATGTGTGTATTGTTAAATGTGCCTTCTAACATTGCAAATATACTGCCTGTTAGGGAACTGGCTGACTTACAAAGTAACAGCACCCTGAAACTAACTCCACACCTTACTGATGACATACTCTGCCCTGGACATTTTGATAAGATGAAGGTGTCACAGGCACTTCACTTTTTCAGTATATCTGTCAGTGCAGGGATCCACTACATGGTAGAAAAGAAGGGCAGACCTGTGAATAATCTGACAACTGCTCAGTTCATTGAGGTGATATCTAAATGGTTTGATTTAATGTCAAGTCGCAGTCGTGTCATGGCTCTGACTAAGCAGCTTCCATATAGGTATGCAAATGCTGTTGAAATGTTACGACTTGTGATTCGAATGTTTACAACGCTTTCAGTTGGAAAACAGGGAGCATGGAAACCATTTCAGACAGGCATCCTTTTGTCAGTGTCTACAACAGTCATTCACCAGTTTCCACATTTCAAACTAGGTAAATAGTTCAATTCGAAGGGAGTATGTTTTGCTAAGTGTTGCAATTCTAACGGAATATTTGTTGCTAAATAGTGGAATTCTAACGGAATATAAAATTCAACGGAGTGTGCGTTACAAATTCACGCTACTGATTCCATTCAATAAACCGGTAAGTAAATTAGTTTTTTTTTTCTTTTTGTTTTGTTAGTTGAAATACAAAGAATAGTACAAATAAGTGCTACTGTATTTGCATCTAATTTTATTTCAAATTATTAGTTAACCTAAACGAAAATGCAAATTGGGTCTGAAACTCGCGATTGGGTCCATTTTCCTGCAATGCGGGTACAGCCGAAAATGGCGGCCAAATTTTAGTTCGCGTAACTCCCTATATAAAGGGGCACTAGGCTTAACTAAACAGTGCAACGTACTTCGCTTCATGATGACGTCAAGAATAAAAAAATAAAACATAACAAGTTGGAACTTCAAATGATTCGGATTAGTATTCAGACCTCTTTACACCAGATGATTAACAGCTTTTACAGCAAGACTTTGAAGGATTTTAAAATGTGATCATACATCCATTCATTGTCAATCAAATATAACTTTGAAGCAAAATTAATCCTGCCTTAAAATGTATGTAAAAATTCGCATTTTTTACTCACAGTATAAATCGACTACAAGTTTTGGAGAGTTGTATTCATTTGTTTAGGCTTAAATAGTCGACAGGTACGCTACAATCTACCGTGAATAAATATTCAAACATTGAAGATGCCGACACACAAAAAAAGCAAGAAAAAAAAAATGTTGCTTTTTATTAGACTCATGTGAAGATACGGTTGTGCGATCTTACTTCCACTCCGGCAGTATCACTTTTTTCTTCTTTTTTCTCTTCCTCTCACTCATCGCTATTATTTGGCATATTTTTTTGCCCATTCATTCATTATTTTGCTCTCTACGTTGGATCAGTATAGGGTGAAGTCTCCAACACTCCACCCCCCTATGGAAGTATCGGCCACGGGACTATCTTTAATTTTCACATGTTTGCTTTGAGCCGATCCCAGACAGAACTGTAATAACGCCATGTAATTTGACCGATCAGCGACTGATAAGTTTTCGCTTCATTCGTCTGGCCACATTTGAAAGAGACGGTCATTTCTATTGATCCCTTTGAAAGTGTCGGTCCGTCACTTGATACAGGTGGCTAGCGACGATCCCTATGTTTGCACAAGACGGGAGATAATGAAGCAATCGCTTCCGATGCACGTTCTGTATCGAGATTACAGATAAATCAAGATTTGCAGACGATAGCATCGAGGCAGTTTCAGTGCTCAACATTTGTTTGTGAAGATAGCACAAGATGCCAGCGGAAGTATGACGCAACGATATGAAGAGGTCACGGGTGGATATTAAATTTAATATTTTGAAACACATGAGGGTGTTTTTTTAATTTGAAACACCCCTACCCACGTAGGGCTGAACGAGATTCAATTGGATTGGTTGATTTGAGAGGCCGGATTATACAATGTATCTCATTGGAAAATTAGGCGGAAACACAGCTGGAAATGGAACTTGGAAACTGGAAATATAATGTAACAAAATCGGAGTCACGGCACACACTGCAGCGCAAACGTCAGACCAGCGACTCCTAAAAGACAGAAAGAAAAAGAGACATTGGACTTAGAAATTCCGCAACTATAAGTAACAGATCGAGTATTGGGCAACTTAGGAATTTATAAGTAAACCCGCATTTTTTAATACAAGACTGGAAACTTAAGACTTTGATCACAAGTCATAGAGGAATTAAACAAATGTTTTCCCATGCCCAGTGATTTCGCAGAACACACGCTGTCAAAGGAATTAACTCTAATTTCCAGACCTAAGTAATTCGAAGCATCTAATACAGAGCTGTGTCCAGTCTAAATCTGTGAAACGAGATTTTATAACCCAAAACTTTGGGTTCCTGGAACGAAGCTAGTTGTGAGTGAAACGCAGGGAATCAACACCAACCGCCTAAATGGGACAAGTTGTGAAGAAGTACCCTCATCACCAAGCAGTGACGAAAGTCACAGCTGCGGGACTCACCTAAAAGTTAAGTGTTTATAAAAAGGCACCAGTGAAAAGGACATAATTTTTCTGAACTATATACTCACCCTAAATCTCTGTGAAGAGAAAATTTGATTCCAATATAAACGTCACCAGCAGATTTTTTATTTTAATCTGTTAATACTAATTGATTACACTGGAGAACAGCCAAAATGTATCCGAGACAAAAGTAGCTATTTATAACTAATTTGGACATGCTGATCACAAAAATGAACTTAATAATCGCGAATTAGCTCTAGTTTTCAAGATCCAGGGGAAGGGGGAGAAGGGGGGGGGTCAGTAGGCTGGTGGCTTCACCTTCCCGACGCGAATGACCGAGTCCTTCTCTTTTCTATAGCCCTGGCGCGTGATTCCTCACGAGACGGATAGCCTTGGGCGCTAATTGGATGACGCAATCTGTAGCAATCATTGCAACCACATTTCCTCCTTGTCATCATTTGTGTTGTGGATTCTGTGAGTGCAGACGTGTCGTTCAAGATGCCTCGCGAATATGTGAACAGTGCGGTTTATTTTTGCTATATTTGCGGACAAATAACTTTGCTATCACAAAGGCAACCCATTACACCGATGATAAAGAAAGCTTACAGCCTTTATTTTGGTTGTGAGATCGGTGACCAGGACCGGTATTGGGCCCCACACATATGTTGTCCATCCTGTGCAACAAATCTGCGCTGCTGGTTGAACCGAAAAGGATGATCGATGCGTTTTGCAGTTCCAATGGTGTGGAGGGAACCGACAAACCATCTTAATGATTGTTACTTTTGCATGACTCCTCCTATTGGCCATGGTATTTCTAAGAAAAAAAAAGAGGCCTGTGACCTATCCGAATATTCCCTCTGCTATGCGGCCAGTGCCTCACGGGGAAGGACTTCCTGTTCCGGATCCACCAGAATCTTATACTCTGGATGATGAAGAAGATAATAAAGCCAGTGGACATCCGTCACCTGTGAAAGTATCTACATCTCTTGATCCTGATTTCTTACCCATTGAAGAATCTGCACAGCCACATAAAATTACCCAGATTGAATTGAATGATCTAGTGAGAGATCTGGAATTGCCAAAAAATAAAGCAGGGCTGTTAGGGTCCAGACTGCAGTAATGGAATCTTCTAGAAGAGAATGTGCATGTGTCTGTGTTTCGTGATCAGCAAAAAGATCTGCTTCCATATTTCAAAATGACAGATAACCTCATTGCTTGCGTTGATATAGTGGGTCTGATGGCAGCACTACACATCAACTACAAATACGATGATTGGAGGCTGTTCATTGATTCGTCTAAGTTGAGCTTAAAAGCTGTACTGCTCCATAATGGTAACGTTTTATCATCTGTTCCACTAGGGTATGCAGCCCACATGAAAGAAACGTACAACAACATGAAACAACTGTTACACACCATCAACTATGACAAGTATAAGTGGCAGATTTGTGGTGACGTGAAGGTCATTGCCATCTTGATGTGGCTACAGCAGGGTTACACAAAGTTTTGCTGTTTCTTCTGTCTGTGAGACAGCCGTGCCAGGACTTCCCACTACAAGAAAAAGGATTGGCCCCAACGACAATCACTTGAGACAATCACTTGAACCGGGGAAAAAGAATGTACTTAACAAACAATTTGTAGAATCCCACAAGATCTTGATCCCTCCTCTCCACATCAAACTTGGACTAATGAAAAATTTTGTAAAGGCCATGGATCGAAATGAGGCAGGATTTTTATACCTTCGTGAAAAATTTCCAAGACTTAGTGAGGCAAAAATCAAGGAAGGTGTATTTGTCGGTCCACAGATACGTCAGCTCTTCCGAGATCAGCGTTTTGATGATATCCTCACAGGTGATGAAAAGTTAGCTTTAAATGCTTTCCAGCAAGTGGCCATAAACTTTCTAGGAAACAATAAGGCTGACAATTACCAGGAGCTTGTAGAAACCCTCTTGCAGCACTACGAGAGACTAGGGGGCAACATGTCTTTGAAATTACACTTTTTACACTCTCATCTGGATTTCTTCCCTGCTGTAGCGAAATGGATTTGTATTTGAGGGGAGAAAGTGTACGTATGACAGACTTGATGGAAGAATAAAAGATAATATCTAGAGGTAAATCTTCCAGACTGCAGGTTGAATGCACAGTCTCTCCTCGGGAATTAGTCCACTCAATAAAAAACTTTCTAAGAGAATTCTGGTGAAACTAAACAGGATATTCTCTAGGCGATAAATTCTTTATCCGATATCCTACAAAGGACTATGTATAGTACATATAGATGGATAAGAGATTTGGTGCCCAGCCACATTAAAAATATCCTGACCCAATAGTGTTTATTAATTTTGGCTCAGCCCCCAGGGTGTAGATTTATGTTACGAAAACTATACAACCCAATTAAATATTACAAAGAAAATAACAACAGACTCGGTTATGTAAAGTTTACAAAAATGAAAATAGAATCTCACAATATATTCAAATATACAACTATATGATATGTTCCCTAATCTATGAATGGTTCTGATCCATGTCAGAATTAATTTTTAATCATAGGACAATAGGAATATTCTGTAGTGGTTCTGCTGGCATGTTCAGATACTCATCTCAAATGCTGATGTAGTCTTGTTGCCAGGGGTTCAATATGTCCCAGCACTCCAGGTCCCGCAAGTTCTTTTTAGGGTTTCAGAGGATGGCAAGTTGCTTCTTCTCCGTCTTGACTCAGGGCGCATCACCAGCTGGGATGGATTAAGTCTGCCCTTGAGAACACTGCTTATGGTTTAGTCTTCTGGTATGACAACCTGATATGACAACCTGGTAGGACTGGTTTGACAAACAATTGAGGCTCCATTAGTAATCATGCCAGAGAAGTCATTTCCCATATCTGCTGGGCGCTAATCGTCCATCAGAAATCTAACAAACATTCATAGCTAACATCAATAACAAAGTACTATTTATTATCTATAAAGTACTATAGCATAACTGATGTTATAAGCAAACAGGTGGATCTCAACCTATATCTGGCTTCCAGCTTGTTTACCGCAGTGATTTTCAACATATGGGCTGTTAGCTTCACCAACTGTGAAGTTTGGGGCAGTGGTCATCAAAAGTTTGAGAACCACTGGTCTACCTTGTGCCCACAGAGCAATAAAATCAATTTGGGGTCACTGTCAACAATGGTTTGAGAACCACTGGGTAATAGTTTTCTATTCTGCTGTAACATGTTCGGGTGTCATTGCTGCTAAGGTTTGAGAACCACTGAATTACAAGTCAGTCAACATATTCATTTATGAAATTTGGCTATAGTGCTGTTGTCCATTCATTACATACTTCTGTGTTTATGTGATAGGCATTCATATACCTTGATAATACCATCATAACACAGGATACATGCACATTAAAATATAATAAGGATATTTGCAGAAATCAGTTCAGGATTAAAATATGACAAGGATAATCATGGCTGAAATCATACAGTAGAATTTAGTAGAAATCATTCAGTATAAAACAGGACAAGGGTAGTTCATACATGAAACTGTCAGTATACATAATGTTGTTGTCTCCTGTACAAAATCAAGGATATTAATTTCTGTCACAGTGAAAATCAAAAGATACTGACATGATATGTTGTAGATAAACATATGATTAATTCATGTTATTCATATAACAATATAGATCACTTACTTGCTCAGGCAAGATTCATTGCTGTTTAAATGATCGGGCCCCTCTGTATTTCTTAGGAGCAACCATTTTGTTCCCGGTCAGTCTGCCGGCTTGCGAGAGAAAAGGCCTGCGCTTTGAGAATAGCGCCAAAATCCTCCAGGTTTCCGTTTGGTTGCTGAGGTCAAAGGTCAAAAGTCAATAATCTGCGCTCCCTATCCATTGGCTGAACTGCAATTATTCAGGGCGCGGTGTAAAAGTTCACAGCAGTAAAAGGTCACAGTGGTTTTGCCAGTCAAACGTAGAACAAAGGAATTTATTTCCCGCAGCAAATGGGAGATCTCCTGATGTGTAGTTACGCGTGGTAGATTCTAGAGAATTTAGAGAGAAGGAATGTTTTGGTATGCGAAAAGATTGACAGAGAGAAAAGACGGCGAATACACTTCGTGACACCTGCTAACTGCGGTACTGTTAGTGACGAGCATGGGGAACGATTTCATCAGGACATTACTACCCTCGAAAAAGGTACCAAGGGAAATGGAATGCAGCAATGCTAGCAGACTATTGTTGGACCCTTGTGAGAGATGCTCCAGAAAATCATTACATGCGACAGGCAAAAAGGCATCGCTGTGAATCATTTCCGCTATGAGCATTTTTATTATATGGTATGTATATGCAAATGTGTAAAACTTGTTTTTTTACTTGTTTCTATTTACAAAACTAGAGCTAATCTGGTGTTTTAACGGCCATTTTCATATTCAGCAGCCCACACAACATAAAGGTAACTTGGTTTAATCTCAGATACACACAAAAAGTCAAAATATGTTGTCCAGTGTTATTAAATTTGTTACCTGTTGTTTTGAAACTAAACAGTCATAGTCGATTCAGTTGTCTTTATATGCATGAAAGCAAACGTATAAGCCAGAACAATTTATGTATATATTTACCTCTAAACAGAGCTATACCATTATACAAGAAGAATTCGCTGAATTAACTCAGCTGGGGCTTGAACGGGCTAAAAAAACCATTGCTAAAATCCTTCACAAAAGGCGACGGACAGATATAAGTTAACCATTGCTCAGATTTATGTCGCATGGTTCTTGACTTCTGAATTATCTTGTGAATACTTCGGCTAGAAGCGCCACTACACTTCTAGCTACATCTCTGCCAAGAGTAATCTTGTGCAAAGGTAAACACCTTTGATGACCCATTTAGATTCTCTTGAGTTTTGGCCATTGTTGGACCACTACTGCAAAGCAGGGGAGGCAATCCGTGACAATTCAGTATAATCCAATCAGAAGAAAATAATTAATTACTGTTAGTATTAGGCTTTAAAGCTCACAGATACTGCCATCAAAATATCGGTTCCCTTATACGACCGGACTTTTACTTAGCGACTTCTTTTCCTACTCCTTGCCTATCCCGTCTCACCATTGCGTTCTGTATGTTAATGAAAATATATATATATATATATATATATATATACATATATATATATATATATATATATATATATATATGTATATATATATATATATATATATATATATATATATATATATATATATATATATATATATATATATATAGGTAATCTTTACCTTTAGTGCCGTCGAGTACACCATATATCATATATATACATATATATAAAAAGGATGTCCACAAAGTCTCCGTACAATTTTTTTTAAAGTATTATAGATACAAACGAAGAGATAGCACTGTGCAGTTTGTTGCATAATAAAGAGTACGTTTTGAATTTTTAATTGACATATTTTGTTGATGTTATCATGTTATGAACCGTCATAGTAGTGAAGATGAACACTTCTTGAAACGTATCTGTTTTAGTGATGAGGCAACCTTTCATGTCTCAGGAAAGCTGGATAGACACACTGTCAGGATTAAGGGACCAAAACCTCCCTCACGAGACCAAGGAGCTTCAACGAGATAGTCCAAAGGTTAATATCTGGTGCACCATCACGGACAACCTCATCATTGGGTCTTTTTTTTTTTTCTTCAGAGAAAAAAAATTAATGCAGATGTTTACCTTAACGTTTTGAAGGAATTTGTAGTACCACAGTTGAAAAACCAAGTTCCAGCAGGATGGTGCACCACCTCACTGGGGACGAACTGTTCCACAGTTCCTTGGCGAAACATTTGCAGATAGGTGGATTGGAAGGGAAAGACCTATTCCGCGACCACCTAGTTCTCCCGACATTACTCCCTTGGATTTCTTCCTATCGGACTATCGGGATATGTTAAAGATATCGTTTATAAGATTAAGGATCGGAACATCGACGACATTAAGGAAAGAATCACTGACGCCATTGCCACCGTTGATGAAGCAATGTTAGAGCGAACATGAATAGTATTTCAATACCGTCTTGATGTGTTTCGTACGACAAGTAGTATCCATGTAGAAGTTTACTATATAATGTGAAAAAAACATTTATAATTTTTTGTTATTATTAATATTATGCAACAAACCGCACAGAGCTATCTCTTCAATAGCGAGAAGCTGGAAAAAAAAGTGTGGGAATGGATTTTCCCCGTGTTTGTCATGAGGTAGAGAGCGAATGACTGCTGGAATGGAAAGTGCATGATTCAACCCACGGGTTTGTGTACAGACTACATGAAAACAATGAAAGTTACACGTGCAACACGATTCCCAACAGCTATGACCCGAAAAAGTGTACGCGTTGTGGCAGTATACTCGGTATAAAAAGGACGTTGAAACAAAACACCCAGAACATGTGCTTGAAATGCCACGACTATATGAAAACGACCGTCAACGAGCCATTGGTATGTTGGAGACCGGAATGAGCTTGCGGGCCATTGCCAGAAGGATGAACTGCCACCACAGCACTATTGTACGTCTCAATGAACGTTACGGAACCACTGGCAGTGACCGGGATAGACTTCGGAGTGGCCAACCACGAGTTACTACCCCTGTGCAAGATCGTCATAATGTGCTGAGTCACCTAAGGAATCGTTCTCTCCCGGCAAGTCAAACAGCAAGAGCAATAGTGGGTAGACGTGGGCAAGTCTCTCGAATGACAGTCATACGACGACTCAGAGATACAGGCCTTACTGCAAAACGACCTTATGTTAGGCCAAACTTGACTCACCGACATCGTCAGCAGCGCCTTCAATGGGCAGAGCAACATGTCAGATGGACTAGACTACAGTGGAATGCTGTCCTATTCACAGACGAGAGCAGATTCAACATATCCTTTGCTGATGGACGTATGCGGATTTGGCGACGGTATGGAGAGCGCTTTGAAGATTGCTGTGTTCGTCAGCACAACAGATTTGGAGGTGGCAGTATTCACATTTGGGGAGGATTCAGTTTTCACCATCGCTTGCCTCTTCACGTCTTCCGTGGAAATGTTAATGCTGTGACATATCGAGATGAGGTTCTGGATGCATTGGTTGCTCCTGCGTTCACAAATTATCCAGACTTGCAGCTTCTCCAGCAGGATAACGCACGTGCGCACACCGCATGCATTACGCAGCAATATTTACAGCAGCAGAACATTGTGACGATTGATTGGCCTGCCCTATCACCAGACATGTCCCCTATAGAACATCTGTGGGACAAGCTTGGACGCAGAGTCTACAGGCAAGGTTCTGCAGCTAATCTGCAACAGCTCGAAGCTGCTCTTACACGTGAATGGGACTCGATTCCCCGGAATTTCCTTCAGAGACTTGTGCGTTCCATGCGGAGCCTCTGCCAAGCTTGTTTGCAAGCACACGGGGGACAAACCAGATACTGAGGATTGTGTGAATGAATTTTTTTATTGGTCGCATTTTTGGTTTTCTCTCTTGCCTGCACAGAATGCAATGAATTTCATAACAATCAAATGTACAAATTAATGACCAGCATGGATTCATAGGAAAATGAATAAAGATTCCAAATATGTAAACTTGTAAACACTTATATTTACATTTCACACTCTGTTCCTGGATTATATTGGTGGTGCGTTTTTAATGTGCTTCAGTATATATATACGAGTGTATATATATATATATATATATATGTGTGTGTGTGTGTATGTGTGTGTGTGAGTGTGTGTGAGTGTGTGTGTGAGTGTGCGTGCGAGAGAGAGAGAGAGAGAGAGAGAGAGAGAGAGAGAGAGACGGCCATAATAAAGCCCAGAAATATTTGTCTTTTCGCTTCTTCAAGAGCAACTATTGCCTGAGTTACTTTCATGACTCAATTACTACGCGCGCGCTACGCCGTGCGTGATGTGGTCAGGCCGCCTTGATATAAAGAGAGCGAGGAGCCAGCGAAGGATTTTAAGACTAGCTCGGGCGTTGGCTTAGCTGGCGAGTCCTTTTTAGGGCTTTATGTTAGCAGATAGATAATGTTGGTCCTTTTTATGACTTAGCATATATCATCGCTGATCGGGTTAGCAGTCAACAGAGTTGACTTTTTTGGGATGGTAAATGCGCTCTGATAAAACCAAATAGGTTGAAAGGAACGTGCCTCGCCTGAAGAAGGCAAAAACCGAACAAAAACAAAGCGAAGGATTTCTATTCCCAAGAGCAGTCGAGACAGAACAGGCGACAGACAGAACAAGCGAAACGAGGCGCCCTGTGTGGGTAGGAGATGGACAGAGAAACGAGCTATAATTGTTAGCGTATTTTGTAGAGATATTAGCATTAGTTTTCTGTAGTTTATTATTAGCTTCCGCGTGGCACAGTTCTAGTGTTTAATAGAGTAGATAAATCGGTGTTTCGTAAGGAGATTTCTTTTAGGAGATTAGAATTAGTTTTCAAATTATAGATTAGTGAAAAAATGTGTCGATAGGTTTTATTAGTCGTGTTAAGTCCAGATTACGCCTGTAAGAGTATAGTAGGAACCTATTTCATACATGGAGCTGGACAGAAATCATACCAGGGACTGAAATTGAGATGGTATTAACTTTATGGCAAGATGGCAGACGGGAGCCACGTATTGAGGTACATAAAAATAGAGTCTGTAAGCGGCATGGACAGTTTTAGTTACCAAGCGTTGGGGGGATAGGCCTAATGATGTTAAGCTATTTATTATTTGGCTCAAGAGTAATTTTATTTTATTCTTTGATGTAAAGGTAATTTAGTTAGTGTATTTCACGATAATTGATTTATTATAAGATGTGCTATTGTAGTAGTACAAGATTAAGATAATTTTCTCCATTCATGCCAAGATAGTTTATTTAAGTTTTGGCAAGATTTGGTACCACTTGCTTCGTTTGTGAAAATATGTGTAACGCGACACACACACACACAAACACACACACACACACACACACACAGATAAGGGTGAAGGGACAACGCGGTGGGTCTTGCTTTGAAGTGACGGTGGCTGAAAAATTTGCGTTTCGTCTAGCCGAACAGCATTGTGAAGTGTAGGAAAGAGCGAATATATGAAACATGGCCGACCTTAAGAATTTGCATTGGCAGGAAAGAAAATATAAAGCTACAAGAGCAAGCTTGGAGGAGGGACATTAAAACTATATTAATTCACAAGAGGAGATAGAATATAAGTGATATCCAAAAGGATATTATTCAACTGTAAGTAGTTTTTAAAATAATTAATATTTTTCATAGTCATCACATCAGCTAAAAGTTAGCTCATGATCTTTACAAATTTATTATAACTACATACCTCAATGGATTTCGATAAAACTTGAATAGAATGAAAGCCTCATATGGGGAAAATAAAAGGATACCTAGGACTGAAGGAAAGATATAAGTGTGTAGTGACAAGAAGAGAAAACAAGTACAGAAAAAGCACAGATCGCCTCAAACCAAGAGCTTAAACGAAAATCAAAGCGGACTTCAGACGGTGCTTTCTTGTACGGGAGAGTCGCCCAAATATAAGGACAGAGCGGCCCGTTTAAAAATCACACACACACAATCCAGACGCTAGAGTGAGAGACTGGAAGACATTATCTGCAAGAAAAGTTTTTTTCACGCTGCATGCTGGGCATATATACTTCAGCACATACAGCCTCACCCTGCGCTTATTAATGCTAGAGGGTATGTAAGTTTATTAAAGATATATGTATGACTAATATCATTTTATTTCAGATTTTGTTTTCGATTTGATTGTATCAGACATAATAAAAAGGGTATACAGGAAGCCAATGACGCTAACCAGAGATAACCTCCACCGTCATTGTCAGGAAGCATAACAATTAATTTGTTAGCCAAATATATCATGGCTAGTTCTTGACTGGAAGCTTACGACATACCAGCAAGTACCTAAGTTACTTGGCATCCATAAGTGGAAGGCAAAGGTTATATCATACCCATGTGTCATAACATGTCTGTATTTTGTTATCTTCTGCACAGTAGACATTATCTTATCATGCTATCTCTGTAACATACTACCATGAATCATTAATTTATATACAAACACTGAAGACATGGTCGCCTCATGAACATCAGTGGTTAGTGAGATTGTTGGAATACCATGGCCACCTATTACCTTTTTGTTGCGTGCGTATTTTTGACGCACATATTACAAAAAAATCGATATGGTTATTTAATATGGGAAAAATATAGTCATGCATCCATCTGTGTATGAAAATGCTGTTTATTGTAAAAGCGAGATAATCCATGTTTGATTCACACTTTTGATTATAGGAGTAATCGGTCTGGATATCGATCCAGCGCAAGAATAGTACGCTTGCGTTTGTACTTAATTTTAGGGCCAGAAAATATATTAATTTGCTTATTGTGTTTATGGCCTGAATTCATATGTATTACATATTATTAGTACAAGTAGAATCAGTCCTATATTGTATATTTTGGATGGGTATGAGGGACTAGATTCTTGTTAGCGGAAGTATGAGTTGTCTTAACAAGTCGTGATGAGTTCCGATGTACTGCTAAGAATGGCGGGGTACGTTTTTCAAGAGCTGGTCCCTTCGTCAAGAAAAAATGTCTTACGAAGTGGTTTTTTCTTCTGGAGGAGATAGTGTCTCTACGATAGTTTGTGTTAGAGACTCTCCTTATGTCAGTATATAGATGATTCGGACTCCAGGTAAACCCAGCTCGTATTTTTGATGATCTCTCGTCGGTTAGGCCTAGCTTGACTTTTGGGTGCTTCGATATGCTAGTGTCGTGTTTTGTATCGACGAAGATGACAGATTTTCCTGCAGCGGTTATGGCTACGTGAACTAACCTGATCACCGTAGTGCTGCATGGAACCATTCATGAAATCCTTTATATATCCATTGTAAATTAACTTTGGCTGATATTCTTCCTATGAATGAGTGAACGACAACTCAGGAAGGTAGCCATGTTGGATTTCGGTCATCGTCTGTTTTGATCACTGCCAAGAGAACAGATTATTTATCTTATTATCGGACAGTGACAGAGAGATCTCAATCCTGCTAGAAACCCCCTTTTCGTGGTTTCATAAGATGATGTATCATGACATTGAACTTTGATGTACTACCCATTATTTCTGCATGTGTCATGACTTCAGATCTGCTATGTATACCTACAAATTGTTATGTCAACAAAGCCTGATGTACTCGTATGTCCCAGTGTGTACGTCTGAATAAATTGAGTAAACTAAGATTCCAGCAGTCTGCATTGGTGCCTTGTAGACACATGTGTATGAGTGATTATATTGGTCAGCACACGAACAGTACACCATTCGCGGTAATCACACTCTACACTACTACTTCATACATACACCATCCTGCGTCGGCTGAAGTGACCAAGTTTAGGGCCTGCTTCCCCTGGAGCCTTTGCCTTCCCTAACTCAGGACTAGGGTGAGTTACCCATTTACAGCTGGGTAGACTGGAGCATGCCTGATCTCAACAACACACCACTCTTCCTTACAGAGCAGACAGACTGATACTTTACAGTGGTGTACTACAGGTGTAGTAAGAAATAACGTCTTTACACTTTTGTTCCAGGTTTTATGATCGTTCCTGATCGAGCTCATGATCGAGTGTCTGATCGAGTTCGTGATCAAGTATCAACTAAAGACTTGAAGACCTTTGATCCTGCTAACTGGAGCCTAGTGGTCAAACAAACTTCAACACCATAGTCCCCCGTAGTTATAGGGCGGGCTGAAGGAAAGTCTT
The DNA here is from genome assembly GCA_024509875.1 of Oreohelix idahoensis. Classification (NCBI taxonomy): domain Eukaryota; kingdom Metazoa; phylum Mollusca; class Gastropoda; order Stylommatophora; family Oreohelicidae; genus Oreohelix; species Oreohelix idahoensis. The sequence goes on along the minus strand of JAMPIV010000323.1, from coordinate 72,327 downwards.
CTTGATTACCAGTGTGTCTCAGAAACCTCGAACATACGTGACGTAATGCAAGTTGAGTTTACGTGTACGCAATCTTACAAACACTGTGAGCGTTCAAAAGCGATAGTCAATGATGCGAAAAGCTAGAGACTACATAGCAAGAGATACCAAAACTACTGTGACAGACTTTATAATTTCATTGGAAGATACATCCAAGACTTGTTACTATTATTTATTTTACTTCGTAAATATAAATAATCATACATTTTACCATCTTCCAACACCCATTTCTCATTACAAGGCAAGATAGATGTACATAATAAATTATAAAATTGTACTCTATTGACTTGTTAAATTTTTAACATTTTAAGTTACTTTTTCTGAAGTATATCTGCCCTGCATGCAGCGTGAAAAAACTTTCCTTGCAGAAACTGTCTTCCAGTCTCTCACTCTGGCGTCTGGATTTTGTGTGTGTGATTTTAAACGGACCGCTTTTTCCTTATATTTGGGTGACTTTCCCGTTCGAGAAAGCACCGTCTTGAGTCAGCTTAGATTTTATTTAAATCTCTTGGTTTGAGGCGATCTGTACTTCTTCTGTACTTGTTTTCTCTTATTTTCACTACACACTTGTATCTTTCCTTCCTAGGTATCCTTTCATTTTCCCAATAGGAAGCGTTCATTCTATCCACGTTTTATCGAAATCCGTTGAGGTATGAATTTATAATAAATTCTTAAAGATCATGAGCTAACTATTAGCAGATGTGATTACTATGAAAAATATCAATTATTTTTAAAACTACTTATATTTGAATAATATCCTTTTGAAGATCACTAATTCTCTATCGCCGTATGTGAATTATTATAGTTTTAGTATATATGATTCCACCAAGCTTGCGCTTGTAGCTTTAGATTTTCTTTCATGTCAATGCAAATTTTAAGGTCGGCCATGTTTCATATATTCGCCCCTTCCTACACTTTCCCAATGCTGTACGGCTTAGGCGAAACGCAAATATTTCAGCCCAATGTCAACTTCAAAGCAAGACCAACCGGAGCTGTCCTTTCACCCTTGTATCGCTGTGTCGCGATACACATTTATTTCACAAACAAATCAAGTGGTACCAAATTTTGCTGCAGGTAGCAAACTGTGTTACATGGGGAGATTGCCAGCCTCATGCACAACACCGTACTAGTCTCATTAGACGACATGTATGAGAGTGTAATAGTGGGATGTTTCAGGTGGCGTGGAAGAAAGGGCTGTTTGGCAGGTGAAAGCATGGTGTTTCTCATTATTTATTATGATTTTAACTAGTCAGTGCTTTGTTTGTGTTTCGAGTTATCAATTGAGTACCTGGCTGGATGTTTGTTTGGTGTTTGTTTATTTGTTCAGTGTTTGTTCGTTAGTTTGCTTTGTGGGTTTGGGTCACTGAAAGTGTTGTGAGAATAAACACAGCCCCTGCCTTAGAATCAAGAGTTTTATTGTTGTACGGGTCTGGTAAAAGGGAAAAGGAGGTGCGAGTGTGAATTGGCCGCAAGAGAGTGATCACAAATCACAACAACCATCATTCCTCATATATATATATATATATATATATATATATATATATATATATATATATATATATATATATATATATATATATATATATATATATATATATATATATATATATATATATATATATATATATATATATATATATATATATATATACCCTGTAAATTTTAATGGGTGAAACTCGCTACTGGATGTAAAAGTCATTGGAGGCTGGCAAACTCAGCATATAGAATGATGATTCATGAACCACCACTTTTTGGGCTGGTGATTGCTTTTTTGATAGTTTCGTAAAGAGAACTAAAAGCATAAAGTAATTCCAGGTTCCCTATGGAGCAGGGAGGGAAAATTGAAAGAAATGATGTACATTCTTAGTATAATACTTACATTTTCAAAGCAGTGTAAATGTCCGTATAAACATATTCACTTTAAAATTAATGTAAGAGTTTTCAAGCTTTAAACCAGTGTAAATGTATATGTGAAAATATTCATTTAAAAGTATAGAAGTTTCACACTTTTCATAAGTGTAAATATAAATAACACAAAAATGAATTTATATTGTGAACGCTGTTTCAAACAGTGGAGTTGTAAATGTAAAACATATTATATCTGTACGTTTAACCTTTTCATTTCAATGTAATATAAAGCTAAAGCTATTCAGTTTAAATGTAAAGGAAGTTTTATCCCGAGGGATTAAATTTAATTCTCATTGAGGGTAAATTCTGACGCCATACTCAGAAGAGCTTTTCGTTTCTATTTCTATTACCAGTTATTGGTGGTACCAGCAGAAAGTACTATCACTGGAACCAAGTGAAAGTAGAAGTGGACTGACGTTGTGCAAGACGCCATCATAAGACGGTCTTATAGACAGACGCATTACCAGCTTGGCCGTTACTCCTTGACGTTTTGGGAACGTGCGGCGCCTGAACTTTGAACAGAGATGAGCGCGAGCAGAGTGAAAAGAACCAACTCATAAGGAGGATTAGACTCATAATTGGCAGCTAAGATAACCTATATGCTGCCACTTGAACTTCTTATCAAAAACCATCACCCGAGTGATTAAAACTTTATTTTGTAACTAACTATTATTCCTGTTAAACTTAAAGTGATTATTAAATTGTGTTATTTGTAATTATACCAAGTTAACTTCGATTCAATCATTTTAAATGTACTACATGTGATTAGACGTTTTGACCGCATAAGTGAGTGTCGGTATACATAACTTATTTATTTATTGTTTTGTTTATATTATTTTATTTTTTATTATTATTATTTTTTTTTCAGTCACTATCTTTATTTAAAAAAAAAAAAAAACCTAGGCTACTCATTTTTTATTATGATTGTATACTGTAAATGAATGCTATTATGTTAACTTTATAATGTTGCATGCCTTTAAATTAGTGCTTAAAGTAATATGTGGGAATAAAAGGATATAGTATGCAAGATAAATGAGAGTGAAAGGGCAGAATGTTAGACGGGCCTGCGCGCCCAATTCTCAACCCTTCGAAAATAAAGTTCGTTCGTTCGTTCGTTCGTTCAATCAAAGTTACTAAACACACACTCTAAACAGAGCTATATTACAATAATAATTCCACTGCTTAACTCAGGGGTGGGGGCTTAACGAGCTAGAATAAGCCATTCTTAAATTCTTCATTAAAGGTGTCAGAAGATTACATAATTAACGTGTTCAGCAACATCCAGCATTGTTTTCGCTTATCTGAATATCTTGTGAAGACTCCAATGTGATCAAAGCTTTACTACTCTTCTATCTACATTTCTGCCAAGAGTAATCTTATATAAAGATAGGCTCCATTGAAGCCTAATAAAGATACTCTTAAGTCTTGGCCACTGTTGGACCACTACTGCAAAGCAGGAGAGGTAATACCGTCACAATTCTTTCTATGACTCCGTGTGTTCTCAGTTTCCTCAGTCTCGGTTACCTTATTAAAATGATAGTGATTTCCTGGGCTGTTTTGTAAGTCCGTCAGGATTCTCCACGAAAATGTCCGGCTTGATAAAATGGAATTCTGAATTCTAACTTCTGGCAAGTTTGGTTGTGTCGTCTTTGGCAATATACTTCTCACAGTGAATTAAAACTGCGAAAAGGTCACGTTATATTCCTGTCGTACCCCCGCATCTGTTTGTTATGAAGCTACTCAGGGCCCCAATCATTTCAAACATAAATGTTGGGTGGGGTGATTTCAAAATATTCCTACATGGAATAATTTAGCGCGTGATGCAAAGATCACATCTCCCATATATGGCAATCAAACATCCGATGCCTTGTGTAGAAACTCACAAACACATCGGTAAACTCTCTCAGCAATGTGTGTAAGATGTAACATCTTATTACTTTACAAATCGGACAGGAAACGATTAGGTCATCCTTGTCAGTCTAAAATGTGTCACCCAGACAAGTAATATCTTATATGTCGCGCACCCTGGCCTTATCAGCGATTAGCTAATACGCTGTCAATTTGTAGGGCTAATCTGTAGTCTGATGTCGGCTGCACCCGCGATTAGTCAACCTGGTTGTCGATTAATTATCTCAGCCGCTCCTCGCAAAGCAGTGAGAAAGGGGTAACAAACAGACATGACGACTTATCTCTGAGAGGGGTGTAAGAAGGAAAATACAAAATATCTGCTACAGTGCAGAGAAAGAAAGAGGCTGCAGGTCACTGAAACACGTAAATAATCAATACAACAAATGTCCAGGAAACGGCCGTAGTGAACAAGAGAGCGACATGAGAACGACCCAAAAGTCATTTTGTGACAAACACCATTATCTAATTCCTGGTCAGATATGTAAAAACACCTTGATCTAATTCTTGGTCAGATATGTACAAACACTTTTATCTAGTTCCTGGTCAGATATGTAAAAACACCTTTATCTAACTCTTTGTCAGATATATACAAACACCTTTATCTAATTGTTGGTCTAATATGTGAAAACACCTTTATGTAATTCCTGGTCATCCTTTTATAAACATCTTTACCTAATGCCATGTCAGGCTTGTATAAACACCTTTATGACTGGTATAAACACCTTTATCTAAGTCTGGTCATGATTGTCTAAACACCTTTGTCAGACATGTCTAAATACCTTTATCTAATTCCTGGGCAGACTTGTATAAACACCAGTACCTAATCCTAGGTCGCACTCGTTCACACTTGTTCACTTTATTGTTGATCAAACGAATTCAAGATTGTTTACCAAGTTTGTCTAGGTATCACCAGGCTTATTTGCCTAATTATTGGCTAGTCTTGTCCAAATGTATTTATGTTAATTTAATTTAATTATTGCTCACTTGGACTGTCTTGATTCCGCTGGTCACCAAAATTTAACAACTAGAGTTGGTGTATCTAAGTCGACAGTACATTAAACTTTGGTTTAGCTCAGACAGCACATTAAACTTTGATGTAGCTAAGACAGCACATTAAACTTTGGTGTAGCTAAGAGAGTACATTAAACTTTGGTGTAGCTAAGACAGCACATTAACATTTGGTGTAGCTAAGACAGCACATTCACATTTGGTGTAACTAAGACAACACATTAAATTTTGTTGTAGCTAAGACAGCACATTAATTTTACGTGTAGCTAAGACAGCACATTAAACTTTATGTATTTCATTCTGAGGCAATCAACATATTATTCTTCTTTTCGCTTTTCAGTTCCTTAAGGAGCAGCGGAGCCAACAATGCGGCTTTTCCCTTTGCAGAAAGCTTGGATAAAGCATACATGTTTCTGTAGCATATTTTTGGCATGATGAGATAGCCAGCGTCATGCTTAAGGTCCTTTAAGTCACCTCTTACGACACATCTGATTCAGGAAATAAATCAGTCAATACCTTTTAGCTCCCACAGGAGTATATGTCTTCAGAAAACACACGCCAATTCCTCCTGTCACGTGCCATCATTTCAAGTTCTGTCTAGGTCTTCCTCATCATTTTCACTTCTGTCTCGACTTCTCTTTAGCAAATACACGTGCTTAAACAGAAGTTTAACAGAAATATTAGAAATAAAATGATTTTATTTATATGAAAACTCTTAACATACAAATAAATGTACACACTCAGAATGACTAACGGCGGTTTTATACGGGGAATACTTACCTACTTTTCCTACCACTGTTGCCGTGATGAGTAGTTTGGAACTGACGTTTACTATAATCTTGCATTAACAGTATCAATAAGCGAGGCGTGTTCCTTTGGTCAGCGCTACACATTTGATCATGAATTCTTTAACACTACTTCTCTACTTTTCTGTCGGGCGTATCTAGCCTGCATAGCTAGAGTTTCTGCTGTTGTCGGCAGGTTAAAGCAGCCAGGTGGTGACATCTTAACTGAACGACCTAAGTGATATCAACTGGGAGGTATTAAAAAGTCAATTCTTATCCGTTAACTGTTATATACTCACTTGTTTCCATTGTTTCCATCCCAGGACTAGATTGAAACCAGGCCTAGAGGAAGACAGTTGATAGGAAAATGTAGCGCTCTCTTTGGCAAACCTCTACATTCCGTGGTAGAAGAAGAACGACTAAGTAAGTAGCATAAGTAAGTGCGTTGTTTCCATTAAATATAAAAAGGTAGTCCCAGAGCCGATACTTCCGTAAGGGAGTGCAGTGTTAGAGACTCCACTATACTAGGTCCAGCATCGAGTGGTGATGTGACCAGTTCTTTTCCTGGCTGCCTTTTCCTTCTCTAACTCAAGTGCAAAGTCAGGCACCCATTCACAGCTTGGTAGACTGAAGCGTGTCGGTACCGTGAATCGAACCAGGCACCTTTGCCGCGAAAGACCAGCGCTCCATTAAATATACACAAAGCAAATGTAAAAACAAGGAGCAATTATTGCCATTTGACAAATTATTCCCAGAAACGAAATAAAATAAATTAAAGTCCTAAATAGCCAATATACTGACGTTACTACAACAGACAGGAAAAATGACTGACCGCTATGAAACAATGTGTTGACCGGTCCCATTTTGATCCGTAATGTTAATTGATATAGCATTTTATGTCAGAAAATGACAGTTAATTCTTTTTTTATTTTGACGTTAGTAATATGTAAATTAGTTGGATAGGAATGAAGAAATTGGGGTCGGAGTAGCTATTTGGATTTTTTCAGAACCGATGGTTCCAAATGAAGTCATACTCACTCCCACCCAGATGTCCTGAGTAGTGAGATCGAATGCCTAGCCTTCTCGGATAAAGGGCGAAAAAATAGGAGGTCCCGTGTGTAAGTTGCTCAGTTTAAAAATCTCTCGGCAGTTGGTAATCGTAAAGAGTAGGCTATACGAATGCTGGCTTGCGAAATTTAATAATAAGGAAACCTACCCACCAGAAAAATATTTATAGAATGTGTGATTCATCTATACACAAATTAGGATCCTTGCAAGTGAAACGGAGTGCACTGTGATCCTCCTTGGGTGATCTAAGGGGAGGAGATTGGAGCACTTATGAAGTTGTCCGTGTGTAATGAAGATGTTCGCCAAAACCAAAACCTGAACCAAACGAAATGGAAGAAATCAAAATTAAAAAATAGGAAGTGATTTTCCCATAGAAAGACGCCGTTAGAAATGGACAAGAATGAAAATGGACTGCTCAGTAAAGAGTTTTAAATGGCTCAAAGACGTGAAGAATAATAGGAAGGAACAAGAAGAAGTACATCATTATGTACGCAAATTGAAAACCATTTAAACAATGACGCATTGGGGGTCATCTGATGGCGGCAATAACAAATTTAAATATAAATAAATAATCAAATTGGACATAGACTGAAGAGACAACCATTTAGCTTAGCTCATCAGACATTGACATATAACCCACGGGTACAGAGGGAATTTGAGAGTTAAAGACAAAGAAGCAGGCACTGACACAAGAGTATGAGTTCGGATAGTTGGAGAGATATGAAGATATAGACAGAGCGACCAGATGAGTGATTGCTTATGTGCACTGGCCTAAGTACCTAAGTAACCTAGCGTATTGATTGATAACAACAGTGTGGTGTCTCAGGTGGAGGCTGGCAGTGAAAATAAGATGGTTCGCTAATGATGTAGAATATTTACTCTCTGGAAGCGATTCCATTCCTACTACTACCTAAATATCACAGACACGCACGCATAGATGTGAAAGACAAGAAAGTCAGACATAGACAAAAGAAAAGGAAAACATTAAATAGTTTTTCAAACGCCTACATATATATATATATATATATATATATATATATATATATATATATATATATATATATATATATATATATATATATATATATATATATATATATATATATATATATATATATATATATATATATATATATATATATATATATATATACTGAAGCACATTAAAAACGCACCACTATTATATATACTGATGCCGAGAAGCTGGAAAAAAAGTGTGGGAATGGATTTTCCCCGTGTTCGTCATGAGGTAGAGAGCGAATGTCTGCTGGAATGGAAAGTGCATGATTCAACCCACCAATTTGTGTACAGACTATATGAAAACAATGAAAGTTACACGTGCAACACGATTCCCAACAGCTATGACCCTGAAAATGTGTACGCGTTGTGGCAGTATACTCGGTATAAAAAGGCCGTTGAGACAAAACACCCAGTACATGTGCTTGAACTGCCACGACTATCTGAAAACTACCGCCAACGAGCCATTGGTATGTTGGAGACCGGAATGAGCTCGCGGGCCATTGCCAGAAGGATGAATTGCCACCACAGCACTATTGTACGTCTCAATGAACGTTACGGAACCACTGGCAGTGCCCGGGATAGACTTTGGAGTGGCCAACCACGAGTTACTACCCCTGCGCAAGATCGTCATATTGTGCTGAGTCACCTAAGGAATCGTTCTCTCTCGGCAAGTCAAACAGCAAGAGCAATAGTGGGAAGACGTGGGCAAGTCTCTCGAATGACAGTCACACGACGACTCAGAGGTACAGGCCTTACTGCAAGATGACCTTATGTTGGGCCAAACTTGACTCACAGACATCGTCAGCAGCGCCTGCAATGGGCAGAGCAACATGTCAGATGGACTAGACTGCAGTGGAATGCTGTCCTATTCACAGACGAGAGCAGATTCAACATATCCTTTGCTGATGGACGTATGCGGATTTGGCGACGGTGTGGAGAGCGCTTTGCAGATTGCTGTGTTCGTCAGCACAACCGATTTGGAGGTGGCAGTATTCACATTTGGGGAGGATTCAGTTTTCACCATCGCTTGCCTCTTCACGTCTTCCGTGGAAATGTTAATGCTATGACATATCGAGATGAGGTTCTGGATGCATTGGTTGCTCCTGCGTTCACAAATTATCCAGACTTGCAGCTTCTCCAGCAGGATAACGCACGTGCGCACACCGCATGCATTACGCAGCAATATCTACAGCAGCAGAACATTGTGACGATTGATTGGCCTGCCCTATCACCAGACATGTCCCCTATAGAACATCTGTGGGACGAGCTTGGACGCAGAGTCTACAGGCAAGGTTCTGCAGCTAATCTGCAACAGCTCGAAGCTGCTCTTACACGTGAATGGGACTTGATTCCCCGGAATTTTCTTCAGAGACTTGTGCGTTCCATGCGGAGCCGCTGCCAAGCTTGTTTGCAAGCAAACGGTGGACATACCAGATGCTGAGGATAGTGTGAATGAATTTTTTATTGGTTGCATTTTTGGTTTTCTCCCTTGCCTGCACAGAATGCAATGAATTTCATAACAATCAAATGTACAAATTAATGACCAGCATGGATTCATAGGAAAATGAATAAAGATTCCAAATATGTAAACTTGTAAACACTTATATTTACATTTCACACTCTGTTCCTGGATTATACAGGTGGTGCGTTTTTAATGTGCTTCAGAATATATATTTAGGCGGGACATATCTAAACAACGGGACACAGCTAAAGGAATGAATTTGACAGGGCACTCTGAACAACCGTCAACAAAGATCTATACCGTTGAAAAATGTTGGAATTAATAGACAGAAGAGAGAGAAGTAATTGAAAATGGTCGGTGTCACAACAATTAAACAGGGCATACAAATGTGATAAGACTACTATCTGAATAATACACTTCAAAAACTTCATCGAGTGGCATCCGAGAGAATAAGGTGTCTTAACCTCCTCCTCCTCCCCCCCACCTTTCCCCCACAAATTACCTTGTGGGTTAAACTTGTTAGTCTATGGCTACTGGAGTTTCCCGTACACAGTTCGGCAGAAGAAAAGGGCAAACCACCGTCGCTGATAAACCGTATAAAACTACATTTTACACACTGTGTATGAAATTTCTAGACAGATTTGCTTTTCAAAATGTGCTTACGTTTGTGCAATATACCAAATAAAATCATTTTCTGACTACTCAGAGTTAACCTGGGCGTGTAAAATATTATTTTATACCTGATAGTGCACTTAAAAGAAAATCTGAACTTAACAACTGTGATTTATTTGTTTGTTGTTCTTGTTCTTGTTGTTGTTTAGATGTTTTCACTAAACTATCGGACATAAGAGAGGGCAGTTCGTTATTTGTGATGTTTTGAAGACGGAATTGAATTTTGCATCCCTTTTTTTCAAGGAAAGTAATTTTTCGATCACTTTTCCCTGCAACGGGAAATCAGTCGGATAGAAAATAATTACAAATGTGTTTGATAAAATCTTTTTTTTTTATATTTTATTTTATATATTGCGTTTTAAAATCTAAAATGTGTACATTTAATTATTTTTGGATTTGTTTTATTTGTTATCATGAAGTTTATAATAGAAAAACAATACTTTATATCAATACAAATAAACAAAGGTACCGGTACCACGTCCGATTGACAGAGTGGTTACAGCGCTGGTCTCACGCGGCAATGGTGCCAGGTTCGAATCACGGTACCAACACGCTCCAATCTACTCAGCTGTAAATGGGTACCTGACTGCTCTTAGGGAAGGAAAAGCTAGCTAGGAAGGGAACTGGTCACACCACCTCTCGATGCTGGACCTTGTATGATGTCTCTAACACTTTACTTCCCTACAGCAGTATTTGCTCTGTGACTACCTTTACCTGTCTACCGGTACCACCCACAGAAATTATATAATATTTAGAATAATTTAAAGTGATATTTGAAATGAAAACTGATAAGTGTTGATCATAACCACAAACAAATGAGTTTACATAATTGTGACTCAGTCTTCGTCAGTAAACACGAATAACTAACGATAAGTAATTGAATATATCGGAAAAAAAGTTACACTAAATAAGGTCATTATAACCGACAATTATGTTGAATAGGGGAAACCGAGATGGCGGATGAGTGGAGGCAAATGAAGATCATACGATGCCATTCCGCTCTTCTCTCATTTCTTTAAAAACTAACTAACAGCAACAGAAACGAAACATTCTGCAATGATTCGAACCAAACCAGCAGTCCTAAAAAGAAAAACCACATTCAGGCATGAACACTCTCCAAACCTAACTAAGCACAGGGCCACAAAACAAGACACCAAATCAAATACAGCTCAAAAGCATGTCCTTAGACATCTTGAAGTAGAATACAGAAAAAGCCAACCTAAGCCTAAGTGAATTAATATACCTCTCCGTGGACTAAATTACGAAAAGGATTATTAGCACGCGAAAAATGTCTATGGCTCAGAAATGAGGTCATAAACGAGATACTTCCACTACACGAGCCTGTCATGGGATTTGCCTCCCCTTTGCTCTGCAGTAGTGGTCCCACCAGTGCCCAAAACTAAAGCGTATTTAAAATGAGTCTTCAAAGGTGTCTAACGTCGCACAAGATTACTCTTGGCAGAGTTGTAGATAGAAGAATAATGATGCTTCTATCTCACGGGAGTATTCACAAGATAATTCAGAAGTCAAGAACGCTGCAGGAGAGAACGAAAGTTATAAAAGGTACACAACTGATTTCTTTACAGAGCCCTACAACTGGTTCACCCAACAAGGAGTACTCCCAGAAGCTTTATCTGAAGATGAGAGTAAGACAGGATGGATGACTGGTTCAATCGTCACTGGCCAAGTCTGAAAGTTGTGACACGTTCCAAGATGTCTCAGGGAGTAATCATAAAGCTGGCCCAGCGTCTCTAAGACCCGCCTGATGATGGTGTCTAGCGTCGACTTTAGGCCACTTATACTCTCACTTGTTCCAGAGATAGCACCCTCCATTGGTACCACCGACTAGTGTCACAAAAGAAGAGAACAAATACCCTTTTGAGGATTTACTTTTCCTGACACACACTTATGTGTCCCTTCTTGTCATTACACCATCCCATCTATCTCAGAACTTTGCCCTCTTTGAGGATTACTCTTAATCCCAGTGAGTTGAACACTTTCATTACATTTAGATTGAATAGGTTTACATTTATCTCTACATTGGTTGAAAAAGTTAACAATATAATAAGTATGTACAACATTTCTCTCATCATTCACTCCTTGCTCCATATGGAACTCGGGACTACCTCTGCTTTTGGTTCTCTATAAGAAACTCGCATAAAGCACTCACCAGTCCTTGCAGTGGTGGTTCATGAAATCATCATTCTATATGCTGAGGTTGCCAGCCTCGTATGACTTGGACATCCACTAGCAATTGAGAAGAAAGAGTCAACATACTGGTTAGTTTCGTGGCAAGACTAGAAGGATTAAAATGGTTTTACAGGTCACCAATGTGAAACTGGCGACAACAACTAGACGCGTGCCAGTTGAATAAGATATGAGAAGAAGGCGCTGAGAATGGACAGGACACACACTGAGGAAACCTCTTGATAGCATTGTTATTGTTAATCAGAATCGACTTCATTGCACTCCGGGCAAACGCAAAGGTGCTCAGTCTCCCGCAGCACATGTCGAAGTGTATGAATGCTAATTGTTCCTGTTGCGCACTGGTTGTATACGCGGTGGATGCGTCCTCTCATACGTCCATCCCTGCTGGTCTTACGTTTGATGCCGAATTCCAGCAGTCTAAGCCTTGATGATTCATCGATTGCAGTGTCATTCTCAAATAGACGAACATGAATCGCCCTCAGTATTTCTTCCTTATCCATGAATTGATAGCATTACAAGGCAGCGCTTGTTCTGGGACCCCCTGAGTAAGAGAGGCAGAGGTAGACTAAAAACACATGGAGAAGAGAACTGGAAACAGAAGGGACAATTATAAGGAAGACGTGGAAGTAATTTGAGCTGATGGCACGTGACAGGAAGACAAGGATTGTGTTTATTGACGGCATTTGATCCTTGGGGAGCTAAAGGGTGTTTGATCGAGTGATCGCCTGGAAAAAAGTCAAGAACACAACTGATATACAGCACTGGGGACAGGACGTTGTGGAGAGACATGATCGCCTGCATTGTACTTCAATAACTAATAGAAATAATACACACCAATACACATACACACACACACACTTTGTCAATAAAGTTCCAGATCAAAGTACCGTACTGATACTAGAGGTAAAGGTAGTCACATACCAGATACTGCCGGAAGGGAGTGAAGTGTGAGAGACTTCACTATGTAAGGTCCAGCATCGAGAGGTGGGGTGATCAGTTCCCTTCCTCGCTGCCTTTCCTTCCCTAACTCAAGAGCAAAGTCAGGTACCCAGTTACAGCTGGATAGACTGGAGCGTAATGATACTGTAGTCGAACCCGACACCTTAGCCGCGAGAGACCATCGTTATAACCACTCTGTCAATCGGAAGCTAGTACTGATACTAGCTCCAGAAAATACTGTTGTTTTTTTAAGCTATATTTAAAATACTGAATGTTCTCTCAGAACTTGGTACACAAAAATCTCTATACAGCCTGAATGTATTCACAGGAAAAAAATGTATTATTGACTTTATTTCCTAAAAGTGGTATCAGTTTCTGTAGCACATAAACTAAATAATCTTAAGGAGGTTATGTTAAAAACCTTTAGAAAATGCCTCATCACGGAATAGTTTCAGACCAGCATTATTCTTTCCTTCGAGATATTACTGTACGAATTCATCAGTCAAAACTTTCAGGATGGTCTGTAGGAAGGTCACGTATGACAAATCTTTGCACTCAGCCCCATGATTGGATTGACTTATTCACCATTAAACTGGCACGTGCAGTTACACAGAAGGTGTTTGCAAAATTAATCCGTGTCTGATCTGCAGCCGTCTTTCGCACTAACCGTGATGTCACTGTTAAACAGCGTATTCTGATTGATAATCAGTAGCATTAGCTTTGGGTAATCAAACGAAGTTGGATCCATCTTCAATCTAATCCTTCACTTTACTTACAAATGAAAACATAAAACAAGCAAACAGGCAGGCAAGTTTATAGCCATACCGACAAATCCCTGAAATTTGATTGGTCACGTTTTAAGAAAAGATCTGATACTATCATGACAACCAGAATCCCTGGGTTCCGAAAGGACAGAGAAGTAGCTATCTCAGGTTAAAATAAATAAGTAAAAATTTTCAGATAGATAACTGTGAAGACATTAACCTTAAACTGTTGCTCTGCACAAATGATGCTCAAGCCCCAGCGGAAAGATAAAGTATATTTCTGTCATCTTTTATGTTTGTTTCAAGTTGTCTTATCCGTGGCCTCTGGGAATTTCTCTTTCCCTGAAATTCCACAACAAGAACTGTCTTATAATGCTGCTAGCTGGTTTCCTCAATGTGTGCCTTTTCCATCGCCAGTGTCTTTTTCTCGCGTATTGTTCCACAGGCACCAGTCTGGAATCTCGCATGCAGAGATATTCATCGCGCTAGACGTTGGGATGGCTTTGTACAAGCAACAAATTGACCACTGTCCAAATCAACTACTCCTGCTGAAAAAAAAATGAGAGTCCTGGTAGCAAAGAAGAGAGTACCATTTGTCCTTGTTTTCAATGACGTGAAAAAAAAAAAAAAAACATTAAGTACAATACAGTGTTTTTTTTTAAATTACTAAACCCTTTTTGTAGTCTCCAGAAAAGTATTTTGATACCTTCGAAAATCCAAACAATTCCAGAATCCGAACTATGACCGGTCGAATTAATTCGGATTGTCAAGGTTCTACTGCAATGCTAATGATTTGACTGTACAGCTATATACAGAACTGTCCTCGTGTCATTTCCCGATGGTCTCGGAGGAGACAAAGAAAGAATGTGTCTACTGTTCTCTCATTCATGTCGTTAGAAAACCACTAATATGAATTTTTGTATGCGACTGCCAACATCATCATGTAAAACAAAATGCTACAGCAACCACTACAACTAGAAGCTTCCTACAAATCTGTAGTGGTGGATTTATGATCGATAATGAGAGAAAAAAAAGTGAAGATATGTACAGAGTCTCGAATCTTTATTAACATTATTTCAATTTTCTACGAGCGTCCGATTAATAGAGTGATTAGAGAGCTGACGTTTCGTGGCAAAAGTGTCGGATTCGGAATACGGTGGTGTCACGATCCAGTCTGCCCAGATGTAAAAGGGTACCTGACTCTGTTCTTGAGTTAGGGAAGGAAAAGACAGCAAGGAAGAGAACTGGTCACCTCACCTCTCAATGTTGAATACAATTTAAATTCTGTTAAAACATCTCAAATAATTATGTCGGTCGTCTTAACTAAAATTTTTAAGATTTGTGTCGAGATCCTCGAAGATTTCCCTGAGATAATACCAAGAACTAAGGTCTTAACGAAATATTAAAAAGGAAGAGAGAAACAGTATCACAAATGCTCTAATGAATCTCGCGATTTTGAATAGATTATAAATTGGGGGGGGGGGGGGGGGGGGGGGGGGGGGGGGGGGAATCTCAAATAATTATGTCGGTCGGTCTTACTTTAAACATTAAAAAATTGAAATAAAATTTTTAAGATTTGATGTCGAGATCTCGAAGATTTGGCTGAGATAATTCCAAGAACTAAGGTTTCACGAAATGATTAAAAAGGAAGAGAGAAACAGTAAACAAATATAATAATGAATAAGGCTAGGATTTTGAAGATCAAATCACCCTTTAGGTGGTAAATATCACATTTGCTGGGGCGGGGCGGGGGGGGGGGGGGGGGGGGGTTGGGGGTACATCGGCCAGGCTATCGGCTTAAATGATGACACCGGAATTTGGGACAGGGTCTGGTGGGGGGAGCGGAAATAACACTTGGTTGAATGGTAAATGTGTTTCATCTCAGCCCGCAACCCGTCAAAAAAAACTAAGTTGATTTTAAGAGCCTTTGTTAAGGCACGTTTTTGAGTCATGACGACATGGACGACGTTTCACTGTTGACCTCTTAGCGTGTTTTTTTCGTTCTCATTTGTTTTGTGCTCTTTATAGCATGCGTATCGGTACATTTATGGTACTGATTTTTATTATGTGCTGTCAATTATCGCACGTTTCTTTCTTTCTTTCTTTCTTTCTTTCTTTATTTTTCTGCTAAGTAGCAGATATTTGATTTTATCAAATCACCCTGTAGGTGGTAAATATCACATTTGCTGGGCGCTACCCAGATTTCTTGGTTATAGGCGCGGCAGATTAACACGTACATCGGCCAGCGCTATCGGCTTAAATCACCGATAAGACACGGAGTTTGCGTACTCATACGACAGATAACGAAATTACTGTCTGTGTGACACCTGTGGGCAGACAAGTGTGATATAATCGCTTCCGGTCACTTGGTTAAAAGTAATCATGGATTTATTACATTTTAGACAATATGAGTCTACAAATGTGTTTTGAGAGTGTATGCAAGGCATCACATGTCCATATATGGTAATACGTGACCTTTGCAGGCACGCACCTTGTTTCACGTGCGACTATTTTGAAATATCACACCCTATCTGCATGATTTGAAATAATTGGATCTTTCTGATTAGATTCATAACAACAACGCTTGGGAAAATAGGAATATAGCCTGACCATTTCGCAGTTTTATTTCCCTGTAAATTTCACGCTCGCCAAGACAACATCAGACCTCGCCATAGTGAAGACTAGATTCATAACTCCTTTTTGTTAACCGGACCTTTAATTGGAGAACCAGCTAAGACTTATGAAGCACAGGAACTCTCTAAATTTTAATAAGGAACCCCGGGACAAGGAAAGTGAAGAAACTTGGAGTCAGAGGGGGAATCAATGGTCAAAATTAAAGACGCGTGTAAGAGAACGATTCGTCTCTTTTATTCCTCTGAGCAAAAAACGTCTGTAGCCAAGATTGGCGTAAGTAGTGCATTTTAATTCTGTTTTATTACTAACATGTGAATTAACCTATATCTACATATATTACCATGCGAAGTTTAATATGTGAAACTCGCTATTGGATATCAAAGTCATTTGATGCTGGCAACCTCAGCGTATAGAATGATGATTCATGAACCACCACTGCACAGGTTGTTGATTGCTTTATTGATAAGTTTCGTAAAGAGAACTAAAAGCATAAAGTAGTTCCAGGTTCGCTATGGAGCAGGGAGGGACAGCTGAAAAGAAATGACGTACATTCTAATTATAATACTTACATTTTCAAAGCAGTGTAAATGTCCCTATAAACATATTCACTTTAAAATTAATGTAAGTTTTTAAGCTTTAAACCAGTGTAAATGTCTATGTGAAAATATTCGTTTTAAATTAATAGAAGTTTCAAACTTTTCCATAAGTGTAAATATAAATGAAACATAAATGAATTTATATTGTGAACACTTTTCAAACAGTGGAGATGTAACTGTAAACCATGTTATATCTGTACGTTTAACCTTTTCATTTAAATGTAATGTAAAGCTAAAGCTTTTCAGTTTAAATTTAAAGGAAGTTCTATCCCGAGGGCTTAAATTTAATTCTCATCGAGGGTAAATTCTGACATGGGATGGTAGAATAGAAGACGGGGGGCACATAACTGTGTCGGAAAACGCCATACTCAGAAGAGCTTTTCGTTTCTATTTCTATTACCAGTTATTGGTGGTACCAACAGAAAGTACTATCTCTGGAACCAAGTGAAGGTAGAAGTGGACTGACGTTGTGCGAGACGCCATCATAAGAACCAATTTGGCCGTTACTCCTTGACGTTCTAGGAACGGGCGGCGCCTGAACTTTCACCAGAGACGAGCGCGAGCAGAGTGAAAAGGAACTAACTCAGCGGGAGAAGAAACTACCATTGGCAGCTAAGTGAAAATATCCGCTGCCAAAAGGGACCTCCTTTATTCAGTTAAATCCCATTCAAGTGATGAAATCCTTTTCATAAATATTCAAATTTTTTTCCAACTTTTAAAACTTAAAGTGATTATTAAATTTTGTTATTTGTAATGTTATAAATTTAACTTCCATTCAATCCTTTTAAATGTACTACATGTTTGTCTCGGTCAAAGTTACTAAACACACACTTTATACAGAGCTATATATTATAATAATAATTCCACTGATTAACTCAGCGGTGGGGGCTTAACGAGCTAGAATAAACCATTGCTAAATTCTTCATAAAAGGTGTCGGCAGATTACAGAATTAACTTGCTCAGTAACAGCCAGCATTATTTTCGCTTATCTGAATATCCTGTGAAGACGCCCATGTGATAGAAGCTTTATTACTCTTCTATCTACATTTCTGCCAAGAGTAATCATGTGTACAGATAGACTCCATATAAGCCTATAATAGATACTCTTGAGTCTTGGCCACTGTTGGACCACTACTGCAAAGCAGGGGAGGCAATACCGTCACAGACTATTTGGCATTTTTTTGCAATTTTTTACATGTTATGACGATTTTTGAGATCGTTCGGTCATCTTAAAGCATTTTTTGTTGTTTTTCTAGACACTATTTTGCATATTTTGGCATTTTAAATAAAAAATGGACATTTTTAGTGCTAATGTATTCTTATTTATTTTTTTTTTTTTTTTTTTTTTTTTTTTTTTTACAATGCCTTTACATCTTTTTTATCCCCACGCTGTTTAATAATTTTCTAACAACCACTGTTAACAATGTTGCTGCTAAATTTTCTTTAAGTCAAATTTTGGATTTCTGCCTGGTGCCATTACTTCCTACGCCGGTCCCAAGCCCGGCTGAAAAGGAGGAGGGTGGGCTGCATGGAGGCCGTAAGGAGGCAGCCCCTCCATCATGCAAAGGCGCAACAGGCCAATCACCTGTTTGCTTCAAAACACGATTACAAGAAATGCAAGAGAGAAACCAGGGCTGATTCTAAAGGCGACGAACTGGAACGGACTACGACTTATGGAACATGGAATACAAGGAGTATAATAGGGAATGAAGAGGAGCTAGTGGAAGAAATGAGAAACGCAAAACTAGAAATCCTGGCTTTAACGGACACGAAGAAAAAGGTACAAGGAGTTATGGATCTCAATGGCGACACGCTGCTCTACAGTGGTGTCCCCACATCTGAAGGAGCTAAAGTGGCGTGGGTTGTATTGTGGCAAAAAACCAAAAGGATAGTATCAAGGGATGGAACTTTCTCTCAGACGCATTATGGTCCTAAAACTAAAAGAAGGAGAAACCATAGTCAACCTTGTCATTGTGTATGGGCCATATGAAGATGAGCGAGCAGAGGTCAAGGCGGAATTCTGCGAGCTGCTTTAAAGGACAGTTGCTATGGCTGTATACCGCTCCACCTATGTCCCAGTCTTGGCACATGGATGCGAGTCATGGGCAATGACTACAACCCACAAAAGCCAGATCCAAGCCTTAGAAATGAGATATCTGATGAAGGTGGTTGAAGTAACAGGAAGAGACATGGCCCGCAGTCAGACGATACGTCAAGGCCTAAAAACACCAAACTCCTGCAGACCCAAGTAGAGCAGTCCCAACTAAGATGGTTTCGCCATGTCTGCAGAATGGGAGAAGATCGGCTACCACGACAAGCATGGGAAACTAAGAGCCAGGGATCTAGACCTCTAGGACGACCCAGAGTCCGCTGGGAGGACAACATTAGACAATTTTTGAAGGACCGAGGACTAGAATGAAGCCAGGCCAGGAGGAAGACAGCCGATAGAAAAGTATGGCGTTCTCTCTTCCAAACCTCTACACCTCACGGTAGAAGAGGAACGACTAAGTAAGTAAGCCTTTACTTCCTTGGAGAAGTCAGCAGTTCGATTAGTGGATCAGATATTTTTGATGAAGAAAATTGTGAATAACTTAGACAGTGTGAATGGACATGTGGAAAAAGCTGTACAAAAAAAATTGAGCAAGTTTTGAAACAAAAATGTGGGCAAATGAAAAGCTGTGCTTAATTTCAACTGTGCTATCGCGTGAAAACTTTTCCCTTGGTGAATTTTAAGCGGTCTGTGATTCTACGGTGTCAGTAGTATTGGAAAGGAGATTTTCAGTGTTTAAAGCTTTGTTGGCAAACAATAGAAAGCCTTTCTCTTTTGAAAATCTTCGCATGGTTTTCATTGTGTATTGAAATTCTGAATTCATGAAATAAACATTTTCGGTTTCCCATAAAATCTGTAAAAATATTTGGTTGTAAAATTAGGTCTTTTGTGTGTGTTTTGTTTTTAATAAGGAATTATTTTGTTTAAAAAAAAAAATTGAAAATTTAAATTACGTTTTAAGGTGTATTTGTGTGTGTGAGTGTGTGTGTATGTATGTGTGTGATGGACAGCATGTTTTTTGGTAACTGAAACAGACTTTCAGTTTTTCACAGAAAATGGATAAAAAATTAAGTTCTAAATTTTATGTTTTTCCCTTGTTTTGTTTCATTGGTATTTTTTTTTTTTTTTTTTTTGTCAGTAACTGATACGTGCCGTAATATATATAAAAGTTCGGAGAACGTCTCCGTGGCCAAAGTACACAACAGGGGTAGTCAAACAACACGTATCAGCATAAATTTTGTAAGCTGACAGCACCTCCTTCACAAATTACGATACACAGTTTATTTTACTGGAAAGAAAGCTCCATAACATAGAATATAGGCCAATGGCAAATGCAGTAATAGTCAGTCTTCCCGTCCGTTCACTATCAAACGCTGTCCTGGCATTCATGCAGTCTTTATTCTCATAGTAAACTTTACATCTTCGTAACTATATATACTTCCTGACTAGAATAAGCCAGGGACACCTCAACATAGTTTCTTGATGCCCTAGTGATGGAATGATGCAGGAAAAACACAGTAAACTGCAGGAGCTCAATACACATACGTCCGCTCACATTAAAACACAAGCCGCATCTCATCTTGCAGACGATCCCCCACTTCTGCTCCAAAAATTCGCGTCTGCTTCTACACCATATCGGTATGACGTCACGTCCTATATTAGTGAGTAAGTCTGTATAAAATTATCAGAAAAGGAGCCCCGTCGAGCTAACTATAATACCTACATAATCGTTATGAATTTTAATCATAACAGTAGCGTATAGAATTTTGGTTTGGCAAGTAACAACAACAAAACAAAAATTAAATAATTTTAGTTTTGCTCGGAGGCTAAAAAAGAAAGTTGTGTTTTTAGGTAATTTTTTTTTTTAATTTTGTAGGGCATTTTTGGGTCATAAATATACTTTTGATAGGTCATTTTCCAGCAATTTGTAAAGGTCATTTCCAGCAATTTTGGTTCATTAAAATCCTAGCCATAATAATTAATAACTTTCAGTATTTGATACATGTTATGTTCATGAGATCAGAAGGGGATTTGTTTTTCTTCATTTCAGCGTAACCCAGCGCACAAACGAGATAAACCACTTCAATATTCCTTAAATGACTATCCATATAATCCTTTCGATAAACAGAAAACTAGAGTAGAAATTAGTGTTCTGCCGCAAACAGTCATAGACAAAGAAGAGAGAAGGGTCAGTTAAAGAAACTGGCTAGACCTGGAATTTTAGACCCCGGCACTGTCTTCGTTTTCAGACAAGCCAGGACCGAAGAAAAACAAGATTCCAATAGAGAGGACCGGACCACGTATTGAAGATGTTCTGAGATTTACCAGGAGGAAAACTCAAATTTATAATACTGGAAACAACAAGTCCTCGGAACCTGTGTACAGAATAATCGTAGGATTATAACTAACATTAATACCCTGACTACCTGTAAGTCGGCCTCATATCCAGTGGCCTGACATTATTCGGAAGTTTTCCTGTGCCAGAAGTCTGTAAATGTTTACCCAAACGGGGTAAATTGTACATTTTATCATTTTAAAGTTGACATATTTAACTTGCTGGTGGTTGTACAAGCTCATGTGAGACTGGCAACCTCAGCATATGAAAATGACAGATTCATGAACCACCACAGCAAACGCTGATGACTGCTTCATGCAGGTTCGCTCACTGGGAAACAAAAGTAGAAGTATCTCCGGGCTCCAAGTGGATCAGGGTGTGGATGATGATATTACGATCACAGAAATGCCATGTTAACCTCTTAATATGCTTTTATGTATGTTTAACATGTTTAAATCAGGCAAGGGTCGTTTTCCGCTGTGCAACCACATTTTTGTCATCAGATTAACTGGGTTTAACAATGATTCTTCATCTAATCCATTGGGTTTAACATTAATTCTCAGGGAGGATACAATTACTGATAAAAAAGAGGGTCTGTGGAATTGACAGCACGAAGGCGCCTGACTGGTGTCAGGAAACCGATACTTAGCAGAGACATTTGTTTATTCTCAAAGTGTGTGGGACAAGCTTGGTACGAGTCTGTGGATCAAGAGCTAGTGGTCTACGCTAGATGCCTGCTTTTCTGTGACGATCCTTGCCTTGACATTCGGAGCGGTTACCCGTGCAACAACGCCTGGGACGTGGCGTCACTATAAAAGTTGACGACTGACGGCGCAGTCAGCAAACCATTTTCAACATCTGGTCAGCTAAGTGGTTTTAATCAGGCTAGAGCAAACGAACTCACATTGCCTGAAAACAAACCACCTTCACCTGTATTTTTTCTGTGAGGGAAAAAAAACTCCATATTTTCAGTTTTCTAAACCCATTTATTTATTTGCCCTTGTTAAGCAATACTTAATTATAAAATTTGTTAAAACTAAGTACAAATTGGTAGTTGATTTATGTATTCCGACGTGAAATGCACATGTATGAATCAGTTATTTTAAATATATAATATAACCGAGCTACTAAAGTAATATTTTACTGAATAATTCAGTTTGGGACTCAGAACAGAGATAATAAGTTCATGACAGATTAGATGATCTAAGCGTTGTGCTTGATTTCTGAAGAATCCTATGAGGACTCGCTAAAATAGAAGCACCATACTTCTATTTACAACTCTTCCAAACGTAATCTTGAGCGAAGATATAAACCTTTGAAGACCCTCATCGGTAGAAGGGGAACGACTAAATAAGTAAGAAGATCCTCTTTGTGTACTCTAAATTTTGACCATTGTTAGACCATCACTGCAGAGCAGGGGAGGCAATCCCTTGGCACTGCCAACCACTTATTCAAGACTGAACACAGAAAAAAAAAAAACTTTTAATTCTCATTTTGGAAGATTTGTTAAAATACCTTAATCATTCCCACTTATTTCACTACTTATTTCAAAAAAAAAAAAAAAAACAACTAAATGCTCCAAAAGAAACGAGAAAGTTTATTGTGACATTTACCTACTAAAAGAATATGCATGCCTTGAAATCTTTCCACGTGGCCTTTCTCGGGACAATAGGAACGGCGTGCAATGCATCGTGATGCTACATTGAACCTCCAGTACAACAGCACGTACGACTTTTAATTAAAACATTTATTTTGTTTTGGGTAGGGGGGGTTCATTGACCATCGACCATAAGTCATTATAAGTTTGACTATAGAGATCTAATGAAGCTAAATTGAAATAGAAAAGCATGACCCCAGGAGAATTGCTGCTGTCGTAGGGACACACAGAAGACAGAGCACAACATAAATATTCTCCGTCAGTTTTAGCGGTTGAATTGCTCGTAAATGTATAAATATATATGTTTAAACAGAAAAGACAGTTTGTGAATTTTTATCCGTGCGAGTACTGCACAAATGGATGTCTATGCAATATTAATTATTTTTTTATCCATAATTTATTTCTAAACGGATAACTGCTGATTTCAATATCCATTATATATATATATATATATATATATATATATATATATATATATATATATATATATATATATATATATATATATATATATATATATATATATATATATATATATATATATATATATATATATATATATATATAGTCTTAGATAATATTTTACCACCTTTCCTTTGTGTTCTTGTTACGTACTGTTTTATTATGGTAGGTATCGCATCACGTAAGCCTAATTGAACTTGATCTGTCAAATGAACTAGCCAGCAGCGCACCTGAAAATGGCAGAATCAAGCTCATCATACGATTATCCGACATAAGGGGATATATGTCTGCTCGACCCGGTCTACAGAATTAAGAAATTCGGCGCCGATCTCCTTTGTGAAATATTTTGAACTTGTTTGCTCACGTTGCGCTCACTAAGACTCTTAGGCATGAGAATCCCCACGAGTAAGCAGTAAGGTGGATGCTCGGACAAAATTCATTAGGAAAATCTACCCTGAAAGTAACCCAATATCTCCATTGAGGATTAGCATCTCATTTATCTCGGTTGAGCGGGATAAAATGTAATATAATGCTGTTTGCTGATGTCAGCGCCGGGGAGGAATTGCTAATTGTGTTTTTTCCATAAGGGTTCGATTTTCTAAAACGTATGATAAGAAGTAAGCACCGCAGCTAAATAACACAACAGTATCTTGTGTTTACTTTAACTCTGCGCATTAGGTGGATCCTTTCTGACATGTATAGTTCAAATACTTCATTTATATTTGATGGCAACTTAATATTCTTCTCAAGCTTGCCTGACTTTCTGAAGACAGTTCATGTTTAACTAAGTAATTTTGGCGTAGATACTTGCAGTTTAACTAAATAATTGTGACGACGATATGTAATGTTTAACTAAATAATTCTGAAAAGGTGTGTAATACTTAACCAATAATTCTGACAAAGATATTTAATGTTTAACTAAATAATTTTGACAAAGATATGTAATATTTTACTAGTGTCCGACAAATATAGTTAATGCTTAACTAATTGTTGCGGTCCATTCTTAGTGACATGTTGGTCAGAATTCAGTATAGTTAAAGAATGTCCAAATGAGCACACAACAGCTAAATTAATGAAGGAATGCTGATCCCTCCTGGTTAATGTTCTTAAAATTTATTTGACATTCCACAACATTGAGCTCCACATTTTGGTATCATGACGTTAACTGGTATTCCATAGGTCGAACATACTAGGCCATCATAATACATGAATTATAGGCAAATGTGCTGTCCGTTAAAGTCCAACTGTCCGGGACAATATAACTTTTCTAGATCGTCGAAATGTTAATCGAAACTCATACTACTTATCTGTTAATTCACACAGGAGTCCAAGGCATGCAATATCTCAAACATTCTCCAATAGCATGTATAAATATCGGACATCAAACACTCAAGGATGAGATCACAGAATACACGTCTTGACACCATTAAACACACAGTCGAAAGAGACCCAAAAGTGACCGTTACTTCTGCTCATGCACGCGCATCTACGTAATTTAATATTTTAACCTTACGTCATAAATCAATTTGGTGGTGCTGTTTCAATAGCTCTGCGTTTTAGTGCTGCTCCCTCTGAGCACAGTGACGTTTCACTAATGCAGAGGTTTTCAAACTGTGCGTCGCGGCTCCCAGGGGCGTCGCGGCCCTCGGCTAAGGGCGTCGCGGTGGCTTGGGAAAAGTGTTGGGCTCGATATTATGAGCCAACTTCCATCAATAAATATTGATCTTCGTAGGACGACATGTTTGCGCTGAGGTATTATTACATATACCAATACGTGTCATTATACAGTCTTATTCATTTTGTGTCCGAAACTTAACTTATTTACCCCCCCCCCCCACAATTAGTATCAGATGTAAAATATGCACATTAAGTCATTAATATCTTTTTGGGTACAATTGCTTATATATAATATATAGTATAGAGAGGAGCCGCGGTGATTTATGCACAGGTCAAGGGAGCCGCGGACCAAAAAAGTTTGAAAACCTCTGCACTAATGAACGCAAAGCTGTGTGCAAACGGAGGCGTAACACTAATTTTACAAAGATATGTAATGTTTAACTAAATAATTTTGTCAAAGATGTGTAACGTTCAACTAAGTTCTGACAAAAATTCTTAATGTTTAACTAATTTTGACAAAGACACCGCGTTTTAACAAAATAATTTTGACAAAACTTGAAGATAGGTGTGCAGAATGTTAGTTAATACGCATTAAAAATTAAGTTCACATTCAGGTCTTTACTAACAGATACCTCCGTTTCGTCATTCAAATCAGACGGCCAGAAGTAATAACTATTAGCTTGAGGATATGGCGTCTAAACCTTATTCCTTCTTTGTCTGACCAGAGACCTTCAGGAAACACGTGGCTTGTGTAACAGTCCTCGTGCCGCCTATCTTTCATAGGACTCTTTCTTTCTGTATTATTTTCGATCATTTTTTTTCCATAACACTCTTCTGCAGCGTTTCTCAAATGGGATTCCGCGATAAGTCGCTAAGGGTTCCGCGAGAGATCGTGATGGGGAAAAAACTGATTTTTTTTTTTTAAAGTCTTGTATAAAACTGTCTCAGGCTATGTTTTTATTCATATTGCTTGAGCCTATAGTTTTTAGTAGCTTTACTTTACAACATTGTCAATAAATTTCCGTGTTGTAAATAACATTAATTAAAATCACTAAAAGCTAAAGATATAATAATTTTTATGCACGGGTGTTACCAGCTATGTTACCACATATACTCAGTAACACTTTTAGTAGGTATTAGATCCAACTTGACCTGAAACCACCACTGTTACAGAAAGATTATGTTATCGTTCACTCCGACCAACTGACACAGCTATAGATGTTTTTGTGTGTAAATATCGTAAAGATGAGGGCGTGCGTTGTTTTTTGAGTGCACACGCCACACAGGCTACCAAATAATACCGTGTTAAATATCTCCGCTTCACGGACTAATATAATTAGATCGTGGTTCCGTAGTAAAGCCACCCTTGGCAAAGACAAGACGTTCTGTATACATATAGGCCACGCCCACACAGGTCTGTTTGTAAATATGAGTTATTACTGTCACGCCTGGAAGGTAGACTGAGTGTGTGCCGGCAGAGTCGTTCACCCCACAAGTACATACACAGGAGTCAATGGAGTGTTGAACGACTGATAACATTTAACAAGGGTTTATTAAGTCACAGCACATCATCACGTTGACATAGACGAATACAATTACATCGAATCATCACAGCTTCATAACCTCAGCGAAACAATAATAACAGTTAATGGATCATTTCTTCGAACGGTTGTAATCACCGTGTTAATACAATAAATATGGCCTCGTCAAAGATGCTCCTAACATCACCGTACTATAAATACTGCACACAGCAGATATATAAATCAAGGCCTAAAGTACTCACAAAATCCATCAGCAAACGGTCAGCATCACCGTGCTATAAATACTGCACACAGCAGATCCGTACTATAAATACTGCACCCAGCAGATATATAAATCAAGGCCTAAAGTACTCACAAAATCTATCAGCAAACGGTCAGCATCACCGTGCTATAAATACTGCACACAGCAGATCCGTACTATAAATACTGCACACAGCAAATATATAAATCAAGGCCTAAAGTACTCACAAAATCCATCAGCAAACGGTCAGCATCACCGTGCTATAAATACTGCAGCTTACGAAATATTCTGTACACACAGCGAAAACATAAGTCGACATCTTAAGCACTGTACAGGCATACACCATCCAAAAAACACCAGGCTTGACCAGGTCGGTCCACGCCCAGACACACACTCTCTCGGCTCACACACTCGTCCCGCCAAAAAACCAGTCACGAGAATCCCCTGTTTTCAACCCCGCTCTCAATACCTGCAGCATAGCCGCGAGCTAAACACGGCTCACTACAACTCCGGGATAAATTCCTCACAGGCGTGGCTCAACGCTGTGAGTAGCGGTCATTCCTATCATAAATTTAAACAAACATCATAACTAAACAAGGATTCCAGCAACGCAACTCAAAATCTAACTTGTCACCAACATATTCAGGATTACTCCCCTTTTTGACCTTAACAACGGGTTCCGTGAGAGCTGAAAAAATTATTTCAAGGCTTCCGGTTAGTTCAGCACATGATTTCATAGTGGGCGAAAATTTTAGCCGTGTCTTGTAAGGTACGACTACTGGCGGTTTTAGATTTTATTTTATTTTATTTTATTCTCGGAATTAAAAAAAAGGAAAGGAAAAAAAAAGTTTATTTGTCAAATTGCAGTTCTTGCTCGTTGTTTTGCCTGTTTATCCAGTGGATACAAGTGAGGATGTAAAAAAATAGTAAATTACTTTTCACGCCCCCTGGAGAGCAGCATTTCTCAACCTTTTATGGGGTTGGTACCACAGTCTCAAGTAGTCTATATTCGCAACACTTGGGTTTAAAACCTCATGTTTCTGTCACGTGAACTTGATATTCTGTTTATGAAACCAGCCTTTTTATTCGGCCTGGACACTTAACGGATGAAAGCAACGTAGTGCACATTCTGCAACGGGTTAAAACTGATTAAACCGTTTTTGTGATCTTTCACCTGTACTTTTGTACAGGTAAATAGGTAGTCCAGTAGCCGATACAGCCGTAGGCGAGTGAAGTGTTAGAGAGTTCACTACGCTAGGCTCAGCTGTATGCAATGTAGTGACTAGTCCCCTTCCTCGCTGCATTTGCTTCCCTAACTCAAGAGCAGAGCCAGATACATATTTACAGCTGGTAAGCTCGAGCGTGACGATACCAGATTTCGAACCGGACGTCAGTAACTATGCCGCGAGAGAGGCAAGCGCTCTAACCATTCAGCCGATAGGACGCTTAAAGGAGAAGGTAGTTCTATATCCGATTCTGCCGTGTGGGGCGTTAAGTGTTAGCAACTTCACTTTATTAGGTCCAGCTTTATGATATAGGGTAACCAGTGGACTTAATCACCGCCATTGCCTTCCGAAACTGAAAAACCAGGTCAGGTACCTATTTACAGCTAGGTAGACTAGAGCGTAACACGACTAAGTTTTAAACCTGTAATTTCGCCACTAGAGCCACGCACTTCAATCACTCTGCCCATCGAAAGCTCTTCATTCCTGTAGTCGTGTTCCATTTGTTGTAATTTTCATCTACTCTCGGGCACGACATCTTCACACCTGTCAGTAAAATTTATTATCTACTCTCGGGCACGACATCTTCACACCTGTCAGTAAAGTTTATCATCTACTCTCGGGCACGACATCTTGACACCTGTCAGTAAAGTTTATCATCTACTCTCGGGCACGACATCTCCACACCTGTCAGTAAAGTTTATCATCTACTCTCGGGCACGACATCTTGACACCTGTCAGTAAATTTTATCATCTACTCTCGGGCACGACATCTTGACACCTGTCAGTAAAGTTTATCATCTACTCTCGGGCACGACATCTTCACACCTGTCAGTAAAGTTTATCATCTACTCTCGGGCACGACATCTTGACACCTGTCAGTAAATTTTATCATCTACTCTCGGGCACGACATATTTATACCTGTCGGTAAAGTTCATCATCTACTCTCGGGCACGACATCTTCACACCTGTCAGTAAAGTTTATCATCTACTCTCGGGCACGACATCTTCACACCTGTCAGTAAATTTTATCATCTACTCTCGGGCACGACATATTTATACCTGTTAGTAAAGTTTATCATCTACTCTCGGGCATGACATCTTGACACCTGTCAGTAAAGTTTATCATCTACTCTCGGGCACGACATCTCCACACCTGTCAGTAAAGTTTATCATCTACTCTTGGGCACGAAATCTCCACACCTGTCAGTAAAGTTTATCATCTACTCTAGGGCACGACGTCATCACACCTGTCAGTAAAGTTTAACATCTACTGTCGGACACGAAATCTCCACACCTGTCAGTAAAGTTTATTATCTACTGTCGGGCACGAAATCTCTACACCTGTCAGTAAAGTTTAACATCTACTGTCGGGCACGACATCTCCACACCTGTCAGTAAAGTTTATTATCTACTGTCGGGCACGAAATCTTCACACCTGTCAGTAAAGTTTAACATCTACTGTCGGGCACGACATCTCCACACCTGTCAGTAAAGTTTATTATCTACTGTCGGGCACGAAATCTCCACACCTGTCAGTAAAGTTTAACATCTACTGTCGGGCACGACATCTCCACACCTGTCAGTAAAGTTTATCATCTACTCTAGGGCACGACGTCATCACACCTGTCAGTAAAGTTTAACATCTACTGTCGGACACGAAATCTCCACACCTGTCAGTAAAGTTTATTATCTACTGTCGGGCACGAAATCTCCACACCTGTCAGTAAAGTTTAACATCTACTGTCGGGCACGACATCTCCACACCTGTCAGTAAAGTTTATTATCTACTGTCGGGCACGAAATCTTCACACCTGTCAGTAAAGTTTAACATCTACTGTCGGACACGAAATCTCCACACCTGTCAGTAAAGTTTATTATCTACTGTCGGGCACGAAATCTCCACACCTGTCAGTAAAGTTTAACATCTACTGTCGGGCACGACATCTCCACACCTGTCAGTAAAGTTTATTATCTACTGTCGGGCACGAAATCTTCACACCTGTCAGTAAAGTTTAACATCTACTGTCGGGCACGACATCTCCACACCTGTCAGTAAAGTTTATTATCTACTGTCGGGCACGAAATCTCCACACCTGTCAGTAAAGTTTATCATCTACTCTAGGGCACGAAATCTCCACACCTGTCAGTAAAGTTTATCATCTACTGTAGGGCACGACGTCATCACACCTGTCAGTAAAGTTTATCATCTACTCTAGGGCACGACGTCATCACACCTGTCAGTAAAGTTTATCCACGTTTGGTTATTTCATCGTTATCATTATTTTCATTTTCAATCGTTATGGAGCATGGAACCACCACTACAGCTGGTCCACGTGAAGGAAGCTTACACCAAGATTCACATGCTCCTGTAGCAGCAACTTCTGTAGCAATATGTTTTACTTAGGAGGTTGCTAACGTCATGCACGATAATATGTTCATGACAGCTTAGATGATAAAAGGTTAAATTAGTTGCCTTGTACCTGAGGGAGCAGTAGAGCTATTATTTCAGTGGTTCGTCAGAGATCCCCGGGGGCTACAAGGGGGCATTTGGGTGTTTATTGGATACTTTTTTCTTTTTTTGGTCAAAAATACACTTAACATCGACATTCGACTATACCACATTGTTATAGCTAAATAAATTTATTTCACTGAAAATCTATTTCAGTGTCTATCATTTCAACAATTGGACAATTCACCGCTAAATTTTTTACATGAGGAAAAAAGAGAGTAATGGACAGTACGCTAGGTACAATACTGTTTTTTTTTAGTTGTCATTTTACCGCTGTTTCAGTCCAAATATAAAAGTCCGTGTGGCCTGGTTCTTATGGGACAATTATGTGATAACATCACCACAAATCCTACCATTCTCACCAGTCACTTTTATCACTTAAGTTCATGAACTTGATCGCGTGTGGGCATGTCATGGGCACTTGCACACAATAACTTCCAAAGACACAAATGATTCTACTTAATGGAATGATGTGCACAAAACCATAAATTATTTGTATCAGAAGAGCCATGTAGTGGAGAGCAAACAGTTGTTTATTTGATTCTGGCAACTGAAAAAAAAAGCAACAATAAAAATGCCACTAAAGTATCCCCACTAAAAGCACGCATTGGAAATCCCCATGCTCCGTTGACAAAAATGTAACAGAAAGAGGAGAAAGCATGTAAAAAGGCAGTTGTTTCCATGTGTTTGCTGCTGTGTTGTTGAAACAATCTTACTGCTTCAGCATCATCTATGACTTGACTTTTTCATTTACTGTCGTGTTTTGTTTGTCGTGGCTATGATGATGTAAATATTTGCTAAATAAGAAGAACGCTTTTCTATTGTTGCTAAATATTTGTTGAGTAAATGTTAGCAGAAATTAGATGATAGTTGCTCTTAGTGGCACCTGAAAAACAATATTAAATGAGACGTTAATGAAGAGCAATAAATTAAATCACACATGCTGACGCGACAGAATATTCCACAGTTGTATCCACAAAACTATAACAATCGTACACACTCCTTCTAACATATACTGCACACCTCGGTTACCTCCCTGTCTGCCTTACAATACAAAATCGATTGCGTAACTAATAACATACAATATAATTTACTGAATACATCTAATGAAACATAACATATCCCACACACACAACTAACATATAGCACGTTTCACTAGCTTTGCCCTCAAACAAATGTAATTATCTGATTAACCGCCCAACGTATTAATGCCATTTTTTGCATACGATGTTATATTGGGTTAGACCCAACAAATATATACTTTATATCTGTGCATCTTGTCTAGTTCCCATAAATGAATGAAATCCTTTGATCTTTGTCGGCATACTAATTATTGTGTATCGAGAAAAGAAATGTTACCACTTCAGTCACAGATTCTGTGAATTGATTAGGCATAGGCGTGTCTACTATTACAATAATGTGGCCATCACGTTTGCATATGAATACCTGTTGAAGATGATTTCTTAAATGATCTGCATGCGAGATACTCGTGACATTGTTTGTCATTGACATTTAGTGCGCTACCAAACTGGACCTTCATTGATCTAATTATTTCAATAGGTATCACCACTTCGCGGTTCATAAATATCATAATGGAACGTTGCTCCTCTACTGTGCTTGTAAATAACGGTAAGGTCATCTTTAAAGAAATTAAACTTCATCCGAATCATAATCAGATGTCTTTGAGAAATTGATAATCAATCTCGGCTGAATGAAGGACAAACCATCATTCGTCCAATATTCCTCTTCCTCTTGTAACACATGGTTCTCACATTTCTTCCAATAATCCCTGGCTATATTGGAGATGTCGGCTTTTGTAAGTATCTCAACATCTTTTAATTTGAACGTTCTATTTTCTGTTGCTACCTGTTCCTTAATTTTAGCCCAGACTAATTCTATTGGGTTTAAGTGGGAATGGTAAGGAGGCAATCTTAAACATCTGTGACCATGTTCACGGATAGCCTTGTCTATGTGAAATATCTTTGTATGCTGTGTCTTTTTTACAATTCCAAGTAATTCAGGCTTCAGTGACATTTCGTTGAATGGAATGTTGTTTTTGGTCAGCAAAAATTTTATTACATCTTTAGTACTTGATGAATTAGGAACTTTATCTTCTGGTGCCACAACGTTGTGATATAAAGCATTGTCCATTATCAAACACGACGGTCTATCCAATGAAGGAAGTACTTGTTTCACAATCCAATCTTGAAATATCTTGCCATTCATCTCTGTATGATAATCCCTATTATCTGTGGATTTTGAAACAAATATGAGTTCAGTATTATTTTAGAAGCCCATGATGGCTGCTTCCTGCTTGTGCAATTATTAGGCGCAGTCCTTTGCTGCTTGGTACTAGTCTCTTAGTTGTTCCATCAGATGATTGCCATTCTCGTGCATTACTGTGGTGCGCATTGATCCAAGTTTCATCTAAATACACAAAATCATAACAATCTCTTCTCATTTCTCTGACCTCGCGTAAATATTTGCTTCTCATTGCAACTATATGAGGCTTCTCACAAATAAGGTTTCTACCACCAAAATATTTTCTAAAAGTGAATCCCAAGCTCCTAATAGTCCTCCATAACGTAGATTTGGAAATATCAATGTCATTATTCTTTCTTAACCACATTTTCAATTTCCTTAAAGTCACTGCCTCATTATTGTGAAACATATTGCAAATTTCTCTGCGGATCAATTCTCTGTCAAAATTATCCACCACTCTTGGCCTAATTTTCGTGTGTAAAACACTGGAATTAGAAATTTCAGATGTCGCTATCCAGCGGTGCAATGATCGTTTGCTTATCCCCAAGGCGTGAATAGTCCTCTTTTGTGGGTTTGAAACAGAATGATATAGTTTTCCTCGAGTAGCTTCATTGCAGAAATATTTTAAAATCCTATTTGTGATTTGCTGTAATGTCATAAAATGTACTCGCAGACTCATTTTTCCTACTTAACCACACAATACTTTTTGTAGACACACCTATGATTGACAATGTGTGCGTAACACCGGATATAAACTGTTTTATGTTCAAGAAGTGCAATTTCACGCAAAAATCATGCCAATTGTTTGATAAACCAATCATGTGCAAATGAGGTCGTATAATTTACTGTAGACGTTTCAAAATGTGTGTGTGTGATGTGTGTTGGCAAGTAGGATTTTGATATTATATCGCAAATAAAAAAAAATTAAAACCAATGACCGCATTTTAATGAAAAATTTAATTCATAGGGTCTATACCATTTCAAATTCACACACAAAATTTCACATATATGCGATATATATTCGCTGAGATATAGCATTTTAAAGTTGGGCAAAGCTAGTGAAACGTGCTTTAATTACCGATGTATGTTACGTCGGTCGGTCTCACTCAAAATAGTAACTCGCACCCCCAAAAAAAAGTGCGCAACGCACGGTGTGCAACTTTCGCGGCGTGGGTGTTATATAAACAAATACTTTGGTTTTACTTTTATTTTTTTTTCTTTCACGAAATTAGTAGCGCTCGACAAAGAAAAAGTGCGTAAAAATTGGTGTGCATGAGCCCTCACCCGATGTACAAATCATGAAAACTTGAAAGTTTTTGTTAAAACCACTTATTATCAGGGAACACTCTTTGAAAACAATCCACGCACTTTCACACGAAATGTTGTCATCAAAGAACTTTAAAGTGAATCTAAAATAACATAATTCTCGCCGTGTGTACGTTGGTCACAGCTGAGGAATGCAACCGTGTTGAAAAATTGTGT
The DNA here is from genome assembly GCA_024509875.1 of Oreohelix idahoensis. Lineage (NCBI taxonomy): Eukaryota > Metazoa > Mollusca > Gastropoda > Stylommatophora > Oreohelicidae > Oreohelix > Oreohelix idahoensis. The sequence goes on along the minus strand of JAMPIV010000323.1, from coordinate 37,933 downwards.
TGTTTCCATTATATATACTCTCCCGAAAATAGTTACAATCAACAAGGAAAAGCGTTCAAATGACGGTGTTCATGAACAGTTTGATTACACTGTATAATAGAAAGAAACCAAAAACACTCTAAAAATGTACTTCTATCTGCTGATCCGGGAACGGAAACAGCACACTATAATTAAAAACCCGTCAAGTTTGACGGGTTATTGCTAGTTAATTATTAAATGAAACTATTTTAGAAAAATAAAAATAAATAGCTGAATGCACCTAACAAGTCAGAAAAAAAATAAACATCTTAGTGAACTTTCGAAAAATCAAACATTGTAGCGAGAGGTAACGATAATAAGACGATGATATCCTGGACAAATAGATGTATCAGATGATACCAGGATAGTGCCAGATAAGAGACTGGTCTTACAAGAAATACCCCATTCTCTGAAAAGAGTAATGGTGTATCGACATCAAAGGTATAGTCAAGGTGTATAGGTTCCTAGATGAGATGGTAATGTACTATCTTAGGTTCCTATGATGCCCCTCTCCAGACTAACTTAGACAATGACTCTGCTAGGGGTACTTAACTAACCAACAAGAATTAAGAACCAAACTTAAATAATTCAATAAAGACTGTTGGTACAATTTATAATTTATTTATGTACAGGATCTTTCTTTGTTCTGTTGGATAATTTTCAAATAAAATCAAACTGATTAAAAATATATATATATATATATTGTTTCACTGTCAAGTATTTATATTACATTTAACGTTAATTAATGTTCATCTTCATCTGTTTTCTTGATCTTTGATGAAAACTGTCTTTCTTCTGTGCTAAACTTGAACAAATGTTAATAGTATTATCTCACAAGTTATATTGGCATTTGCTATGTTCTTTAACACCACATACTTGTGTTTCATCATTTCACTGTTCACTTGTAGAAAATAAACTCGTAGTTTATATGGTCCATAATCTTAGATTCTTATAATCTTAAGTTTTCTATTTCTTTTGTGTGGTATGGTTTTTTGTGTAAAGTCAAGTAGCCCCAAACAAGGCTACTTTTCTTCGAATGTTCTTCTGGGCCTGGCCCAGCACTGGAACTGGAAAGAATCCCACAACTGCGGTTCTTCCAATCTTAAAGGTGGCACTGTTGAAGACCCTCTGACATTTCACAAGGGCTCAGAACAACAAAAGCTTCCTCCAGCTGACTTAGGCACGTAGAATTTAATAAACTCTTCAAGGCAGGATATAACCTGAAATATAATATATATAACCCACGTAGTATCGCTCGCTGACTCTATCCAGTCAGGAGGTAAGATGAGACAGATCAGACTCATGAGAATCATAGCAAGTCAAAAATAACATGTCATTTAATTAATAGCACACTATTCAAGTAACTCTCTGGTTACAGTTTGTCCATGATTTGCTTCCTTACAATCAGATGGCCTTGTGGAAAGAGTTATGTTAAAACTCAATTTGTTCAGTAAAATAATTTCTTACATTCTTTCCATCTTTCCAATAAGGTGGTCCAGTCCAGCAAGCTTAACATTTTCAAAATACTTTCCTAAAACTTACCTCACAATCTACACGTCCATCTGCTTTCATTTCACAATTAAATTGAGCTAACACATGTTTGAATTCCTTTAAAGAATTACACAGTGATTTCACACACACTTATGTGCTTCTATAAGGCACATATTAATAATATAATTATATATACATATGTAATTACATTCTTTCTTACCCTCAAATACGTGCAGACCGGCTTTTAATGGCTCTACAGACTGTGTTACCCTGCTGATGGCAATGGAGTCTGGTAGTAGACGATTTTGCTTGTGCCTGAAGTTTGAATTGTGTGGCAAGTGTTTTTCTATTGGTAACTTCCGCCTTTTATAGGTCAAGGTTTCCCGTACGAGAAAGCATCAAGGCCAAAGTATTTTGTAGACTAGAAAAAGTGAAAATCTTAGGTGTTCTGTGCTAGTATGAAAAACCTGAAATCGTTCTAGTTTCTTTATTCGACTTTTCACTGGAGCAGCCTAACATGGCAAAGCACAACATGGTTCATGCTTCGAAGCATTAAATACACCTTTTCTCCGGTTCTACACCGCTTCCAGTGAAATTATAGATATCTGCCAATAGCTAATGATCCCTCACGGCTGTTTGCGTGCGATCTTTTTGTTTTCCCTGACCGCGCTATTTATAGCTATCGTGACAGAAGTCACGTGGTCAACTTCCTAACGGGGAAAAAATGGGGTGGTGTTTACTTTTGATAGGGCTTAATTAATGCTTTTAGGTTACTTTATTATTATATATACCGGCTTTAATTTTGCGTTAAGCTAGACTACAAATGTTAGAGTAAATTTTAGAACAAGAACAAATATTTTATCACAATTAGAACAGAAGATATAATAGTCTGAAATAGTGTAAAATTTACGTTTTTTAAATATTTTCTTATGGTTTGTTTCTAACGCAATTTACACTAAAACGATCACAATCAACATGCATAACAAATTACAGAAATCAAAAGTAAAAAACATGCAGAAAATGGATATCATAGCTTTGTTTTGGTTTCATGCATCAAACATCAATTATTGAAACATTAAATTGCAAGTCCACATTTATTACCTTAAAATAACACACCCAATTGTCCCCAAAACATGAGAGCTAACAATTATCTCAATCATACATCACGATGGTCATGTAAAAATGAGTATGGTCATGAGTAAAACGAAATGTTCAATTTAATAGATAAATAGGTGTATTTAATAAATACACCTATTAAATGATTTCCACACTCTGTTAATTCTGTCACTCTCACGCAACAACTGCCATAACTTGCTCTAGCCCCAAAATTTCGCTCAATTATCATTCACACTTCCTTTTTTTAATAGGAGGAATCTGTATATTCACAGATGGAGAAATTTGTAACAAATGAGTTTCCATTATAAATTTTAATTGTGAAGTTATATTTTTAATACCGCTGGCGCGTCTTTCAATTTTGGAAATAGTGGAATGTACAAATTCTCCTCTCATGTGCCTGCTGCAGGTCTAGTGAGTCAGTTGATGTTTCAACAATATGTTTCCTAACAATGTGGAGAAATTGAGATCGCTTACGTTTTGTTGGCGTTCTGGTGACTGATGTTTCTCTTCTATGTTTAATTAGTTTTTATAGTACAATAGGCTGTCCTCTGGATTTGCATTTTATGATATTATTTTTTGCTGTTTCTAGTTTTTTTTAAACAATGGATGTGAATAGGGGTTCTTCCTCTTGTGTTAGTGGTTGTGAAGGTGGCTTAGCAAGTAACTGTTGTACTGTGATGTCGCTTTTGAAGACAGGCGAGGTGGATGTACTTGTCGTATGTATAACTGACTTGGTAGGTGTAGATGTGGCAACAAAAACTGGCATGCTAGGGTGAGTAGTGTTATCCACCTCCAAATGAATAATGGTATCACCTTTAATGTGAGCTAACACATCAACCTCCAGTTTAACAATATCATCACTAATGTGGGCAGGCACATCAACCTCCTACTGTACAGAGCTATCCTGACCACAGCTAACTGACTGACTACAACTAACTGACTGACTACAACTAACTGACTGACTACAACTAATTGACTGACTACAACTAACTGACTGACTACAACTAACTGACTGACTAGACATGGAGGGGTCAGAAAGAACATCACAGAGGATAGAGCAGCTTTTTGTTTTTTAAACACCAAAAGATGTCTTTGCAAAATAATTGCACAGTTGACATTCACTTATAGTTAAATTATGGTCATAGTCTTTCCAGATGTGCTGACTGTTTTCCGTTAGTAACTTGGTTGTTTCAAGACACTTCTCATTATGCCTCCTTTTTGCGTTTTGTATTGGTAAGTAACACTTCCTACAAAATATAGTCGAATGCTCTGTCGGTTTATCATCTGATACGTTAATTCCAAACACAAAGAACAGATCACTAATGTAATTCGAACAGTTCAGTGCATTCCGTTTTGAACTTTTTGTTTGGGAAGTTAATGCTCTCTTGGCGCAGGCTCTACACAGTGTACTGGCACAATTCATATGATGCAACAAAGTATGTTCCATTTCGTTGTTATGTAGTATAGTTTACTTGTGCATGTATAAAGATAATGGAATATTTGGGAGTATCACGTCTAACACCACGCAGTAGAATGCTTTATCTGTGAATGAAAGTAGATATACAAACAGTTACTTTGAATTCTTTGGTAGCCGTCGTGTGCACAGGATTGTCTACCAAAGAACACTAATGGAACAGTCCTTATCTCACACACAATAAAAAAAAAAAGACATTCATTTATAAATAGAAGATTAACAAGACTTGAAAGATAGATCAAAGTATGTGGAAGTAATCTATCTATAGCTTTACATGTTTTCTGACGCTTATATACGTAGCTAAATATCATTATAAATGAATGAAAATGCAAACACAGATGGTGCTTTACAAAAAGTTATTTTTTTACAACCTTATTTAAGATTTGCGAGTATCAGGAATGCGTTTACAGTGATTTAAATGCTATAAAATATGGTGACAATATGCTTGTTCTTGTAATGCCAAACTCACAAAACTGACTACCACACATTCTCAAGATATGAAACCAAAAAAAAAAGTATGTGGAAATAATCTTTAGCTTCCCTTCGAGAAGTCTATATAATTAAAAACTCATTTGAATGGGCCGATTTGTAGATATTACATTAATAAATAGATTACTTCTGTTATGAATTTCCTCAAATGATGGCGCTGTTTTCAAAAGTCTGTAACTCCGTCAAATATAATTTCAAACAAATAAAAATGCAATCAAAAATAGAACACAGAACAAAGTTATGGTACGCAAAAGAATTTAAGCGCTATGTTTATCCAGAACGAGTGTGTAATAATTTATATTTTAACGATTTTACACACACATCAGCTGATTTTCCCCGCCAAAACCCTTAGTAATCTTTTACGGTGAACATGAAGATTTATTACCCGGTGTCAGAAGTCCGGTCACTGAAACTAAAAGAGCGCTCTGGTATACACGGCTGTTTGCGAGCGATCTTTTAGTTATTTCCCCTTTTTCCCCGACCGCGCTATTTATAGCCCACTTGACAGAGGTCACGTGGTCAGCTTCCTAATGGGAAAAACATGTGGCGATGTTTACTTTTGATAGGGCTTAATTAATGCTTTTAGACTACTTTTTTATTATAAATACCGGCTTTAATTTTGCGTAAAGCTAGACTAGAAATGTTAGAGTAAATTTTAGATTAAGAACAAACATTTTATCACAATTAGAACAGAAGATATAATAGTCTGAAATAGTGTAAAATTTACGTTTTTTTTATATTTTGTTATGGTTTGTTTATAATGCAATTTTCACTAAATCGGTCACAATCAACATGCATAACAAATTACAGAAATCAAAAGTAGAAAACCTGCAGAAAATGGATATCAAAGATTTGTTTTGGTTTCATGCGTCAAACATTAATTATTGAAAGTTTAAATTGCAAGTCCACATTTATTACCTTAAAATAACACACCCAATTGTCCCCAAAACATGTTTGAATTGCTTTTATGCTACTTTATTATTATAAATACCGGCTTTAATTTTGCGTAAAGCTAGACTAGAAATGGTAGAGTAAATTTTAGAACAAAAACAAACATTTTATCACAATTAGAACAGAAGATATAATAGTCTGAAATAGTGTAAAATTTACGTTTTTTTTTTTACATTTTGTTATGGTTTGTTTCTAATTCAATTTACACTAAAACGGTCACAATCAACATGCATAACAAATTACAGAAATCAAAAGTAGAAAACCTGCAGAAAATGGATATTAAAGTTTTGTTTTGGTTTCATGCGTCAAACATTAATTATTGAAAGTTTAAATTGCAAGTCCACATTTATTACCTTAAAATAACACACCCAATAGTCCCCAAAACATGTTTGAATTGCTTTTATGCTACTTTATTATTATAAATACCGGCTTTAATTTTGCGTAAAGCTAGACTAGAAATGTTAGAGTAAATTTTAGAACAAGAACAAACATTTTATCACAATTAGAGCAGAAGATATAATAGTCTGAAATAGTGTAAAATTTACGGTTTTTTTTTTTTACATTTTGTTATGGTTTGTTTCTAATTCAATTTACACTAAAACGGTCACAATCAACATGCATAACAAATTACAGAAATCAAAAGTAGAAAACCTGCAGAAAATGGATATCAAAGTTTTGTTTTGGTTTCATGCGTCAAACATTAATTATTGAAAGTTTAAATTGCATGTCCACATTTATAACCTTAAAATAACACACCCAATTGTCCCCAGAACATGAGAGCTAACAATTATCTCAATCATACATCATGAGTTCTGATCCAGTCTGCGCAATGTTTTTCTAATATGTGCTGTTTATGAATTGTCTTACTAGGGAATAGCTTTCTGAACAAAGACATATAAGTCTCTATAGATGCTGTTATTGATTCTTTACTAATTGGTTTACTGTGTGATATTTTGTTGTGTACTTTCTCAAATGCTTCATTCAGTGAGTTGAATTGTTCTTGGGCAATAAAAGCTATGTTAGTTATATCTTGTTTGTCTGTAATTTTCAGTGTTTGTGTAATGATTGCTCTTGTAAGATCTTTATAAACTTTTTGTGTGAGATATCTGTGGCAGTGATTCCCTATAAATGCTCTGCTATTATAAGCCTGTTGTATGATTTTGTGTTTGGCTAGACCTTGTCCATGTGTGAGCAAACTGGACCAGACCTATTACACAGATCTTGAAACTGAAGTTTGGCCAGCGCATCTTGTGCATTTTCAAGTCTAACTTTAAAATTATCTGTCTCCTCCTTATCCTCACAAAGTTCAATACTGTAGTGGTGTTTGATGGTATTGTATGATGTTGATATTACTAAATGTAATTGTATGAGGCCAGCTGTGAAGGCTCCTGAGATAAAATGTAGTTGAGAATTGTCAGAAGGCCTTTCTTGCTACCACTACGACCTCACACTTAATTTTTTTTAATGAATGTGGCTACGTAAAGTGTCTAGGGTTATGATATGTAGTGTGGTGTAATAGGTTATAGATATACCCACAGATATTTAACAAGACTAATAATATTAATAAATGTTAAAATACACTGAACTAACTCACGTGTGTAAAATTTTTTGATAGAATTATATTACATTTATTTTGTTCTGGATCAATTTTTTAGGTTGACCAGAACTTAAAAGGATTTAGAGATTATGAAAGAAATGCATGGAATATTATATCATAAATGCAATAGTGTACATATATATGTACTATACTAGTTAGTTTTATTAAAATGTTCTAGTAGTCATCTACTTGGGAGGATAGTTAATGTTTGTGCTGTTGGGGTGGCCTCATCACACCTGTCTATATTGACTACACAGTGTCCAGAAAATGGTGGGAATTTTTATGGGGTATTAGTAACTACACAGCGTTGGTGAATGTCCAGCAGACCAGAGGCTCACTCATCTTGTAGTTGTAGCTCTGGTGCTGAAATCAGGTGGTCCCACCTCTCCGTGCTGGCGGGCAATAATGGTGGTCTCTGTCACAAGTACTGCACAGATACACTCGAGTAAAGTCACCAACTGAATAGACACTGCTTTGTTGACAACAGAAACTCACAGCTCTGCAATCAAAGTATGGGCCATGTGTCAAAATCTATTCTCTACCCACGTCTGGACACAACACTGACACAACAACCACATCATACAGACAGGTCAGATCTCTCTGACCAAACAGCACATTTACCATGGTGGTTTTACATCAGATAGATCCTCCCAGACTATAGATTCTGAAAAATATTTATTAGTTTTCTGCCCTAAAAGAGGATAGGTAATATGTTTCATTATTCTCAACACTTGATCTGTCTTGCATAATCCTTGCTGGAGTTTATGTACATTGTTGGTCCCTAGACCCTGACTAGGGCGGGGGGTCTAGAGCAAATCCCTACTTGTTTGTAAGGCTAGATTTCGATATGGCAGTATCAAATCACTCGAACATGAAACAATATTCAAAATATATAAGGAAATAATTTCAATCTTACCAGATTATGAATAAATAACACAGAATTGCTAGCAAAACTCAGCTGAGCTGCTGGCTATAGTATGGCGTCCCTAAACTTCTTTCACTTTCTTTCATATGGAAATCACCACACTTTAAAATCTGTGTCTATCACTGAACAACTATTGAAGAATGGCCCCACTTTCGCGTCTGAGCGCTAATGATATGATTGTCTGTGGCCAATCACTGCCTAGGTTTATTTTAAATTCAAATTTCCTACCCTAAAGTCATTTCAGTCATGCTTCAGTCAAGTATGGATGGTTATCTGTTAGTCTGTCCGTCTCTACTTGTGTTTCTACAAAAATGTACTTGATTTTTGAACCAACCTTTCTCTCCCCTCCAAAATTTTGTCGTTAAAAGTTATTTTTAGACACAGCCACCACAATATCCCTTCTCTTCCATACTAAGTAGATTTGAACACCTGCGTCTCAAGGTCGTGTTTTTTTGTGCAATTAGCGACACTTTTAGATTCAATACAGTCTGTCGATGATGTGAACAACACTGTCTTTTGTCATTATCTTCAATATTATCTATCCGTCTGTAAAATTAAGAACATATTAGTTCACTGCTCAGAATGGGCCATCCGGCCAGCTAATTTTTATATTCCTAACATTAATATTAAGAAAAAAGTACTTTTTAAATTTTGTAATATTTCAAACATCTGCGTTTAGCCGCTGAATTCAAATCAAGGGCTTGGTATCGCAAAAGCGTCCATTCCGTACCTCGTGTCAATTTGGGGGACGTGAATTTTTACTTTCCTCCATCCCCCCCCAATTGCGTCTCCTTAGCCTTTCTAGTCTCACGCAATCTTTCCAGTCATATTTTTTCCTTTTTGATCCGCCGTTCCCCTCCTGTCTAGCAAGTCAATTTTTATGGAGGATGATGACCCGCGGTCTAGGCGATCATGTACATCAGCAGCCTACGCATTATGTTTTTATCCTTACATGTTATCTTTGGAGGTATTTTACCGTTGTATCTCTGTCAATTTCACTACACATCTCCCCACTTGAAAACATGCCTATGGCAAGTTCCAAAACCAGCGATACACATAGGTAAAATTACTCCTCACGTCTGCCACTACTCTAATTTTGATCACAGGGGTGCCGACTGAGGAAATCTGCACCGACATTCAATTTGCCTGGGATATATTGGATACTAAACTGATAAGGTTGAAGCAATAAAGACCACCTCAGCAATCTTGCGTTTTCATGCTTAGCCTGAGACAAGAACACGAGAGGCTGATGGTCCGTCTCCACCACAAAAGTCCTACCATACAGATAGATTTGAAACTTCTTTATTGCCCAGATTAATGCTAAACATTCTTTTTCGCTTGTGGAGTATCCTTGTTCCGCCTTATTCAATTTGCGGCTTGCATAAGCGACTGGTTTCAGTTCCCCATCAGGTGAAGATGATCTTTGCAACAAAGCCCCTCCGAGTCCTACATTACTTGCATCGGTTCTTAAGACAAAGTCCTGTGTCAAATCAGGCAGTTTGAGAATAGGCTTGCTAGTGAGTTTTTCCTTTAACTCTTGGAACGCTAGTTCACATTGTGCAGTCCAAATAATTTTATCTGGAAGTCCCTTGCGAGTCAGATCAGTCAGAGGAGCACAAATAGCGTTAAAATTTTTGATGTATTTCTGATAAAATCCGCATAACGACACGAATGATCGCACGTCCTTTTTTGTTTGCGGCCTAGGTGCTCTCTGCAGTTTTTCCAAGTTCTTAGGATCAGGGGTCATATTACCCTGATATACAGTGTGTCCCAAGAATTCCAACTCTTTGCATCCAATACAACATTTTGTTGGCCTAGCAGTTAAGTTCGCCTCCCGAAGTCTATCAAACAACATCTCCAGAGCTTCAATGTGTTCTTCAAATGTCTCTGTGGCGACGAGAATATCATCCATGAAATTCGTGATACATGGGTTATTCAGGGGATCCAACAATTTGCGCATCATCCTTGAAAACACACTCGGAGCATTTTTCAGTCCGAATGGTAGCATATTGAATTCATAATGTCCATCCGAAGTGCTAAAAGCCAAATAAGGTCTCACTTCAGGCTTCACTGGGATCTGGTAATAGCCTTTACTAAGATCCACCTTTGAAAAGTATTTTGCCTTGTTCAGTCTGGCAAATAACTGTTTTGTGTCTGGTAATGGATCCACTTGTCCTTCTGTGACAGCATTCAGTTTCCTGTAATCTATGCACAGTCTGTGTTCCCCAGACGGTTTTCTCAACAAAACGACACTAGAACTAAAAGATGATTCACTGTGCGAAATAATCCCCTCCTTCAACAAATACTCTATTTCTTCCTTCAATGCCTTCTCCTTCGCGAACGGAATAGAATAGGCTCTCATACAGATTGGGTTTGAGTCTACCAGTTTCATGTCATACTGTAGCAAATTTGTATGGCCTGGTTTATCTGTTAATACATCTGTATGTTCCTCCAGAACCTGTTGAACTCTCTCCCTCTGGTTTTTAGTCAGGTGCTTACTGACTTTTACCTGTGCTGCTGTTTCACAAGGATGTAATGGGTATTCATGTGAGGTGAGTGGTTCTTTTTGCATCTGGGTTGCAATAGCCAAGGTCAATAAGGGGGTGCTTTCCTGGAGTGGTCTGTCCAGATACTTCTTTAACAGGTTTACATGATAAACTTTCTCCTTCCCCTTTTTGTCAATTTTATAGTTTGTTCTAGACACCTTCTCTAGAACCGTATATGGACCTTGCCAACCAATTTGTAATTTATTCTGGCTTCCGGGTAGTAGAAGCAGCACCTTCTCTCCGACTGCCAGTTCCCTGTCCTTTGCCTTCCTATTAAAATATGCTGCATGTTTCTTCCTGGCTTGTTTCAAATTATCATTTGCCAGTTTCCATCCAGCTTTCAAACGAGTGGTCAGTTCGTTCACATATTGATACGATGAGGTAACAGTCTCTTCCGCCTTCTCATCTGTCCAGGTCCTTAATAAAGCTTCTAATGGACCTTTTATTGGCCTCCCAAATAGCAGAGTTGCGGGAGCCATCCCGGTTGAACTATGTGGTACCTCCCGGTACGCAAACAATGCGGCGGGCAGGAATTGATCCCACAGATCCGGTTTTTCGTGTGCCAGCTTTCTCAGGATAGAAATGAGAGTCCCGTTGAACCTCTCTACCTGGCCGTTCCCTTGTGGATGGTACGGACTACAATGAAAGTGTCTGGCTTGAAATAGCTTAAAAACTTCTTCCGTTAGTTTCCCCTTGAACTGAGAACCATTATCCGTCAAGATTTGATGCGGGAATCCTAATCGGGTAAATATTGTAAGTAGTGCCTCTGCTACATGTTTTGAATCAATTGATGGCAGGGCTACCGCCTCTCCCCACATAGAACAAGTGTCCACCAGAGTAAGGATGTAACTGTTCCTCCTCTTGGTCCGAGTGAGAGGTCCTACAATATCCACTGCAACCCTCTCAAAAGGTGTTCCCACTATGGGCATTTCCCCTAGAGTTGCAGGAGCAGTCCAGTGCTTTGGAGCTACCCTTTGACATTCTGGGCAGGATTTGACATATCTTTTTATATCCTCCGTTATCCCTGGCCAGAAGTAATGACAAGCTATACGCTGTCCTGTGGCGCTGATCCCCATGTGACCACTGAAGGGAATCGCATGCCCGAGTTCCATCACTTTATCTCTATATGAAGTGGGAAGAACCAGCTGGTTGTGACCATTTGTTCCAGTTCCGGCCTTCCTGTATAAGAGTTTGTTCTTCATGAAATATTCCCCCTTGCTCGGAGGTGTGTGGCATTTGGGCAATTTTTTAAAACAGGGCTTGAGTGTCCTATCCTCAGCCTGCGCCTTCCTCATCTCCTCTGGATGAGCATTTATAGGTTCACCTTCTTCCTCCTTCTTCTGTGACCTGGTCTGCACTGTCGCCATGATCACAGGTTTCTCGGGATTCCCCAAGAAGACGTATCTACACCCCAATATCAGAGGGTAGATTGGTTCATCTATCACTGCTGCTCTGATTTCTCCTTCCACATAGCGAGTTTTCACCGTTATCCTTGCGATGGGAAGTGTCATGAGTGGTATGTCCTTAGTCGCCCCTTGTATTTCCACTGTTTCTGTGGTATACTGACTTGGGTCCACTAGGCTAGACTTCACAACTGAATCATAATCCAAACCTGTATCATAAAGGCACCTTATGGTGACCCCATTACAAATAACATCCTCACAAACTGGGGGGTGATAAGGTTCCTGTTGTCCTTAGGATTAACCTTTAATCTTTGCGTCCCCGACTTCATTGCAGCAATGTTTGAAGGTTTCCTTCTACAAAATTCGGTGTTATGGTTATCCTTCTTGCACCATTTACACCATCTTTTTCCTTGGTTCAACGGTTTTCTTTCATTGAACTTTTGGTCATTGAACTGTGAGTTTCTGTCGCGATAGTCATTTCTTGGCCGCTCAAAGTTTGGCCTACCTTTATTTCCCTGCTCTCTATTATCAAATTTATTAAATTGCTGTGGAGCTCTAAAATTGTCTATGTGCTTCTTTTTAGCACCACTTACCTCTGCCTGGGCTGCCTGATACCTCTCAGCAACATTTAAAATTTCCCCCAACTTCTCTGCACCTTGTTCCATGAGAAATTTTCTCATGTCTGGAGCCATGGACTCTCTCAATTGCTCAATCATGATCATTTCTTTAAGATCTTGGGTCTTCCCCAGAGCCGTCCATTTCTCCAAATAGGTTTCTAGTCTAGCAGAGAATTGGTGGTATGTCTCCCCAGACAACAGTTTGGCATTTCTAAATTTCTTACGATAAAATTCACCATTCTTCTCGTACCTTAATAACAAAGCCTGCTTTAACATGTCATAATTGTCTTGGTCTTCCCTGTTCATTTTGGCAAATACTTCATAAGAAGTACCTCTCAATCCCTGTGATAGCTTTAAGCTCCACCTCTCTCTCTCTAACCCATATGTAGTAGCTAATAACTCAAAACGTCCTAGGTACCCCTCTATGTCATCGTCTTTTTCAACAAAATGGTCTAAATGAAACCCCATAGCTGAGTTTGAGGCTCCCAGTCTGGGCGTAGCATCTGAGGCAAAAGGGCTGGCACCATTTTCAGGAGCCTGGCCTTGTAATTCCAGCTCCCTTAGTCGTAATTCGTGCTCCCTTTGCAACCTTCTATCTTCTGCCTCCCTTTCGGCCTTTTTATCTTCTGCCTCCCTTTCGGCCTTTTTATCTTCTGCCTCCCTTTCGGCAGTCAACCTTTTTTCTTCTGCCTCCCTTGCTTTGCCTCTTTGTCAGCCTCAATCTGCAGCCTCTTAGTCTCAGCCTCTAACTTCTTCTCTTCAACCAACCTGTCAGACTCCAATTTTCTTTCAGCCTCTTTTTCTAATCTCCTTTCTTCCCGTTCAATATATTTATCACATTCAGCCGTTACGTATTGAATTAAAATTTGACCATCCATTCCCATCTCCTTCGCGGTGAGCACAGCAGCTGATCTAAATTTTGCCAGCTCCGCCATACTTTTTAGACAATATAATAATATACAAGATAAATCTCTAACCAGTAAATACACTAAGTACTTCTTATGACTATAGTCTAACTAATTCTAACTAACCAGTTAACTAATTAATTATTACTGGCTGTGAAGATTCACCAACTTTTATCTGCAGGGACACTTTTAATTTTAAAGGGAATTTTACAATTTATTTCCCTACTTTTATTTCTCCCACCAGGAGATCCTAATATTACTGTTGGGCTAATTATCCCTGGACAAGACCCCAATATATGTAGTGGTGTTTGATGGTATTGTATGATGGTGATATTACTAAATGTAATTGTATGAGGCCAGCTGTGAAGGCTCCTGAGATAAAATGTAGTTGTGAATTGTCAGAAGGCCTTTCTTGCTACCACTACGACCTCACACTTAATTTTTTTTTAATGAATGTGGCTACGTAAAGTGTCTAGGGTTATGATATGTAGTGTGGTGTAATAGGTTATAGATATACCCACAGATATTTAACAAGACTAATAATATTAATAAATGTTAAAATACACTGAACTAACTCACGTGTGTAAAATTTTTTGATAGAATTATATTACATTTATTTTGTTCTGGATCAATTTTTTAGGTTGACCAGAACTTAAAAGGATTTAGAGATTATGAAAGAAATGCATGGAATATTATATCATAAATGCAATAGTGTACATATATATGTACTATACTAGTTAGTTTTATTAAAATGTTCTAGTAGTCATCTACTTGGGAGGATAGTTAATGTTTGTGCTGTTGGGGTGGCCTCATCACACCTGTCTATATTGACTACACAGTGTCCAGAAAATGGTGGGAATTTTTATGGGGTATTAGTAACTACACAGCGTTGGTGAATGTCCAGCAGACCAGAGGCTCACTCATCTTGTAGTTGTAGCTCTGGTGCTGAAATCAGGTGGTCCCACCTCTCCGTGCTGGCGGGCAATAATGGTGGTCTCTGTCACAAGTACTGCACAGATACACTCGAGTAAAGTCACCAACTGAATAGACACTGCTTTGTTGACAACAGAAACTCACAGCTCTGCAATCAAAGTATGGGCCATGTGTCAAAATCTATTCTCTACCCACGTCTGGACACAACACTGACACAACAACCACATCATACAGACAGGTCAGATCTCTCTGACCAAACAGCACATTTACCATGGTGGTTTTACATCAGATAGATCCTCCCAGACTATAGATTCTGAAAAATATTTATTAGTTTTCTGCCCTAAAAGAGGATAGGTAATATGTTTCATTATTCTCAACACTTGATCTGTCTTGCATAATCCTTGCTGGAGTTTATGTACATTGTTGGTCCCTAGACCCTGACTAGGGCGGGGGGTCTAGAGCAAATCCCTACTTGTTTGTAAGGCTAGATTTCGATATGGCAGTATCAAATCACTCGAACATGAAACAATATTCAAAATATATAAGGAAATAATTTCAATCTTACCAGATTATGAATAAATAACACAGAATTGCTAGCAAAACTCAGCTGAGCTGCTGGCTATAGTATGGCGTCCCTAAACTTCTTTCACTTTCTTTCATATGGAAATCACCACACTTTAAAATCTGTGTCTATCACTGAACAACTATTGAAGAATGGCCCCACTTTCGCGTCTGAGCGCTAATGATATGATTGTCTGTGGCCAATCACTGCCTAGGTTTATTTTAAATTCAAATTTCCTACCTAAAGTCATTTCAGTCATGCTTCAGTCAAGTATGGATGGTTATCTGTTAGTCTGTCCGTCTCTACTTGTGTTTCTACAAAAATGTACTTGATTTTTGAACCAACCTTTCTCTCCCCTCCAAAATTTTGTCGTTAAAAGTTATTTTTAGACACAGCCACCACAATATCCCTTCTCTTCCATACTAAGTAGATTTGAACACCTGCGTCTCGAGGTCGTGTTTTTTTGTGCAATTAGCGACACTTTTAGATTCAATACAGTCTGTCGATGATGTGAACAACACTGTCTTTTGTCATTATCTTCAATATTATCTATCCGTCTGTAAAATTAAGAACATATTAGTTCACTGCTCAGAATGGGCCATCCGGCCAGCTAATTTTTATATTCCTAACATTAATATTAAGAAAAAAGTACTTTTTAAATTTTGTAATATTTCGAACATCTGCGTTTAGCCGCTGAATTCAAATCAAGGGCTTGGTATCGCAAAAGCGTCCATTCCGTACCTCGTGTCAATTTGGGGGACGTGAATTTTTACTTTCCTCCATCCCCCCCAATTGCGTCTCCTTAGCCTTTCTAGTCTCACGCAATCTTTCCAGTCATATTTTTTCCTTTTTGATCCGCCGTTCCCCTCCTGTCTAGCAAGTCAATTATTATGGAGGATGATGACCCGCGGTCTAGGCGATCATGTACTACAGCAGCCTACGCATTATGTTTTTATCCTTATATGTTATCCTTGGAGGTATTTTACCGTTGTATCTCTGTCAATTTCACTACAAATACCTACCTGAAAAATTCAATTTTAGCTCCTAATTCTTCTGCCTATTTCCAGTTCCTACTAAATCTCTTCAAGTTCTTAAAAGTACTAATGTTTGCATGTATCTCTTGCGAATTCTCAAATATCTTTGCGTCTATTGTATCAGCTACCTGTTCTAGAAGTCTGTGGTGTTTCAAAACAATGCCTAATAAAATATGAAGGTAAGGAGGAGCTACATTTTCAATTTCAATCTCTAACATTGGTTTGTGTAAACAATTATGGTAATGTGCCACTTGCCTTTTATTCCCTTTCCCATATTTCATATATCTATTGTAATCTCTTATCAACATGGCCAAACTTCTTGGTTTGCAAGTTGTATGCTCTCTGGATGTCTTTGATGAAAATGTTTGGTTTGTCTGGAGCTCAAGGAATATACCCATGTCTGTGGTGTCTCCAGCAAAACAAGGAAATAATCCCCGAATAAGAAAACAACAACTTGTTTACCATCCCACTCTAAATATTTTAGTGACTCTATCTGAGCTTTCATGCCATTCATAAATATTTCTAAATTATCATATGTATCTCTGACTCTAGCCATTGATAAAAGGATGGTATTAGATTTAGAATTTGGTTTCTCTAAATTTACTACCTGCATTGTAACTTTGAATGAAAGAAGATATACAAACAGTTACTTAGAATTCGCTGGCAGCCGTCGTGTGCACAGGATTGTCTACCAAAGAACACCAATGGAGCAGTCCTTATCTCACGCACAATTAAAAAAAAATCATATTATAAATAGAAGATTAACAAGACTTGAAAGATAGATCAAATTATGTGGAAGTAATCTATCTATAGCTTTACATGTTTTCTGACGCTTATATACGTAGCTAAATATCATTATAAATGAATGAAAATGCAAAAACAGATGGTGCTTTACAAAAAGTTATTTTTTTACTACCTTATTTAAGATTTGTGGGTATCAGGAATGCGTTTAAAGGGATTTAAATGCTATAAAATCTGGTGACAATATGCTTGTTCTTGTAATGCCACACTCACAAAACTGACTACCACACATTCTCAAGATATGAAACCAAAAAAAAAAGTATGTGGAAATAATCTTTAGCTTCCCTTCGAGAAGTCTTTATAATTATAAACTCAAACGAATGGGCCGATTTTTAGATATTAAATTAATAAAAAGATTACTTATTTTATGAATTTCCTTAAATGATGACGCTGTTTTCAAAAGTCTGTAACTCCGTCAAAACTAATTTCAAACAAATAAAAATGCAATCAAAAATAGAACACAGAACAAAGTTATAGTACACAAAAGAATTTTAGCGCTGTGTTTATCCAGAACGAGTGTGTAATGATTTATATTTTACTGATTTTACTCACACATCAGCTGATTTCCCCCGCCAAAAACTTAAATAGTCTTTTACGGTGCACACAAAATTTTATACCCGGTGTCAGAATTCCGGTCACCGAAACTAAAAGAGCGCTCTGGTATAGGGCACAAACAGCCGTGTATATGGCACAAACAGCCGTGCCCTATTATCGAATTATGTTCCTCGTCACTGATATATTCCGTTCCTATCTGCACATTGCCTTTCGAAAAATTGTCAACATCTACACTTTCTTGTCTTCCTACTAAAAGGCCTTACAAATTATTAGCATGGCGTGACCCGAGCTACTGTTTTGATTGGTTGTTTGGCTTCTCGGAATTTCTGTACGGTGTAATGTTTTGAATGAAAGCCGAGATAGGATTCAGACTCATCACAAACATTAATATTGAATAAATGATTTGGTTCGATCTCTTGCAGCATTATTGTTAGTCTCTATGCGGCTAACGACGCCATAAATTTTGTAATTTAAAATCACACACCGATTGCTAAATTAAATTAATCCAGAATTAAATGTAAAATACATTACAAAACTAATGACTAATTAAATGTACAATATACTTATACAACTAATAAACAATTATACAAAAAGAAATATTTTAGCTTTACTGACAGACCACAAATTTTAAAAAGTGAAGGAAATTTATATAAATATATATAGTGTAATACAGTATAAATATATATAGTATAACAGTAATTGAAAAAAAATAGAGTATACGAAATTATCAAGAACTAAGAGAAATATTTGTGGAAATGATGTCAAGAACAAGATAAATGCCAGTGGAACAAGAGATGAGAAGTAGGCGCTGGCGATGGATAGGACACATATTTAGGAAACCTGTTCATAGCGTTATAAGGCAGTCCTTGTTCTAGAATCCCCAGGGAAAGAGAGGCAAACGTAGACTCAAAATAGAAAAAACATGGAGAAGAGAACTGGAAACAGAAGTGAAAATGATGAGGAATACGTGGAAAGACCTTGAGCTGATGACATGCAACATGAGGACTTGGCATGTGTTTGTTGAAGGCCTATGCTCCTTGGGGACCTAAAGGGTATTGATTAAAGAGAGATATTTTCCCGTGTAGTTCCCGATGGTCTCTGGAGAGGCAAAGAACGGATAGGACTACTGCACTGTCAGGCATGTCGTACAAGGCGACTAATATGAGGTTGTGTATGTAGCTGGCACACTCATCATTAAAACACATTGCTACAGAAATCACCGCTGTAGTCGCATGTCAAAGAGTGGTGCGGACTTCCTGTAGAAGGAAGAGCTACAGTGATGGTTCTACGCCCCATGAGGGGCACAAAGGAAAATGAGTATGATGATAATAACGATGATGTTGATGATGATAATAACGATGATGATGATGATGATGATGATGATGATGATGATGATGATGATGATGATGATGATGATGATGATGATGATGAAAAACATTGTTGAAGAAGCAAATGGAAATGTAATTAGACCTCTGCGTTTGGACGGACACTGATGCCTTTCATTACCCCCTCCCCACCCAACTATCGGTTGTTGTGCGCAGAAAGAAAGTCTTAAACAGCTGTAAATTTTGTGATCACATCCTTTGTGTGGCGAAAATTAAAACAAACCGCAGTTACTAAGGTGACAACCTTGCATCGTTTACAACTATTATCTGCTCTCTGCCTATTGTTGCTTACAGTCTACCTGTCTGTTTGTTTATCTGTCCGTCTGAGTTTCTCTATATCTTCATATCTATTTAAAAGTTTCCTCTTCACATATAAGCTCATAGGCAGAGCCATCATTAGGGCAGGGCAATCATAGCGACACCCCTGGGCGCTAAACACATGAGGGTGCCGAAGTGAGGGGGGGGGGGGAATTACTTATTTTTTTCGAAAAGAGCTGCCTTGTTTTCTGTGGGATATAATTCTCCCAGGTCATAGGAATGCAATGTAAATCTTTTAGAAGAAAACACTTAAACTAAAGTGAGATATATTATTGTTACATTCTGCTTTTAGTTGTCTTCGTGTTTTTGTGTTGTAAGTAATAACTATCTAAAACCGATATGCATTTGCTTCACGAATGTTACTTAATTTTCCAGTAGAATTTAACAAGAAGTGTGGGTGAGTGAGCGGATGTCAACCCACCCGCTTTGGGCGCTGAATGGCTGGCTCTAAGGCTGGCTCGGCTTACATGTTATATATGAGTGTGCACTTATGTATGTGTATGCATAATAAGAAAGAGAGAGAGTGCAGACAGAGAACGAGACAGACAGATAATACAGTGAGACATGCTGTCGCTGCTCTGAACATCTCGGTTTCATACTGACGGGAACAAAATAGCTTCACATCTGAAGAAGTTTTGAACCCTTGATCTCTACGAGAAATTGCAAGACATTCGAGAATCAAAAGTGGTGCTTATTGCTTCACAATCTCGTGTGAGCAAAGCAAAGAGAAATTAAGCTTTAAAAAAAAAGTGCAAATGATTGACACGATATAGAGAGAATGGAACACTGTTGCGTGCACATTTGCTGTTCTCAAGCATTTGAAGAAAAAACAATCAAACTGATAAACAATGAAGCAAGAATAATAAAAAGTAATTCCATTGCAGATACTGCTATAGAGTAATGAAGTGTTAGAGACTTCACTATTCTATAGTCAGCTTCCAGAGGCGGGAAGACGAGTTTCCCTTCCTCACTGCCTTTAGCTTTCCTAACTCACGAGCTGGGTAGACTGGAGCGCGACGTCACTGTGTTTCGAACCATTGCCGCGAGAGACCAGCGATGTAACCACTCTGCCAATAGGACGCTCAATAATAACAAGAACTATTCAAACTAATAAACAAACACCGACAGACAATGAACAAGCTCAAGTACATTCATTCAATCCCTTACTTGCTTTACCCTGTGGAGCATAGGCTTTCAAAAATGCATGCCAAGCCCTCCTGTTGTACGTCATCTGTTCGTGATTGTGACTTGTCTTCTTTACTCCTTTATGTCTCCATTTCTCTATTCATTGTTCTGTTTTTTTAAATATCCATCTATTTCTCTTACCCTGGCGAGTCCAGAACAAGTACCGGCATGGAATGCTATTAACTGTTTTCCTCAATGTCTACCCTGTCCAACATCAGTGTCATTTACGCATTTGTTATATCACTGGTATTTCTCTAGCTCTTTCTATTGATTCAATGGATGGGTTTGAAAAAAAATCGAAAAAAGGTGATTCGTCTTACGAGGACAAAAGACAAAGAAAATAGTCTACGTTACGGCCACAAGGCCTTCGTCAGGAAAGGAAAAAAAGTGAAGGCTAGATAGGACACATAAAAACTAAATAAAATAAAAACTGGGTACTTCCCTGAAGGCAAGAACCGAAATTCTATCAAAATCGCTGTCTGTTGATGAGCGCGTGGCTGAACATATTTTCTTGACCATCGGCACGCTAGGGGTGATGTGGTCAGCATCACGCCGGTCGCCTCAACCTTCCCAGAGTTGCTCTGGTACCCAATTCATGAGGCTGGGTCGACCCTGGAGCCGTTTGCGGTCTTAAAAATCCCATCTGAACTGGGGGTCGTGTGGAGTAGTTTTAAATACGAGTTCATATTGTCCATCTAGTGCGGTTCGATAACATACACCAGCAGCAGGAGGCAGACCCATGTTTTAGCACGTTACGGATAAGATGATAGCTAGAATACATCTCTAGCACTGACGTACAACAAAACAAGCAGGTTTTCAACAAAACAGATCCTGTGTGTAAGACATGGCCAAACTGCCCTTAATAGTTTAACAGAGATTAAATCTTCCTCGTTCGTCCTGAAAAGGACGTTGGTTGCGTTGTGTCGCCGTTTACAGCAAAGCTGCGATATTTGCGCTTTTCAGCCCGACACATCCGACTTCCGCACGGCATTTTTTGGGACCGGGTTATCCTTCCCTCTTCGATCCCTACTCTCTCAGCCAGACTGCAGTGATGCAGCCTGTTTCCAGGACCACCACTTGGAGGTGAAGTAGGGTCTTGGTCAGCTCTGGTTCGCTGACCCTGACGCAAGCAGTCAAGCTATGAGTGGCTGACTGCATTCAACGTGTCATCTATCATTGTCAACTATGATAACGCATTAGACAATGTAAACAAAGAATCACATTGAAAATTTATGAGGCATTTTGCAGATCCTTTTTAGCTTATTAACCTATTATGAACAACAATTTACAGAAACCTTTTAAATAAGAATAGTAGTACGACAAGAATGCAACCTGTCACCATTTCTCTTCTTATTGGCTATATAACGTGAAAAAAAAATCAGTGGCACTAACAACAGAAATTTAATCCAGGGGACTTACAAAAGGCGTCATAATCCAGATTTTGCCAATGACACAGCTCTTCTGTCCAGTAACCGTATCTACATGCAAGACAAAAGGAGAAAGCATGATGGGATGTCACAGCTATTGAGTCTAAAAATAGACATCGAAAAGACCAAGAATGTAAGATTGATTTGGCTTGGTTTTAACAACTACCTTCATTGCACACGGAGAACTCCATCAGTGCTGCGATCTCCTCCCTTAGATCACACAAGGAGGATCTCAACACAGTGCACGAACTCCATAGCACTTGCGAGAATCTCAATGTGTGTATATAGGAATTACACATTCTATAAATATTTTTGTGATGGAACGGAATTTACGGATATATACCATGTCTCTCCGATAGCCATGATCAGTTGTTCAGAAATCTATCTGAAATTCACTAGCTCGATATCTTAGATTTCTCGTACAGAGTGAAAATTATTAGATTTTCGTGGAGTGTTTCATTTTTCTGATTGTTGTAATTTATATACTAGCGTTTAAGTGATTTAGTGTGTTTAAAGTTTTGATTATATTTCACTGAGATTTTCTTTGCTAATAAAATAACCTATAGCTAAATCTTTTTCAGCCGTAAAGTGAATTTAATTACTCGCTATTTCCCAGTAAGAGATGTTTTAAATTGACTAGTACATACATTAAATAACTGTCTACTGACGGTATATATTATTTACTTCTATCCATTTTATGTAATTTTTTAAAATGACTAGTGTTCATATCACGCGTTAAAAACGATAGGATAAGCTAGACACGTGTGTTTTAAATCTAATTTATAATGGAGTGGTGAAGAGGTCCTATTTTAACACGTGTTAGATATGATATTGATAATTTGGTTAAATGTTTATATTTTCTTTCCTAAAATCTAGGCTGATCAACCTGAGTACTAACGGTTATTTTATGACCATATGAGCTTATGATCATACGAACTTATATTATTATAAGCATCCAGGGATATTTAATATTGATGGGCTTCTTGCTGTGACCTGTGTGGTCCAATTTTCCTCATTTTCATGAGAGAACCCAGAATAGAACCATTAAATTATAATATTAACTGGACCAGAACTATTACCAGATTTACTTATATCAATCTCATCAGCCAGCTGTGGCAATATATTGTCAGCAACATTTGTGTAACTTAACCTAGCGTCTCAGCCACCTGAGGCTAAACAACCTAGGAAATATATATGTTCTATTCATCCTACGTCGGCCATCACCACGAATGAACCTTACTCCAACCAACTGAAGGCATAGATAACTTATTGTATCCAGGACAAATTAAATCACCGACTCTAGCGACTCCCGTGAAATTTGCAGTCAGCAACTACTGCGAGTCTGAGGCTGGATTTGGCAAAACTTAAATTTGACACTAAATAGTGTTATTACTTATTAGTGTATTTTTTTGGAATGCCTGCTTCAACTACTGGGGTAAGCAAAAGTCTGAAAGTGGCCACTGAATAGGTGTGAATTGAATGAACGGAGAAAGAAACTTATGTCTTTTGTTAACATCATATACTTAAGTGGTTTCTTCTTTCTTTTTCTTTCTCACTAATCTGAGAGGTCACGGGATAGATTACATTAGGAACCTACTCTTTTCCCATACTGATTATTTCATAACTTATTGTTAACTTTTGATCTTTTGGGTTAATTAACCTCTGTTGGGATCGTCTTTTCGTTTCCTTTACCAGAGGGGGAGAACCTATTTGAGTAATTTCTTCTTTTGCAATTTTGTCTGTAAACCATGATCTAGTGATGTATGTGCTTATTGTTGTGATATTCTATTGATAATAAACTTTATTAAACCTTTAGTTATCGTGTCGGTCAACCCCTATCCATTATATGTTATTCATAGTTTGTTTTCACGTTCGTGCGTATTTGTCACAGAATTGTGTGCACTTGAGTGTAGTATAACTTGTATTTCGTACAAGGAGAGAAAGTGCGTCTGATTTAAATATCGTCGTCCAGATAGGCTGGATAAGATAAATTATTCTATCCAGAGACTGTCCTTTCTCTTACACGATGATCTCGTGATAAAACTATATCTTACCCCTTACTTTCACATTGACATCACTATCACCTCTGCTCAGACAGGACTATAAACATCTATTTCCTATCTGATAAAATCTACGACATAATGGTCGCTCGTCGCGGGACTGAAATCTAAGTCTAGATAAAGTCTAAAGTCTGATATTGAATCTGAATTTTCATCTAGATAGAGAATGTGTGAGTTTGTCTTGTGAAGTTAGGGTATAAAAATTAATTATCCCCTAGACAACGATCTTAGTTACCAGGTGTTTGACCACACACATATAGGACTGTTTTTCTTTCCACAGCATCATAGAGTTACGTGCAATTTGTTCTGATAGTAATCTTTGTCAGATATATGAGATATATGGTATTTTGTTCAAGGCCGCTAGTACGCGTGATTGTTTAACAATCACTGGGTTTTTTTTTTAGAAGCAGCAGAGTTTGAGCAAAGCTAAGGACCCATTTCTGACTTTACGTCTAGTTAATAACGTCCCTTACTCTTAACTGACTTCTAGAGTGGGCAAGTTTTGGTGGATTTATAATATAAAGAAAAAAAAATTTTCTCCTGTATTTTATAATTAATACATTTTTTTAAATCCACCGTTAGTAATAGTAGTTTTTCCAGTATTAGACTGATCTACCATTTATTTGGCTTAGTCGTCTGTATTAGAAGCCTTGTTCCAGGTAATAACAGCGATGGATTAGATAACTGATAACGAGACAGGAGGTATCTCAGTGAAATATTTTTTGGTGTTGGTTTTTTCTCGTAAAGTTGGTTAAGGATAGAGTTTTTCTCTCTTTCTTTTCTTCTTTCTTTCTCGAGTTAACGGCATTCAGTTATTTGACATGCATGGCTGAGCGTGCTAAACTTAGGGCAATGCTAAGAGAGGAAGCAAAGGAGACAAGATTGCAAGGAGAAGAAGTGACTACGTTTGTCAATGTGGAAATTGACCGATATGACGCGGAGAAGAAAGTAGCAGAAGCTAGGGAGAAGGAAGATCGTCAATTGGAACAGAGGAAAATTGAGGCGGAGATGGAAGCTTGCAGGGCAAACGAAAGAGAGAAGGAGTAACAGCATGAGGATAGAGAGAAGGAGAGACAGCATGACCTGGTGCTTAAGGCCCTAGAGGTCCAAAGTCGCGGTGCTATGTCTTCCTCCAGTAATGGAGAGTCTACACCTCAGTCGCAGGTCACTGATCTCTCCAGCACCCAGTCTCCTTAACTCGTAGCTATGTCTTTCGCACTAGAATCCTTCCCAAGCCCCAATGAGAAAATTGACTAGTTTCTCGAGAAATATGAGAGGATGGCGACACTGTATGGGTTAGAGAGTTCCCAATGGTGTCTAAAGCTTTCGCAGGCTTTAAAAGAAAGTGCTTATGACGTCTACGTAAAACTGGGAAGCAGCCATCAAGACAACTACGACATGCTAAAGAAGGCTTTACTGGAGCGTTTCGAAATGAACGCTCGCAAATTTTTGCACCTGTTCAGAAACAGCAGAAAGGAAGGCACAGAGACATTTCATCAGTTCTCTTCACGCTTGACAGGATATTTGACAAAGTGCATGGAACTTTCCGAGCTCCTTCTCACATTTAAAGGACTTCTGGAATTTGTTCTTATAGAACAAATAAAATCCACTTTGTCTGGCTTAACAGGGCGCAGTAAAGTTGGAGGACATTCTTAGTTAGTCTGAACGTTACGTGAATGCTTCGGTCGAGCTTCCCAGCACAAAACGCAAGCCGACAGATGAGAATTTTCGGAAAAATGATCCAGTGCCGTCTTCACATTCTTCCCAGCACCATAATCAACGAGAAACTTTACCTCAGAACCCTCGCCAGGAAAAATCGAAATTCTATTAAAAACAGATACCACACCAACAAGAATTCTGATCAGCCCGACCGGCCTATATGGAACAGCTGCCAGAATGGTCAAGACAAGAGAAAGACCCCTGCACAAGGGCCATCGGAACAGAGCAAGCACACCGGGACGAATAGAATCGGTTGCTTGTTAACAGACTCGCAACGGAGAATTAGTGTCAGTGATTCTCAACCAGAGGGTTAGAGGCCCTCAAAGCGAGGAACTGTTATTTTGAGCTGGACTTCAACATCTTGTCTTTTTGACACAGGATTATCTTTTGACTAAATTGCTGCAAGGCATTTGGTCAAACCTGGTCAAGAGACACAAGACACCGTCAAATTATGTGGAGTTTTCAAGAGTGATGCATCCATGACGCTTCCCATCACACTGGTGGAGATACACTCTGATTTTGTCAGAAGTGTTATCAAAGCGGCTGTTACGGATGATCCTATCTACACAGCAATACTTGGATATAGATATGTGTTTGTTGGGAGACCGAAAGAGCCGATTGTGGCAGCAGTAACCACAAGAGAGCAAACCAAGAAGAAACAGGAGCCTGCGCCAAATTTGTTACCTAAGGAACTTAAAGAGGCGCAACAAAAGGATCCTACCTTGGAACCCTGCTTTAAAAACTGCCCATTGCCAAGGACCCCAGACACAACGGAGACATCTTTTCCAAAGATGGCGTACTATATCGTAGAACGGGTAACCCTGATGAAGGACATAATCAGCTCCTAGTACCGACACAGTACAGAGACCAAATCTTAGAAATGGGGCACTCTCTTCCCTTTAGCGGACATATGGGACAAAACACCACTAATCAGCGAATATCGACTCACTATTGGTCGCCAGGTATGAACACTGATATTATCAGGTACGTGAAATCCTGCGCCAAGTGCCAACGTGTGGCATCCAAGCATTGGACACCCCCAGATCCCATGGGTGAAATGCCAATAGTGGGAACACCATTTGAACGGGTTGCTGTCGACATTGTTGGACCCCTAGAAAGGACCAAAAGAAGGAACAGGTTTATCCTGACCTTAGTCGACACATGCACTATGTGGGCCGAAGCTATACCGCTAACATGCACGGATTCCAAGCATGTCGCAGAAGCCCTAGTGCACATTTTCACGCTGTTGGGATTCCCTCAACAAGTTTTGACGGATAAAGGATCCCAATTCCGTAGCCTGTTAGTGGAGGAGATCTTTAAGATCTTGAGGGCCAAACGCATCCACACCAGCCCGTACCATCCGGCCGGAAATGGGCTCGTGGAACGCTTCAAAGGCAGCCTCACCATGATGTTACGTAAACTGGGACAAGAGAAACCTGAAGATTGGGACCTTTTCATTCCTGCAGCCTTATTCGCCTACAGGGAAGTCCCACAGGCCTCTACAGGTTTACCCTCAGCTACACATTTATTCGGCAGACCTATTAAGGGCCCGCTAGAAGCCTTACTCCGGTCACTGACAGACCAGAAGGCTGACGAGACAGTCGTCTCAGCCAGTAAATATGCATCGGAACTTAAGGAAAGGTTACAACTAGGATGGGATCTAGCAACGACCAACCTTAGGCGAGCACGCGCAAAGCACGCTAAACGATACAATAAAGCAGCGAAAGAGAGAGAACTACAACCAGGAGAGAAAGTTTTGTTGTTACTTCCAACCGGAAGCAACAAACTACGTATCGGATGGCAAGGGCCGTTTACCAACCTTAAAAAGATCTCAAGAACTAATTACAAGATCTCTATTAAAGGAAAGGAGAAGGTCTACCACATAAATCTGCTAAAGAAATATATGGAAAGACAAGTGCCTTCGCCCGAACATCTCCTGGCGGTCGCTAAAGCAACAGAAGACGACGAAGATGACGATAGTTGCATGGAATATCCACTGCAAACACACGGAATCATTCAACGATGTCAAACTCGGCGACACTCTTTCAAACGCACACCGAATACATACCAGGAAAACAGAAGGTAGGAGCAGACTTTATGAGTCGAAATTGGAGCATGGAAGAGGAGGATGAAATTGAAAATAACAATCACTTGGAAGCTACGGATAAAAGCAGCTCTATTTTCATAAATGAGACATGAAAGAGTTTCATATCTTCAAGCCCGGACGAACTGTGACATGTATATAAAAATATCGCTTCTTTTCCGCACACCTTCGTGTAATGTACTGTTTATGCGTGATGTGAAAGCTGGCAGAGTGAACGTGTCGTTTATCACCTGGACTGTGTAATGTTGCGGTGTTGATGTAGGTCACCAGAAATGTAACGGCCAGAAATGTAACGGCCACCAGCGTGAGGCACTGCCAGGGGTACTATGATCACTCACACAAAACAGCGTACATGTTGTAGATGTGTGGTACTGGTATTATGATGTGCTGAGTGTGGGTGTAGACGAGAACGCGAATGCTTGAAGCTCTTAGTTAAGTCAATAATGCACCCATACACTCACATGCAGTAGTCAATGATGGATTGAAGACTGCTGGCACGTTTCAAACATTTATTTACGAAACTGACAGTAGCATCAACAGGACAGTCAAATCGACAAGATCAAGGACTTCACATAGATAATAAATGACTGTTAAATGTCTGGTAATCAAAGGCTTGCATCATACATCAACTAGGACATCCCAAACATCATCTGTCCTAATGTTACAATTTATAATGCAGCTTCCGTACCATTGACTCAGCGCGTCAGGTACTTAATTAGCTCTGTCGTCCAACAAACGAGCTCCTAAATTGCGTAGCAATAATACATAAGGCTGTTATTCAACTGGCATAGCCCGCCAGATATATTTCCTCTTGCTGAAAAATATTGGCCGTAATACAGGGCCTCAATATGTAGACAGCTGTGTATCCTTTGTTAGCAGGCACGATCAAACCATGCTAAACATATATACCGCCAACCTGCGGCGTCCACAATAATTTATCATCATCATTAGGCTTCTGTTCGATTGAAAACACATAGTCTCATTTGGCTAGAACAGGAAGCAGAGAAGGAATTATGTCTCTCAAGATCTGTGAGATTCACTCGCAGATAGGTAACTTCAAATGTTCTGCAACCAAAGGCATATTAATAAGAATGTCATTTACCTTTTACAGAATCTTCCGGATACACACTTAATAAATGTCGTCACTCTTGACGAACAAAGAATCACTGGGGAAAACATTAACATTTCAGTCATATCGAAAACTTTCCAATCCCCATGATGATATAGAGAAAATCACTACGGACATCATGTCCGACAGACCAAAACACAACCCTCCTGACGGAAGTTCCCTCAGTTCGCGCCCAGAACTGGCGCATGCCTAGACAGCATAAAACTGAGCATCGTTAAGACAGATAATCGACAACGATTGAAAGAAAGAGAAGATAACCCTTTAAACAACATGTCATAGAAGTTAATACCCAATTATCCAACTTTGACCAACAAAGTTTTACAACAAAAGTATTAAATAGATTTACCTATTATGACTCCGTCGAAAAGGACAGCAACACTTCGCTTCCCCCTCCATTGTGTATAATTTTTTTGCTACGAAAAAAACCCATGCAAATCGACTGTCTTGACTCACATTTCAGCCACGCCTATTTTTTCTACTTTCACGAGCTTGCGAGTTTGTTTACATACGTTCGAAACTGTCACTCATTCAGGTGAGTGTAGAACGCTTGTCTAACAGAAGTTCTCACGCCAGCGGAGCAGTCAGTATTACGATGACTGGCAGATTGCACGTGCCCAAAACACGTGGAAGGTAAACAGCTTTGAAGTTCTCTACAAGGGGAAGCAAATCATGTGATGTTTTACATACAGGGAGACAATCGCTGATATCAGAAGCCTTTGTTGTCGATCGGCAACGTCGAACAGAGGGACCGTAGAATTCTTTATCTCGGGAACGAAGCTTCATGATTTCCCTGGCAGGACGAAGGTGCGAAAATTCGCATCCTTTAGAAATAATTACATCCTTTCTATATATATTCTGCCTGCACTCCGTAGTCAGTTTATCAGTCGCTCAGAAACATTTGGATAATCTAGCTCGCCATTCTAGAGCCATTGTAAAAAGTGGATTATTAGATTTCGTGGAGATTGTTTCATATTTCTGATTGTGGTAATATATTAAGTTGTGCTTAAGTTTTAAATGTGTTTACAGTTTTACTATTTGTTTTACTGCTATTCCCTAGCGTTAAAACTAGAGAAATAGGAACGCGCAGATATTATCTCTGCCAGTGGTTCAGTAATGTAAAATCCATCAACCATTTTTCGCGGACTTAAGTATAAGGTTAAAAGTGCCAGAGTAATACGCGCGTTATATTTCTGTGTGTGTAAATTGTTTTAATGACTAGTGTTTATATCACGTGTTAAAAACGATAGACGTCAACCACCAAATAGCTAGTAATGACCAGCGATATGTGTTAAATGAGTCTTAATTAAATTAACCCTTATATTGTGCGCTGACGAGTTACTGGGAGGGGAAAGGCGCATACCTGACACCCAAACAGTATCCGATGAAGCGAAGCGCGATAAGTTAGACTAAAATACCATGTACCTCTTAATTTAATTATAGGATCAGAGATCACACTTTACGCGTGATAGCATAGTATGGTCATTTTGGGTTAAATGTTTGTTTTCTTCCTAATTTAGGCTCGATCCAAAATCAGCGAACCATCGGCCTAATCATACCAGAAACAATCTTATTGATTGTTCGGGTCTTCGATGTTTTGACCTGTGCGGTCCTCTTTCTTCACTTATGAGAGAGACTACCACATGAACAATAATAATAAGCATAAAGGGACTTACAAATTACCAAGATTTTCTATCCAATTTTATCAGCCCGCTGCGGCAGAAATATACAACATTTTACTCGACTTATGACAGTAGTTTTTTTCAATTGGATTGTACCAGGAGAATTCAATTTTTCATAACCGGCACTCAACTCAGAGAAAAGCCGACAGGATTATCATCTCCAGTTTACATAACGTAACATTTGTCTCAGCAACCAGAGGCTACACAGTACAGGAAATAATTGTTTTCTTTCGATGACGGTGACAGTCCCGAATACGTCTTACTCCAACTACTATATGCAGTGATACAGGACTCATCCAGGAAAACAATTAACGCACCAATTTTGGCGATTACCTTGACATTATTATTAAGAACCAAGGCTAGTCTGGGGCCAGATTTGGCAACCAACCTGACAACATAAGGTCAGACTATTGTTGGTGTTTTTCTAAGAGATACCTATGACAACTATTGGGTAAGCAAGTATGTTTATGGCCACAGAATGACATGATGAAAGAACAGAGAGAGAGAAAAATATTTTCACTTGTTACCATCAGTATAATAACTTCTTTATTTTATCTCACTAACCTGAGTATTTACGGGATAGCTTAACTAGGAACTTGTTCTTTTTCTTTACTGACTATTCCAGACCCTAATGCGAACCTATGACCTTTTGGGGTTATTAACTTCTTTGGGATCTTTTTCTCCACAAGGAGGGGAGGGCATTTATCGGGTTATTTTCCCATGACTGTAATATGATTTATTGATATATATGTTTGATGTTGTAAAGTTTAAATGATAATAATCTAAACAAAAACTTAATTTAGTGTGTGTTGGTCAAACCCCTACCCATATCTGTTATCCATAGTTTGTTTTCACGTTTGTGCGTATTTGTCACAGAATTGTGTGTATGTGGGTGCAGTGTAACTTGTATTTGGTATAAGGAGAGAAAGTTCGTCTGATTAAAATATAGTCGTATAGATAGGCTGGATTAGAGAAACTACTCACTCCAGAGACTGATCTTCCTCTTACACTATCACCTCATGAAAAAAACTATTTCTTACACCTTTATTCTCACATAATTACCACTATCACCTCTGCTCAGACAGGACCATAAATATCTTCAGACCCATCTTTTAAAATTTACGACAATATATTACTGTCATGCATATTTCATGTAGAACATCTTGGTCATGTTTCACTGCTATATTGCGAATAGTTTTTGAAATATCCTGACATACATGCCGACATATTTGTAAAAATGATATTTCGAGAAAAACAGGAAAGAAAGAGAAAAACACTTACTG
Organism: Oreohelix idahoensis; assembly: GCA_024509875.1. Lineage (NCBI taxonomy): Eukaryota > Metazoa > Mollusca > Gastropoda > Stylommatophora > Oreohelicidae > Oreohelix > Oreohelix idahoensis. The sequence continues at coordinate 6,227 of JAMPIV010000323.1, read as the reverse complement.
AAATAATTTCCTTACCTCAAAATCCTCCTGCAATGTAGGAATCATCTCCGACATATTTCCTTATTGACATCACAGGCTGTTTTATCCTAAACAGCTTACTTTTCACTAAGTTCTTGATTTCAGCGAACCTTATTCACTGTTTCACGATGTTCGAAAATGTTTGAAACGCATATTTTCCAAAGATCAGACCTAGATTCACAAAAATAACTTTTCTCATCGGTTCTCTATTGTTGAACACAATGAGTGCGTCACTAACTGCTATTTTCAGCCTACATCTTCCAACAAAAACATTCTTTGGACACCTATACCATATTCGATTATAGAATGATTCATTTGAGTCCAACCATGAGCTCACTTTTCGAGAAAAGTATTAGCTCAGAGTTCCTCAAAAACGTCCTTCATGATGGAACAGACAAATTTAGGAAGTTGATTTTTATTTTCTGCAGCTGGATCCTTCTTCACAGGACACCATCTATTGCAGTCTTCATGTATTCCTTGTTTGTGTTTCCATATTGCCCATATGTTTTTCTTCATTGCTGAAATATTTCCAACATGTCTACGTATGGCTGCTGCATAGTGTCCTTGAATCCGTTTATTGGTTCCTACTCCACCTATACTGGTATAATATTTGCTATTCTCTGTGAACTTCTTGCATTTGCTTTCTAACACTTTATTCAGAAGCCTCTTCCCCATTAGCTTTTGAACATGTCCACAACATTCAAGCTTTCTTATAACTTTGCCATATTTCGAGGGGGCAACAGTTAGATGGTAAAGTACCTTTTTCCAGCTAATATCGACATTATGAGGGGTGAAAGGGGGGGGGGGGGGGGGGGGCAAGAGGTTAATGAGGCTCAGAAGGGGGCCATGAGCAAAAAAGGGTTGAGAACCCCTGATCAAAACGATTGAATGTTTTTAATATTCCAGAGGCGGCTCCATTAGACCTGCCGTACCTTCATGATTTTTCTCACATTCTCATGATTCTGAATGCTTCTGGCTCCAGAGATTGAAATTATGGCTGAAAACCTACTCTTTGCTTGTACACAGTTATTACAATAATTACTGCTTACTTCTACATCCAAAACCTTGGCTGGTCCCTTTCGATTAACAGTAAGAACTGTGGCCACACCATTTTTGCCAGTAAACCCTCGTTGTTCCTAAGTACCATCACATGGAACTGTTACATCTTTCCTTTCTAACAGTTGAATTTCTGCTGCTGACTCAGCTTTGCACTGATTTGCAACTGTAGAGGTGGCTTTCAATATCTTTTTCCTGTGGCAGGTACTTCTTGTGTCACTTACTGGTGGTGGCATGTTCATATTTCCTAGGAAGCGCCTTCCATTTTCCATGTAACAGCCAATACTGGAAGTTGCAAGAGTGAAAAGTTCACATTTTCTGAGTTGTTTCATATTAACAATTGTTTTACATTGTGAGCACATTATCTGTAGCTGACTATCCAGACCTCCAAGCTTCTCAGAAATTATAAAATGATATCATGTGTCTAATTCTACATAACAGGAAGGACATGGAAATAGTCTAATTAATTCATCACTTGTGTGACGTCATACAGCCTGTATCAATTCATTCCTTCTACATCTGCAAGTTGATTATTAAGAACATTTGTGTGTAATTTCTTAAAAGGAGATGATAACCTAGGACTAGAAGTGCTGGCAAGTTCAGATTCAGAAACACTAGCTCTTCTTGGATGAGGCAACAGTTAGCGCTGCAATGTAAGGGAAGTAACAAAATTTAATTGTGTGTTATTTGTATTTTATGCAGTTGTCTCCCATTTATTCCAATTGCAATGTCTGTAATCTGTCAAGCCACATTAAAAAATATATAAATAAGTAACAAATCATTAAAAACAGTGAAGACACACAATAAAGACAGGTAAATATCTAGCCAGCAAAAAGTTAGAGCCCTGTGTAGTTCCCAAGGGTTTCTGAATAGACAAAGAAATAATAGGACTACGACATCCTGTAAAACGAATCGCCACAAAAACCGGCTGTTACAGTATCATGGGAATGTTTGGTGCAGGCTTCCTGCAAGGTAACCGGCTGCTGTAGTGGTTCCATGCTCCATAAGGCATGCAAAGGAAAATGATAATAATGATGATGATGACGACGATGATGATGATGTTGATAGTGGTGGTGATGATTATCATGATTATAATGATGAGAAACATTGTGGATGAAGCAAATGGAAATGCAATTAGACTCCTGCATAAGGGCAGAAACTGACGCTCTAAGTTCCCCCCTTACCAACTCATGATGATGATGATAATGGCTTGAGAGGGAATCGGGGGTAATTTTCAGATTAACCTGCATATGCTTCTTTACTTGTCCACGTTTTTAAATGTTATTTCCAATTTTTAGTGTGCGTGTCAACAAATTATCATGTACTGAGAAATATTTTTCTTATACGATTCAGTCTACATTCGTCTTATCTTTCAGAAGTACTAAATGACAGCACTAGTATCACACCCTACCGCTATTCGTGCTGGATTTAAACTCAAGATAGACACAGGACCTGTACACGCTAGGGGGCCACACGAACAGCGGCTGCCACACAAAATAATCAAAGCTTCGAACAGCTCTTATCTCTTTATTACGGAAACAACAAATTGGCCAAACATTGCCATAGTGAAATACACAAAGTATAATGCTACGACTGCGAAACAGCATACGATTAACAGGCACTATCGAAGACCTATCGGTCACAGTGACCACCGCTCACTCTAGTGGAAATGATACAAACTACATAAAAGTACCAGTGACCATACAAATGCAGTACTTACAAAACGTGAATCAGCTAGCAGCATGCAAGACTGACAACCTGAGAAAATATTCTATCTCTCTATAACGTAGACTCCGGAACTCAATACTAATGGCAAATGGTGTCCCACTCATCATCATCATCAGTTGCCGTCTCCACAACGAAGGTTGGCTGTAATGGATCTCCAACGTCTTCTGTCTCTTGTCTTGGTGGTGTGACCGCTTGCCCTTTCACGCTAGCTTTGTCCCTCCTACTTCACGCTAAGCATTTATGCGTGCTATAAGATGCTACCTGTAAGAATGACAGACCTTAAAAGCAAATAAGACGTTTTTACACAAAACGCAGTATTCATTCAAAGTTCAGTTGCCAGTAACTGCTCTGACAGGGCAAACGTAGGTCATTCCCAGATAATAATGAATGGGTTTTATAAGCGCGAAAGTGGGAAATGAATGTTTGTGTGATCTGGGTTTTTTTAATCCTATTGTTAAGTTGGAAAAGATCACACATGTGAAAATAAAGTCGAAATAACAGAATGTCGTGTGCAAAAAGGTCGAAAAGCTGAGGAGAGGAGTGCAAATGTTAATTATTGTGTCGTGTGAAAAAAAGGACGGGTCGTGTGAAAAAAGGCGGGGAAAAAGAAGAAATAGTATAAATAGAAGAGTTGTGGGCGATAGGTAGCGATTTCAGGTCTTATGATTCCAAGGATACCATGATTTTAGACTAGAGGATTTTTACTGATAGCGTTAGGAGAACTTCGTCTTTGAGGATACCAAGACAAGTTTTTGAGTAAACAAATCAGTAAATTATTTCTTGTGGATATACATATATTATTCTATCTGGATGTACCTATATTATTCAGTTGGATTACATATTTTTTTCATATCGGATAACCAATCATCATTGTGAAATTTACAGTGTTTGTTTAATTACATCAATAAACTCTAATTGAATTTTTCTACATTGCTGTTTGTGGAACTTTACAATAATTTCTTGTGGATATACGTTGTTGTGCTGAAACTGTTTTGCTTATCACCAAACTCAAAGGGAAGAACATTCCTGGGTTGAAAAAATAACAAAAGGTCAAGTATTACGATCTCTGGCGGAACGCCAGTTAGCACTTGAACCACCACAACATATGAAGGATTAACTCTGACTACATAAAATCAATATAACTACTAGTGCCATATAAACATACACGGCCACAGTGGTGCACTCTGATAGACTCTTTCCTGTCCATCTCTTGATGTTATCTTCCCACTTATAGCGCTGTCTTCCCCTTGCACGTTTGTCTTCAACTCTCCCTTCTGTTATGGTCTTCTGCAAGGTGTTATGCCTTTTTATGTGGCCAAAGTATTTTAGCTGCCGAACTTTGACCTCCCTCATTAGTTCTCTTTTCATACCTAGATTTTCTAGGACCTCCTTATTTGTTTTCATCTCTTTCCATGAGATACGCCCCATTCTTCTATATATCCACATTTCAAGAGCCTCAATTCTTTCTTCCAAATGCTTATTCATCGTCCATGTTTCTGCACCATACAGAAATGCAGAATATATATAACACTTTATGATTCTCAGTTTTAATTTGTGAGATAACTGTTTGGATGTCAGTATAAGTTTCATGTTGTTGAATGTAGCTTTGGCCATTTCTGTTCTCTTCTTGATTTCTGTTTCACATCTGCCATCTTCTGTTATTATATGACCAAGATATACGTAGCTCTTGACTTGTTCCAGGATTTTCCCATTTACGCTTATCTTTAATAAGGGTGTTGCGTGCAGTTTCTCGCTGTGTATAATATTCTGCTTTAGTGTAAATGTCTAGTTTGTAGATATTAATCTTGATTCCTGATCTAAGGGATATCACCCAGGATTTTTCTGGGAGGTGTATTTAACAGTGGTTGTCTGTCCACTGGTTTCAACTTACCGGTTTAAAATTCGAACCGACGTCTGGTTGTATGTCCATATTTGGCTACAATGGCTAGCTTTTCTCAGAATGTTTACAACTAGAGCTAAGGTCTTAATTTATGACCATATAAGGCTTCAATGGTCAGTCTTTACCTGGAATGTGTTGAAACATTGCCCCTGAGTTTAGCTCAAGGAAGTGTAGCGTCTACGGCGCATGCGCGTATGTCGAGGGGTTAAGCGAGACTTCCGATCTAGGGGTCGAGCGACAAAAATGTCAGAGGGTCAAGACGTGTTTCGACGTCTTTGTGTTTCGGCTTCATGCCTGGGGAAATGGAAAACCTCTGTGGATGGACTTAGAAGTATTTGAAGATATTCCCCGATGATAGTGATATATTTAAAACGTCTAGGAGACGTGTGTGTGTTATTAGTGCATTCTGTAGGTCTATCAAGGTAAATGGACATTTTGTTATTCTCCTTGCCTATCAGAGTCTCGTACCACATATATTTGTCAGCTCATTGACTTTTCCCAGGGTGGGAAAGAATCTAACAGTCTACGTGAGTTAAGCTCTTAATTTAGGCTGACTTTATTAGCTTAGGGTTTGTGTACGCCCAGGAAACATTGCATTTTGATGCATCCCGCGGTTTCAGCGGTAATATATTATGGACAAGGTCTGACCCACCTTGTTTGCCAGTCACAGAGGCTAGTTAAACTTATAGGCCTGCTACCTTAAGGCCTGTTGCATGCAAGCAACACAACTGATGAACTCATGTCAGGAAAGAGTTGGTTAACTCGTGTATCAACACCCGCGAGCAGTGCGGGGTATTTTTGCTGAGGCTGGTTTGGAAGGGAACTTAGATTGTGGTCAACAATCGTGCTTAGGCCCAGCTTACTGACTTGTGAAATATGATGCTATCCATGTACTATCGTCATGTCTACATGTTCCTGAATCTTGTTATATGATCATGTCCTGATGTCGTCGTCTTGTTGTAGCGTACTACATTAAAGCTTGTGAAAAGTCAGTTGCTGTTCGAAACTTCACTGACTTATACTTGTGATAGAGTGAGTGCTGAGCCAATGTCTTAGAACTGTACACCCATTCGCATATGTCATCTTTACACTCTCACTCCATGTCAACACTGCACTTTGCTAGCGCTTCAACATAACTGAAACAGGCTGACCTACATTCACTTGTACTGCACTGCTTGGGTTGACCTGACCTCTACCCTCACATACACAGTGCTGTACCCTTTATAATTGTCAACAAGGAAACAGACATCTACTTTATGAAGATATCTATGTGATGGCCAGAAAAAACACCTTATCAATGTGGTGGAACCAGCTAGATGGGGCTATTGGCTCTATTTTCAACTGTCAGCTGCTGTTTAGAAGGTCAAGTCACTGCTGCTGTCTAGAAGGTCAAGTACCGTTCCCATTGTCACTGTTGCAGTTCAGAAGTCGAGTGTCGTTACCATTGTCGCTGCTGTTGTTGTCACGTCCAAGTTCCTGGAGCATTGTTGTTGTTAGAAGCAAGTACAGAAAGCTCTTTTCAGCG
>JAMPIV010000322.1:0-71509 GCA_024509875.1 Oreohelix idahoensis | reverse complement strand
CAAAATACTTTTCCACCCACAAAACTTCAAAAAAAAACAAAACACCCACACAACAACAAAAACAACACACCATAACAAACACAAAAACACCCACCCACACAAACAACAACAACACCCCCACAACAACACCAACACACCAACTACCCACAACACCCACCACACCACAACAACCCCACACAACAACCACTAAACTTCCAAAACACCCCCATTCCACATTTATTCCTGACCCATAAACAAACTTACCCCCCAACCAAAACACCCACACCCCCCAAACACCCACACTCCCCCACCCCCACAACATCAATACCCACCCACATACCCCCAAAAAAAAAAAACCACCCTCCCCAAATACCCCCAAATCCCCCCCCACACCAAAACCAAACCAACCCCCTCCCCCCACCACAATACCCCCCCATCCCCAACAATAACAACCCACACACACCCCCCAACGAACAAACCAAACCACCAACCCCACAACACCACAACAAACCCACCAAACCCCCCCACAACCACACCACCCCTAACCCACACACACACACACCTCCACTATGATCTCTAAACATAAACATTCAAAACAAACACACACAAATACATCATCAATAACAAATCAACACAATTTTGTTTTTTTACCAACATAACCATTTCACCAAAACCCTATAACAACTATTTGTTCAACAAAAACAATTACTCATGTTTTAATATTTTTCAAACCAACCACCATTAATACAACAACAATATCCATAGATACCCAACATATTATTTTAATTTCAACTTCTAATATATCGTTGACCTATTAATATTTTCTCCAAATTTTTGGTTTCCAATAATAACTTTTACTAGACATCATTGAACAGCCAATCACACTCACAAAAAACCATTAGTTTGTTTTTTAACTACACCATTTTTGTTTTTATGTCTACTCATATTCCTCTAATCCTCTTGTCATATTACATGATGTACATTCTGGGGTGTGGCGTTATGATTGGATTATTTTTAAATTTCTCATGTTACATAACCCCATTATTGTTCTTTTAAATTAAAAAACCAATAGACAAGCCCCCCCACCCACGTCACTACAATCCAAACTAGTCCTGGGTATCCCCCTACTTTCTCGGCATCATAACTACACTCTTAACAACACAATAAATCTCAAAAATACTACCGTACAAAGGTCCAATCAAACATGTTGATCCAATCATAACAAACATCATCATCAACATTAAATCCTCCATAATTATTAACCATGCAATAATTATCACCATCGTTATTCCTGGGATAATCCCCAACTTCTCAGACTAATATTGCCAAATTCAACTTTCGTGACGCCAGATACTACATTAAAAACTTCATTACACTCCCCTCCCCTCCAAATTTGGCATTACGGTCTTAAGTTCCTTATCCTTTGTAGCGTCATACGCGCTGATCCCCTCTCATTACAACTATTCCACTAAAACCCCTATCCGCTTGATATTAATTGGATAAACTATTTTCTGTCCTGGTACATTGTTACCACCTATCCATTCACCCGTGATCCAGAGACTATGTGAACGATGCCTGGTCATGATAAAAAACTGTGCTGGGTGATAATGATGTTCGACAGTTTCGGCCATCGTTACAAAGGTAATTTACTTTTATAATCCGATCGCTACCACATAAATTGTCTGCATCGGAACATGTGATACAGGATTTAACCCACAAGATAGTTCATGGTGTCCACATATGGGTTCAATACACGAAAGTGATTGATTACCCTAATCAGCCACGAAGTTAGGTTTTTTTTCTAATAGTTACCGTTTAGAAGATTGGAGAGGAGTCCCAATAATATCTAGAGCCTTCTGTGGTTTAGTTAATTCGACGTACCCTGCAAAATAGATATGGATCACATTTATTTATAATACTTAGGACAAAACTGCCATTCAAACAGCCAATCGCTAATATATAAGCGATGTTAAACATACTGAATTCTTGGTAAGTATTCGGATTACAGTCCGAACAAGCAAGATAAGGAACAGTTTTAAAAAGGCTTCCATATCATGATCGAGTGTGCAGTGATTGAACCCCTTGAGAGTGTATAGGGCATGTATATCTAGGGCCGAAACACTCTGGTGGTTAGGTGCACCTTCCAATTGGTTCACTGATGCTCGTGCTAGTATTTTCCTTAATGATTATCCTAGCACACGGAAACGATGAATCACCGTCTTTTTTTTATGAGACACTGATTTAGTTCACTTGAAGTATAATATAACAAACGATTTACTATTATATGCTTCAATGTGTACAGGTAGAGGCAGGTATATGTTTCAAAGGACACCAATTCATTTTAGAAACATTAATATAATACAAATTATGTAAAAAGATTTGTTTTTAGTTATATTTTAGTATAGAGTACATAACATATACAAGACTTTATCAATTGAACTATGTAATGAGTTGATATTACAAATAATATAGGAATTTGTACCTGGTACATTTTGGATCGTTTTTTGCATAATTGTAGTTACTTTAAAAAATTATTTAGAATTGACCACGCGTCGTTGTATTATATACTTATGTTTCCTTCATACCAGTCAATGCCAATGAATTGGTTGTGACTTTGTTTCGTTTATCCACATTATATGCTCTAGTCAGAGCTTCCAAATAACGCTCGTCATATCAATCTATATGATAATATTTATGGACTAAAACACCCAGACATAACAGGATCTACGACCAGCGCTCGTATAGTCACTTAACCGACGTTAGAAGTAAGTTAAGCAAAGACATACAACATAGGAAATACACCTTTTATGAAGCTTATTGATTACCCTGTAAATAATTCTGTTTTTTTTTTTTTTTTCTCCATTTTTAAGCGCGCTATAATATACAAGAGTTTTTGAACCATTCAACTGCGCTAAATTACGTTGTATCAAGATCTGTGCACTGTTCTTCTGTCATAAAATAAAATTAGGTAATAAACTCATAAAATTCTTGATATAAATGATTGTAGATTTGTGGTCATACGTTATGAAACCCAAGTAATATTAATTTATCTTTTATTATGTTTATAGCTGGTAACAGAGTATGGTTTACCAGACCGTACGGCAAAAGGTGGACATGTCATTATTTTTACACTCTCGTTTTACCTACAGCAGGACATTGCTATAAAACCGTTTATATTTTTGAGCAGCTTTTCACTGTAATTAAAATATAAGAACCTGTTTAGACTTTATGTTACGTAAATATAACAAAACATTCTGTCAAGATTTTTACATTTGTATTACCTGTTTATTAGTATCTACTGTTATATAGTTATATTTTTGTTTTTAACTTTTACAGCAATGACTCATGTATGGACGTCAATAAATAATAACTAATGGTAAAATATAATCTACTCCTCAAGGAAGTGTGGTCAGCTCCCAGGTGACAATGTAAATGCGATAGTTTTGGCGGTTTTGTAGATTAGGACAGGTCCTGGGACACATGAGTACGTGGTTAGAGAAAGGAGTGTTCTCTAATTTAATTACTGGCATTGGTTCGAAGTAAAGGAAAAACTTGTCAGTCTTTGTATTGCAATGCTTCTTCTTCTTTGATCCTTAAACACCGACCGTCAAAGCAGTCAGTGAGCCATCAACGGCCTAGTGGCGGTCTTGTAGAGGAAATAACATACAAATTGGATTCCACTTTGCACCGGTAGTCGCGTGGCCATCTTCGTACAGTGTGCTTCCACTTCTGGTGCTCAATCTTTGCATCTCAGTTCTCACCAGTCCTCCGCCAAGTTGTTTTTTGGTCCGGGCCTCTAGTTTCGCTTTCTTCAGGGGTCCAAATGCATAGCTGTTGCTTGTGATGGACATCGGTGGTCAGATACTTAGTATGTTTCAGGGTCACTATGATCCGACGTTGTTCAAGTATGTGGACACATATCGCTTTGGATGGAGGACTGAGCACTATGTCCATGTTTGACCGGCATAAGTGCGATGTATGTCAATTCTGGTATAACAATTACTTATATTTTAAACATTTGTCTAACTTTACAATGAAAGAGCGTTACAGAAGAACTAGGGCTGTCAGATTCAATATCGTGATTAAAACTCATTAAATAATAAATAGTTTTGAATCAAATTATTTTCTCTTATTATTACTTGTAACTTTATTTGTTGACATTGTATTATCAGCCTAATTCTTTTGTATATGAAACCTGTCCATATACATATTGATATTATGATTATTATGAAAAAGTGTAAAAGTAAGTTGTAGACCAGGATTTTGGAAGCTAATTAACAGGCTAAAACAGCAACTGTTCGGGACGTTGTCCTCCTTTCTCATTTTTTAGTCACATAAAAGCGGTTTGTCAAGATTTGCAAATACTGTCGCATAAAATGCATCTGCATTTGCCTGATGATTAGTATTTGTAAGTGTTAGGATGTAATGTCACGATTATCGTGTGTGTTTGATTAGTGTTTGTAGGTGTTATGTACTTTCACGATTATCTTGTGTGTGACTGTGTTTATAAGTGTTATGTATGCCACGATTATCTTGTGTGTGACTAGTGTTTTTTTAAGTCGTTATGTCCAATTTCATGATTATCCTTGTGTGTGACTATGTTTGTAGCGCAGTGGTTGTATGAATACCCATGATTACCTTGTGTGTAACTACAGAAATCGACAGCCGCATTGGCAAAGCTGCAGCTACCTTTGCCCGCCTCACATCGCTTGTTTGGGGAAACTCTAAACTCACAATGAAGACCAAAGCTGCGGTATATAATGCCTGCGTCACCAGCACACTCCTATATGGCAGCGAGACCTGGACGACCTATGCTAAGCAAGAAAGAAGGCTCAATACCTTCCATTTGCGGTGTCTACCCCGCATCCTCGGCATCTCGTGGAAAGATAAAGTGACAAATGTCGAGGTGTTGTCACGTGCTGGCCTTCAAAGTATGTATACGACTTTTTAGACAGCGCAGACTTCGCTGGCTTGGGCCATGTTCGCCGCATGGAAGATGGTCGCATCCCAAAAGATATCTTCTACGGACAATTAGCAGATGGCAAGAGAACAGTTGGGCGACCACAGCTAAGGTTCAAAGATGTGTGCAAGAGAGATATGAGGGCACTGGACATGGATCCAGCAACATGGGAGGATGAAGCTGCCGATCGCACTAAGTGGCGATGCTATTTACGGCGCCACCTCAGATTGGGCGAAGAGAGGCTCACACAACAGGCAGAGGAGGGGAGAAAAACTGTTAGAAGGAGCTCCAGGAGTATAAGCAGCTGAGGGATGCCACCCTCAGGGGCGCATTCCCATAGTCAGTTATGACTGAAGGGGCTATTATTAGTATTTTATTATTATTATAACCTAAAGTTTGTAAGTTCGTTTTGTAATTTCACGATTATCTTGTATGTAAACTAGTGTTTGTAAGTGTTTAGTTTGTATTTCACGATTATTATTGTGTGTGACTATGTATTTGTAAGTGTTATGTTTGCCACGATTACCATTGTTGTGTGACTAGTGGGTGTAAGTGTTATGTAATTTCACGAATTATCTATGCATGTGACTAGTGTTTTGTATGTATTATGGTAATGTTCAAGATTCTTCATGTGTGTGACTTAGCATTTGTATGTTTTTATGTATGCCACGGTTATCTTGTGTGTGACTAGTTGTTATCTAAGTGTTATGTATTATTTACGATTGTTCTTGAGTTTGACTAGTGTTTGTAAGTAATATGCAATGTCACGCGATTATCTTGTAAGTGACTAGAGTTCGTAAAAATAAGAGTATGTAAATATATGTTTGCAATTTGTCTGTAATAACGTAATTTGTAACAGTATATTTTGAATAGATCGATGTCAATATCTTGAAAGATATGCTTGATAAATTTGGCCATGTTTATGTAAAGTTCAGTTCATCCATACTGTCACATATTTTGTGTTGCCTGATTTTGGTTACAAAAAAGGTGACGTGAAATATATATTATTCCGTAAGTTATATAATAATGTTATATAATATTTATTATATTATATTAAAAATTGTTACCTTTATAGAATTCTATATATATTATATATATATATATATATATATATATATATATATATTATATAATATATATATATTATATATATATATTAAATATATATATGTACGAGCTATATGTAAAATTCCTTTTTTTTTTTTATAAGAATGGCGACTACACGAAATTTCTTCACCTTCACATGTCCATGTTTAACGCGCAGTGATCTTCAATCACGTTCAACCTTAAAGATGTGTTGTGCAGAACGCACCCTTGTCACGCGTAAAAGTAATCCAGTCCGCAGGTAAATCAATCTCACATCGGGAATACACAACCCCAGAATTAACTCTCCACATCAAGCACCTAGAAAAAGAGAGGTAAGATTCTTACCCTTCACTGGCTAACGCCAACAATTACTATCAAAGAAGAATCTGTGAGAACCACAACAAAATATGTGTCCCACGGGGATGAAATGTGTGTAAACTACGCTAACATGATATTAAAGAAAAAAAAAAACATTGACAAGAATGAAAAAAAAACCCACACAAAACCTGCGTTCAAATGATAGAGGAATGTTAATATTGAAATACCCGTTGTTATTTATAGTTTGACCTAGATGTACTTAGTTTTAACGTTAGTCCAATAGCAAATATATGTAGGGGAGTGACATGTTAGAGAAATTGTCCTTTCAACAGCAACTATTTTCTTCAGCCTTCTAAATGAACAATATAAGCTATAAGGTACAACTCAATGATGTGACAATAGTCATTTTACTTATAAACAAAATAAAAGAAACACGTATATAAAGTCATATTACTTATAAACACAAAAAAAAACACTTATATAAAGCCATGTTACTTATAAACAAAAAAGAAACACTTATATAAAGCCATGTTACTTATAAACAAAAAAGAAACACTTATATAAAGCCATGTTACTTATAAACAAAAAAGAAACACTTATATAAAGCCATGTTACTTATAAACAAAAAAGAAACACTTATATAAAGCCATGTTACTTATAAACAAAAAAGAAACACTTATATAAAGCCATGTTACTTATAAACAAAAAAAGAAACACTTATATAAAGCCATGTTACTTATAAACAAAAAAGAAACACTTATATAAAGCCATGTTACTTATAAACAAAAAAGAAACACTTATATAAAGCCATGTTACTTATAAACAAAAAAGAAACACTTATATAAAGCCATGTTACTTATAAACAAAAAAGAAACACTTATATAAAGCCATGTTACTTATAAACAAAAAAGAAACACTTATATAAAGCCATGTTACTTATAAACAAAAAAGAAACACTTATATAAAGCCATGTTACTTATAAACAAAAAAGAAACACTTATATAAAGCCATGTTACTTATAAACAACAAAGAAACACTTATATAAAGCCATGTTACTTATAAACAAAAAAATGAATACTTGTACTCGTATAACGTCATGTTACTTTTAAACAAAGAAAGAAATAATTATATAAAGTCATGTTACTTATCAACAAAAAAAGAAACACGTATATAAAGTCTTGTTACTTATAAACAAAAACACTCATATAAAGTCATGTTACTTATAGACTGTCACGGATTGCCTCCCCTTAGCTCTGCAGTAGTGGCCCAACAGTGACCAAAACTCAAGAGTATTTAATATGGGTCTTCAAGGGTGTCTACCTTCGCGCAAGATTACTCTTGTCAGAGTTGTAGATAGAAGAATAATGATGCTTCTATTTCAAGGGAGTTGTCATAAGATATTTCAGAAGTCAAGAACAATGCTGCAATGGACAAGGCAATTGTTAACTTATATCTGATCCGCCGCGTTTTATGAAGAATTAAGCACTTTTTTTAGCCAAGAAAAGGTTTATTTCTGTGAAGGACTGCTAGCTGGATGTTTGGCCGTCACGTCGTACGTTTATTCGGGTGTTGCTGCTTATTCAATACATATACTTATTTTTTTATTTTTTCTAAGTGTAATGATTTTACCTCTCTATCTATTATTGCTAGTGTACCGACGTGTTGTTAAAAGTACTACTAGCTGAAATGAAGATCTATGTGTGTTGTTTGTTTCCTCTGGTAGCTACCGATAGTGTGGTTTTCCTTAACTCCAGCTGATTTATGACTTAATCAATGACGATTTGACGTATGGTGTGTAAAATAGGAATAAGTACAAGGTAATTCCTTTATTCATTCATTCATAACCCTCCACTCCCATAGGGGCAGAGCCTTCAACAAACACATGCCAAGTCCTGCTGTCACGTGCTATCATCTCAAGTTTATTCCACGTTCTCCTCATAATTTTTACCTCTATTTACAGCTCTCTTCTCCATGTGCTTCTTGGTCTACTACTGCCTCTCTTGCCCTGGGGGTTCCAGAACAACGACTGTCTTGTAATGCTATCAACAGGTTTCCTCAGTGTGTGTCCTATCCATCGCCATCGTCTTCTTCTCATCTCTTGTTCCACTGGCACTTGTCTAGTTCTTGTCATCAGTTCCACGTTGGTAACCTTGTCATACCATTTTAACTCTTTGACTCCACAGCAACGCTCTGAGCGTTGCAAAATTCAACACGCCGTGCCCCAGCAACGCTCAGAGCGTAATTTTTAGTTTATCACGAATAAACCCTAAAAATCGTCCGCTTAATGCAGTTCATATATTAAAACTCGTAGAATGACTTCCGCTACTATTTAAACAACTAATTTGACTTTAGTTAATCAGCACATGTGCGTGTTTTGATGTTATTATCACAATTTTTGTGAAGATTCGCGTGTTTACGTTTTTCGTTGTTTTTGCTAGAGAAATATGTCATGCTTTATATTTACATTTTCTAAGTCTCCTAAAGCAAATAATTGTGTCAAACTACTTTGAAACATTGCTATATGACGTTATTCTTATTTATTTGTTTGAAAATTACGTAATGCACGATTGCATAATTTATTTTTTTCTTACAAAGAACCACGGACAAACTGGTGCGAATAACACTAAATCTACAAATTTTGGCCATAAGCATGTTTTTTTTTTACCTTGTATATGGATTAACTTGACGTTTGAAGACTAAAAAGAAAGTTTTATTGTCTACGACAGTAATTTGTCTTTGGTAAGATCGTATTCTACAGTCAACTTTTTAGCGTTTTTCAATTTTACATGCAAAATGATTAAATTATACCGAACATACTTGTGTTAATACTACCACAGACATTATATATTTGAATTCTCTATCCATTTCCCTACAGTTTGGTATATAATAAGTATATGTTCAAAGGAAAATTCACAAACAAATTTAGAATGAAAGATGAACACTTCACTCTATAAAATTCTGCACACAAAAAAAGTCTGGCACAGCGTGCAAAATAACTCTGGAATGAAAGAGTTAATCCCTCTATTCTACGCAAGCAACCATTTATGATAGTCTGTAGCTGTTTGGTTGTTGTCTTTGTTGTAATTCTTCTATTGGATTGTTTATTGTTTGAATGTTGTTGATTTATTTCATATGTCAGTGATAAACTGTCTCTCTTGTTCTACGGTTTTGGTTCGTTGTTGGTGGACTGCTTTATTTTTCTACCCGTAGTTATATAACTATAATCTCTGTAGTTAGTTGTTGGAGTTGGGGTTTGATGCGTAGTTTCTGCTTACTTTACAGCGTATTTGTTGTCAATTTATTTATTGTTTTAGTTAAAGGTTTAAACAATCATTCTCATACCACTATGACACATATTAATAATTTCACAAAACATATCTGATAGCGTTGCAATTCTCCTCCAGTCAGACCATCAGTAGTTCTGTCAGTATTACTAATTTATCCCAGTTAGATCTTCTGTAGCTCTGTCAACATTACAAATCTCTCCCTGGCATTCATCTGTAGGTCTATCAACATTACAAATCTGTCCCAGTTATATCAGCCCATCTGTAATTTTGTCAACATAACAAATCTGTCCCAGGCTGAACATCTGCAGTTCTGTAAACATTAGAAAATCTGTTCCAGTTATCTCATCCAATCTGTAGTTCTGTCAACATTATAAATCTGTCCCAGCTAGCTCAGCTCAACTGTAGTTCTGCCAACATTACAAATATGTCCCAGTTAGCTCAGCTCATCTGTGGTTCCGTTAAGGTTGTGACGAATCAGTTGTGCACTTTAAGTTTTATAACTTTCATCCTCTCCGGTAGTAACTATTCGTTTCTTCATTTTCCTCACCGATCGTACTATGGTTTGACATATTTTATGCACCTACATTCAGCTCTAGCCGCTCACAGACTTGTGTACGTTTCGCCCTGTGAATCGTCGTAAGCTAATTAAGCACGTCAGCGAATAATTTATCACCTCAGTTGTCTAGCAACCTTTAATAAAGTCGATCTTTATTGACACAAGGTGGTAGCGCACGATCGATGAAAAGAAAGCCATATTGTCTGTCTGAGAAATCCGTCTGAGGGATTTACGCAAACACAGGTGATAAGACGTAATCGTTTCCGCTGGAACATCTTTGTATCAATATTACCGATAATCTGTTCAGGGGGACAATATTGTGAGAAAGCATCAAGACGGGAGATAAGTTCACACATTCGTTTTTGAGTTTGCATAAAGATGCTATCGGAAGTATTACTGCCTTATTACTGCCACAGAAATTAAGGACGAAATTGAAACCATCAAGGACACAATAAAAAGGAACTCTGAAGTAAATAAAGACAGGGAATCAAATAAAAAAAGCAACGAGAAAGAAACAGAAATTCGGACATCAAAGCAAGGTGCTGCACACAATGGAATACCAACTTCGACAGGAAATAAAGCCGCAGAACACATTAGGAAGGACAAAGTGGGAAATGCAGACCAATGCACTAAGAGAACCAAAGAACACAAAGTGCCGAGGACAGCCTAAAGGAAACAAAAGCACAGAGAAAAAGAGTTAAAATTACACAAATAGGAGGGACAGAAGCCACCCTGCGAGCCCTCCCCGATGACAAAATCATGGTTATCTTAGAAAAAATAATAGACAAAAAATATATTAACAGATTACAGAAAATAAGCAATGGTGTAGTACTCTGCTTAAACAGCACAGAAAAAGCCAAGGTCCTAATAAATGAGCTGAAAGAAAACTCTAAAGAAGTGCAACTCCCATATAAAATAAATATACAAATGGAGCTGATCAATAAGATTAGAAAAGTCGTTATCAAGGGCATCGATACAAACTTAACAGAAGAAGAGATCCACACAAACATAGTGAAAGAAAACCCAGAAACTAACATAGAAAATGTAGAACGTACGTGTAACACCGGAAATTTACAAGGGGCAATTTAACCTATTAATTACGCAATCCCTTCTGTCGTTCCCATATTATATACGAGTAGTAAAGGTCAGACTACACAAAGACCTTAATACTGTGTCTAGTAAATGATAGAAGACTAAGAACAGTAACTACAGGACAGAGGGTAAATTTTGATATTGTATAAACATTTATAACACACAAGGAAGGGAAACTCGGGGCCTGTAAAGAGTAAATAAATATTAGACAAACATGAAGGTGTCTTTTCAGGCACTCGTAAGAAATAAAGAAGTAGAAAACTAGACAACAGAAAACCAACAGAAGTGAGTGGCTTACCCATGACTCGAACCCAGGACCTTCCGTGCGACAAACCCGCTTAGCTATGCAAGCGAATCACACTATCCTCCCTGCCATCTAACAAATGTAACAACTGTAGTAAAGATATATATATATATATATATATATATATATATATATATATATATATAATATATATATATATATATTATATATATATATATATATATATATATATATATCGTGTACCCAAACTTGGCCGCTACTGATTAATAATAAAATCTTATGCGTATTTGTCTAGTTGCTGATGAGGCCAGGGTACGCGACAGATAAGAGATTACATCTCTGGGTGACGCATTTTAGAGAGACAAGGATGACTAAATCGCTTCCTGTCCGACTTGTTATTACAAGGTTATCTTCAGATAGTAATAATTTGTTATATCTGAAACACATTGTCGTATGAGTTTACAGATGTGTTGGTGAGTTCGCCTGCCAGGCATTCGGATGTTTTTGTACCATAAATCGGAGAGGTGACCTCTGCACCACGCGCAGAATTATTCCATGTCGGAATATTTTTAAATAACCCCACCCAAAACTTTTGTTTGAAGTGATTGGAGCCCTGAGCAGCTGAATAACAAACAGATGCGGTGGTAGGACATGTTTCAGAGTTATTTCACTGTGAGAATCGCTTGCCAAAGACACCATACTTGCCAGTAGTTAGAATCAAGATTCCATCTTATCAGACCGGATACCTTTTTTGGAGTATTCATAACGACTTACAGAACAGACCAGGAAAACTCTATTAATTAAATAAGGAAAACCGGAATGTCTGAAGAAACTAAAACACATGGAGTCATTTAGGGAATTGTCCTATAAACAACCCACAAGAACACGTGTAAGAGGCCTAATCAAGTGCCTTAACATCATTCATCTGAGCACAATGTCTGTGAGCCAGGATTGGCGTAAGTTGTCATTTTACAGTCGATATTTTTCATTACTAATGTGATAGGGTGAGCGAGATGATGATGATGCTGTTGTGATATGTGATCACTTTCTTGCACACTCGCAACCGACCCGATCAACAATAAAATTCTGATTCTAAGCCAAGACTGTATTTATTCATACAACCCTGTCAGCGACCCTAACCCACAAAGCAAACTTATGAACAAACATTAAACCAGTAAGCAAACAAACAAAACACCCAGCCAGTGCTCAATTGCTAATCTGAAACGCAAACAAAACACCGACTAGTTAAAATCATAATAGTTAAATAATGAGAAACACCATGCTCTCACCTGTCAAACTGTCCTTCTTCCACGCTACCTGAAACATTCAACTATCATGCACACACACACTCAGCCCATGCATGTCGTCTAATCAGACTAGTATGGTGTTGTGCATGAGGCTTGCAATCTCATTATGTAAAAAACAGATTGCTACCGAAACCACTACTGCAAAAGCATCTGAATGCTTTGTGCGGTCTCCATGCAAAGGCCAGCCACACTGGTGGCCATGTGCTCCATAAGGAGCGAGAAGCGACATAATTTATTCCCAAGTTGAAACACGTGCTCTCATAAATTATCCGACATATAACAATAACTAAATAATAATGAAGAATGCATAAAATAATATTCAACGATATGTACAACGAATACTCTCATTATTGAGCATAAACCACCACCTCGCAACTGATCTATATCAACATTCGTCCTTGCACTCTGAAGCATGTCGTATATGCCGACTGATGAGATTGGGAACTCATCATATAAAACATATTTTTACAGAAACAAACCACTGCCATAGTATATAAATGCTGCGTGCAAGCCTCTGTTGGATTCAGTCGCACTGGTGTCGCCCTGTTCTGCAAGGAGCAAACAGGAACGTTTATGTCTCAAATGTGCTCCACGTACCAAAAGTAGGGGTATCATATTTACAAGGCATATTAATGACTAGAACTAAATACATCACCAGGCCTATAACACGTTGCTGCCATCTTGCGAGGACAGCATACAGCCACGCCAACAACCCAGCTAAGCTTCGTGGTTGTACATTCGATAGTAACCTTACATTATAATACTAAATATTATAGAAATAATGGCTTAGCAAAGCTATTTTAAGCAATACAGATAACCAAAAGAGATTTTACACTGTATACAGGACTATGAAACTAAGAAAGCTAACACCAATTAGCTATAACCGATCTTACTAATACTTACACCACATTATCAGTCTAACATTACTGAAGAAGCACATGACTTTTATTCTAGTAAGCTGTAACATACATATAAATTGCAGCACTCACCACACTAAAATAAACTATTTCGGCATCAGCACCGTAGTTAATAAATATAACAATCTAAATCGCGCCAGAATTAAATATTATTCAAACCGACGTGTCGGATTTACGTAAGATCATTGAAGGTTTCCATAACCCCAAACAATATGGAAATACTTAACCATTAATTTCATTTACACAAATGTAATAACCGAATATGTCAGTTCTAGTACCGGCCACGCGTTATATTTCTTGAACATGGACCATCTGCTCCAGCCACGCCATGCCTGAATAAATTTAGATCTGAAAACAACCGCACGCGAAATACAAATAACATTGAATTAAGTATATAATTATTTAAAATACTACAGCACAAAGATGGTGATCCTATATCCTTTCTTCTACACTATAAAGACTTTAGAATGTTGGAGATAATATTATATCTACTCACAAATTTAAGGCATGTTCTTGCTTGAACTAGACTTCAGTATTTCTCAATAGCTTGTACTCTCTCTCCGCGACAGGCGATCAGAATAATAAAGAATTTAAACTGACGCGCTAGACTGGACGCTTCTCTTCTCTGATTGGCTGCTATTCGTTGGCAATTTGACCAATGTTCTAATTTTAGATCCTGACTGAGTAACACTAAAATGGCTGCCAAATCGCTATGTTGTAGTAAAAAGGTAGAGAACGACAGACAAAATGGCGATGACAAGATGGCGCTGTGACACTAACATGTGAACTAATATGTATATATTACCATGTGAATATTAATATGTGAAAATCGCTAATGGATGTCCAAGTCATTTGATGCTGGCAACCTCTGCGTATAGAATAATAATTTCATGAGCCACCACTGCAAGGGCTGGTAACTGCTTTATTACTAGTTTCTTATAGAGAACTAAAAGCAACAGGTAATCCCACGTTCCATATGGGACAGGGAGGGAATGATGACAGAAATGATGTACATTCTAAGTACAATATTTACAGTTTCAAACCAGGGTAAATGTCTGTATAAACATATTCATCTTAAACTTAATGAACGTTTCTAAGCTTTTCATTCAGTGTAAATGTGAATGAAAACATATTCAATTTATATTGTGAACACTTTTCAATCAGTGGAAATGTAAATGTAAACATATTATATCTGTACTATTAACTATATTTCATTTAAATGTAAAGTAAATTTACAAGCTATTCATTTAAATGTAAAGAAAGTTATGTCACGGGGGATTCAGTTTAATTCTCATCGAAGGTAAATTCTGAGATAGATGGGATGGTAGAATAGGAGAAAGGAGACAGATAAGTATGGGTCAAAAAATGCAATGCTCACGAGAGCGTTTCGTTTCTTCTCTTTTACCATAGTTGTTGTTGGTGGTACCAGGAGGATACTAATATCTGGAACAAAGTGAAGGTAGAGGTGGACCAACGTAGAAACACAGGACCAGTTTGGCAGTTACTCCTTGACATTTCTGGGAACATGCTGCGCTTTTAATCTTGACCAGAAGCACGAGAACTCCAGTGACCTATCTGCACAGAACCAACCCATCAGCGGGAGCATAACATACCACAGGAAGTTAAGTGGCCCTATAAGCTACCAAGTGACCTCCTTTAAAACTAACTTCACGTCACAACCGTGATGAAAACTTATTTTGCTTATAATTCATTATTCAAATTTTCTAAAACCTTGCTAAACTTAAATGATCATTAAATCTGTTATTTGTAACTAAAGAAATTTAACTTCGATTCTATCATTTTAAATGTACTGCATGTTTATCTCATTCAATTTACTAAACACACTCTAAACAAATCTATACCATAATAATAAGAATTCCACTGAGTAAATCAGAGGTAGGGACTTGACGAGGTGGAAAAAAAACAATTGCTTAACCCTTCACAAAAGTTGTCGGCAGATCATAGAATTAACGTGCTCAGCCAATGCAGCAATGTTTTCGCTTCTCAGAATATCTTGCTGTCAGAGCAAGATATGCTGTGGGTTTGCAATCACAATATTAATAATTATAGTTATAGGCTCGCTCCCTAGGAGCATGACCACAACATATAACGGCTGACATAAGAAATTAACACCTCCTGCAGGTACTTCCCTTTTATTACTGTAAACACGCAGAATCAGGCCCATATGGCCAACAACACGTATGCAATATATAAATACAAATGCCAGAGAAACTTGCCTGAATTAATTATATTAGAGAGCTCCATACATCCCAGTATGACGGCATTATACACACTATACTGACTATCGCTCACACTAGCGATCCAAAAAACTGTAGCTAAGAAATACCCTAGACATGAACACCTCGTCATATGCGGCCTGAAGATAGTCTCCACTGGACACTACACTCATCCAGAATTACACAGAAATACTCCAACCGAATTGAATATGGCGATCTCTGGCTAATAATCCATATGACGACCCGCACAGCAACTAACTGGAGACAGAGAAGAAATATCTACGTCCGCTCGAAACGCTTAGCTAGACCTCACTGGCTTTTCGCGCATTCGATTTCTTCTCGCTTCCGTCTTTGTCACATGACTTCGACGGTAAAGTTATCAGATTGTGGCCAAAACCACAATGTCGCCAATCTGATATTTCGCCGAAATAGCGCCGTGACACTTATGAAAAATCTTTTAAAATATAAGAGTCATTACCCTTCTATCTACATCTCGGCCAAGAGTATTCTTGTGCAAAAGTACTCACCTTTGACGACCCACTTTAGATACTCTTGAGTTTTGGCCACTGCAGGGAAGGCAACCCGTGACACTGTGTCTGTGCCAAACTGAAAATGTTATATTTATTAAACATAAGACATGAAATAACAACTGAGTATTTTAACAGTTTCTATGGCAAACTGAAATTTTGTATTTTATAAATTAAGTATTACAATGCACAATGGAAACCATGTGCAGATTATCACAATTTAAAAATGAAATTTAAATGAAATAAAATGAAATTTTCTATTGGCAAACTGAAATTTTTAATAAATTAAGTCATTTTGGAAACTTCGTTTTGGCGAGGCGAGCACGGTTTAACCTAAACACGGGGTCTATCGGTTATATCAGGGCGCATGTCCAAAATATAAAAGACCCTGTGGTCTGGTTAATTGATTCTCAAAAGAGAAAAACTTTCTATTGTCTACCAACAAAGCTTTAAACACCGACAAGCTCCTGTCCACTACTACTGACGTCACAGGAGTATACTTGACCTAAGCTATGTCAGTTGTTTCTATGTGCATTAAAAATTCACCAAGAGAAAAGTGTGAAATTATGTACAGCTTTTCATATCCACATTGTTGTTTCAAACCGTGCTCAATAATCTTTTGTACAACCTTTTCCACGTCTCCATCCACTCTGTTTAAGTCACTGACTATTTCTTCAACAAATCTATCTGATTCAATAATAGAACTGCTGACTTCTGTAAGGAAGTGATGGCATCAGGCAGAAATTCAAAATTTGACATTATGTAGGAAAATTTACCAGCAACATTTGTTTTCGTGGATTTAAAGAAAATGATTAAACAGGAACAAGAAAACAGTGATGTAAATTGTAAAAAAAAAGAAAGTAATAAAACACTAACAATTTTTTTTTAAATTGAAAACACCAAAATATGCAAAATAGGCACTAAAAAACAAACATGCCAACAGTGGTTAACAAAGATAATTAATGCCTTAACAAAGGCTCATAAATAAGATTAATTTTGAATGAAACACATTTGTATTCAACTCAACAACGTTTTGGTTAAGCCGAAAAAATGATCATCAAAATCCTAGCTCTAGTGACCATCATGAGTTTACTTGTTTATTAGTTTTCCTTGTTTAGCGGTAAAAATAATTGTTTGACTTAAGTTAATCACTATAGTGTACTCTCTAAAACTTCAAGACACACAGAAAACATGTATTCTAAAAACAACTCTTGACACGACTCTCTATAACGGACAATAGTTTAAACGTTATAACTCTAAATGTGAGAGGTCTAAGAACACAACTGATACAATGACAACATGAGTACACACATATAAAACTGACGTCATTTTGTCTACAGAAGGTAGTCCCATAGAAGATACTGACGTAGAACAGTAAAGTGTTGAAGACTTACTATACTAGATCCAGCATCGAGAGGATAGGTGACCAGTTCCTTCCTCAATGCCTTTTTCCTACTCTGGCTCAAGAGCAGCGTCAGGCACCCATTTACAGCAGTTTAGACTGGATAATGATCCAAAGTGTTTCTAATACATGTACAGCACCTTCGCCGCGAGAAGCCATTGTTGTAACCATTTTGCCAATAGGACACTATTTCTACAGACAACATTTATTAATGATGAAATACCAGGTAACCACTTGACAACACACCTGGAAGAAGACAATCGATACCTAATTAAATATCTCTTCTCTCCAGATGTCATACATCCCTCCTTATATTACATTAATGACTATATCCATATCTATTTTCACACTACTCATTCATACTGTGTGTAAACTCAGACATCAGGTGTAGTGGATTACCTGAGCTTTCTACGTGCCTTGCCGTTCTCCTTACGCTCCACAGCGCGTTGCTGGTAATCGCCGTCATGCCCGTTTAACCAACAGGTGGTTTCTTCCGCGCAGTCTATCGAATCCAGTCTTCGCATGCATGGGTAGGCAGACCCTAACTCACCGAATGTTTATAACCAGTCGGCTAACTTCACCTAGTGCCCCTAGATCTATAGAGAGTTACACCAACTATGTCAGAATCGAAAACGAGGCTGAGCGACGTAAACGCCATTTTCGGCTGGACAATACCAGGGCTAGTAGCGAGAATAAGCATCGAGTAATATTTTTTTTTTAATTAATGAAGATAAATATCCCGTTCAACCTCTGATGGGTTATAATTAGGATATATATTCTTTTCAATTCCAAATAATATGAACAACAGCCGATATGAGAAAGTGGTATACATTTGTCAAATCTTGTAAATAAGGACAATCACAATTGTGCTTATACATTAAATAAATAAACAAACAAAAAAATAAAGAAGAAACTCTGAACAAGAATAATATTAAAATGGAGGGGTGTACAGGCCTGGTGGTTCCAGTTATATAACTGACTTTAACAGATATTTAATTGATTTTCGTCTATTAAAAGTCATATGTATTGTAAGAACAGCATCAGACCTCACATTCCAGGCCACTACATATTAACCTTTGTTCGTGTTAAATAATGTTTGACTATATTATGCAGTTCCCTAGGACTGTCAAATCTTAAATTAATATGAAATTAATATGAAATAAATATAAAGGTATGTTATCAGGCACTCGCAGGAAATAAAGAAGTAGAACACCAGACAACAGAAAAACAACAGACATGAGTGGCTTACCCAGGATTTGAACACTGGACCTTCCGTGCGACAACCCCGCCTAGCCATGCAAGCGAATCACACTATCCGCTCTGCCATCTACGCATCATCATAAAATGATGTTTCAATGGCAGGTCAATAGTGCGAACCACAATACACGACACCAGAAGTCCTCCATGGGCAGTTCAGCCTATTAATGACGCAATCACTTCTGTTGTATTTCTATCAAGCAGTATAGGCCGAATCCAACAAGACCCTTAGGACTTTAATACTGTGTCCAGTAAATGATAGTAGACTAGAACAGTGAGAACAGGATAGTGGGTAGGTTTGGTATTGTACAAACATTTATTACAAATAAGGGAGGGAAACCTGAGGCCTGTAAACAGTAAATTAATATGAAAGGAAATATGAGGGTTTTTATCAGGCAATAGGAAATAAAAGAAGTAGAACAGAAAAATTTTCAGGACAACAGAAAACAACAAGGTTGAGTGGTTTACAGGATTTTGAACAGGGAAATCAAGAAGTGCGAACACCTTAACCCCGCAGGCAAAGCAGTAAACTAAACAACAGAATGAGAGATTAACATTCAAAAAATGTAATTGGACAAAAACAAAAAACATAGCCCCCCACCCATAAAGGTAAATCACAGAGTATTTTTACAAAAAAATAACATGTATAATTGCAGAAAACAAAACCAAGGACAAAATACATCCTCGTAAAGTAAAATGCTGTTAAATATAGAAGCCCCGTTTGTAAGATTACAAAATGGAGGAAGACAGAGGTCAATGGGGGGGAGGGGGAAAATTGTAGGTCAACATTAAAGTTACCATATTTAATATCAAGAAATTAATATGAAACAGACCCTTAGGAATAATAATGTGGCCAGTAAATGGTATGTTAGAACAGGAAAATGTGGGTAGGTTTGGTATTGGTACAAAACGAGCAGGGAATTATTACAAATAAGGAAGGGTGCCAAACCCGAAGAAACAGTAAAATTAGAACAGGCACTCGCAGGAAATAAAGGACAACAAGAAAAAACAACAGAAAAACAAAAGACATGAGTGGCTTACCCAGGATTTGAACACTGGACCTTCCGTGCGACAACCCCGCCTAGCCATGCAAGCGAATCACACTATCCGCTCTGCCATCTACGCATCATCATAAAATGATGTTTCAATGGCAGGTCAATAGTGCGAACCACAATACACGACACCAGAAGTCCTCCATGGGCAGTTCAGCCTATTAATGACGCAATCACTTCTGTTGTATTTCTATCAAGCAGTATAGGCCGAATCCAACAAGACCCTTAGGACCTTAATACTGTGTCCAGTAAATGATAGTAGACTAGAACAGTGAGAACAGGATAGTGGGTAGGTT
Source organism: Oreohelix idahoensis (assembly GCA_024509875.1). Taxonomy (NCBI): domain Eukaryota; kingdom Metazoa; phylum Mollusca; class Gastropoda; order Stylommatophora; family Oreohelicidae; genus Oreohelix; species Oreohelix idahoensis. The sequence goes on along the minus strand of JAMPIV010000322.1, from coordinate 50,971 downwards.
TGGTATTGTACAAACATTTATTACAAATAAGGGAGGGAAACCTGAGGCCTGTAAACAGTAAATTAATATGAAATTAATATGAAATAAATATAAAGGTATGTTATCAGGCACTCGCAGGAAATAAAGAAGTAGAACACCAGACAACAGAAAAACAAAAGACATGAGTGGCTTACCCAGGATTTGAACACTGGACCTTCCGTGCGACAACCCCGCCTAGCCATGCAAGCGAATCACACTATCCGCTCTGCCATCTACGCATCATCATAAAATGATGTTTCAATGGCAGGTCAATAGTGCGAACCACAATACACGACACCAGAAGTCCTCCATGGGCAGTTCAGCCTATTAATGACGCAATCACTTCTGTTGTATATATATATATATATATATATATATATTTCCAAAGGTTGTTATTGCCGGGAGTTGTAGTGAGGATAAGCTCTCACTGCAGATAAAATACTTCTATGGCACGCGCCTCAAACAGCCTCTGACAACCAAGTCCAGCCCCCGGCCTTCACGTGTGGCTCAATTTGAGCCCGGCGGAACTGTTTCCACTGACGGGAGAAGGGGCAAAGGCGAGCGACTGGCGCCTTAAAACCAGCAGCTTCGGGCAGATAGGGCTCGTGATCCTTGGTTGGTAGCTTATCTAAGAGAAGGAACTCTGAATTCAAACCACCGCTGCCTTGCGGGAATATCCATGTATGGAATTGGCTTCGGGAGTAAACCCTGAGGATAAATCGGAGTCGGAGTCCCTAAGGCAGTCTAATGTCGATTCGACATTATTCTGGCAACTGCTGCGACATGGCTGGTACCAAACTGTATCGGCTACTGCCGTTCCTTTGGATCTACCGGCTATGTGGAGAGGGGGAACATGCTGCATGGGCAACAGCTTGATCTCCATATAACTGTGCCCAAGCTCGCGCCCTGGAGAGGACACTCCAGCTTCACCCTATAGGTGTCGGCAAAACACAGGAAGTAGCAGTTACCGGTTATAAGCATTTCGCCCAATTGGCGTAGGGCATGGCGCCAGGGGCTACTTCCGACAGTGGAAGAGGTTCTAGGATCTCACTGGACAGCTACCGCCCGCTTCAAGCTGGGCAGCCCCCAGTCAATAACGTGTTGTCCCGCCACTGTCTGCTTTCCCCATTGGGTGCATGGGGATTAGGGTCAAACCCGAACTGTGGACAGAAAATTTTGCACCAAGCAATTATCGGAAAAATAGAAACAAGCAAACTCTCAGATTGGGATGCTGGAACGTCCGGACTATGTTGACTGGACTATCCGAAAACCTACAGGATGTAAACGATGTAAGGAAGACAGCCATAATTAATGATGAGCTTAAACGACTTAGGTGGATATAGCTGCACTTCAGGAAACGCGCCTGACGGGCTCTGGAACGGTGAGCGAGAAGGACTACACATTTTATTGGGAAAGATTTTAATAAAGCTAGAGAACACGGAGTAGGTTTTGCGGCCAAAAAATCGCTAACTAAAATGGTTGAACCAGGCGAGAATGGATCAGAACGCCTGTTAACGCTCCGCCTGCAAACTAGCACAGGTCCCATCACCCTTGTCAGTGTGTATGCTCCTACTCTGTACTCTGCCTCAGAAGCTAAAGATGAGTTCTACGAGAATCTAACGGCAGTAAACAAAAGCATACCTAGGCAAGAACAGCTTGTTCTCCTTGGTGACTTTAACGCTAGAGTGGGTGCCGATAATGTTTCATGGCCTTCATGTCTGGGCAAGTTTGGTATTGGCAAGATGAATGAAAATGGACAACGGCTGTTAGAGTTGTGCGTCCACCATGACCTCTGCGTGACCAATACCTACTTTCAGACAAAACCCCAGCATAAGGTGTCATGGAGACACCCACGATCCAAGCACTGGCACCAACTTGACCTGATTCTCGTCAGAAGGCCACTCCTCAGGTCTGTGCTCTCCACGCGCTCGTACCATAGTGCAGACTGTGATACAGATCACTCCTTGGTTTGCTGCACAATCAGAGCACAACCAAGAAAACTCTATCGTGTCAGACATGAAGGGAAACCACGCATTGATACCAGCAAGATGTCAGACCCTTTCATGATCGCTCAATTCACTGCGACCTTCGAGAAAGTGCTCAGTAGCCCTCAGCATGGTGATACTATTACAGAGAACTGGGAGCATCTGCGGAACACCATTCAAAGTACCGCACTTGCCACCTTTGGTAAGAAAACAGCAAAATCAAATGACTGGTTTGATGCTTTATCAGATGTGATGGCACCTGTCATTGAAGCTAAGCGCAGTGCTATGAATGAATACAAACGTTCACCGAGTGCCAGAACCCTACAGATCCTGAGGGCTACGAGAAGCAAAGTTCAACAAACTGCTCGACGCTGTGCAAATGACTACTGGCTCCAGCTCAGTGAGAGCATCCAGATCGCAGCGCAAACAGGCAACATTAGACAAATGTATGACGGTATAAAGAAAGCACTTGGCCCCCATAAAAGTAAGACGGCACCGCTAAAAACCATCAGCGGAGAGAAGCTAACCGATAAGGGTAAGCAGATGGAGAGGTGGGTCGAGCACTACTCTGAGCTTTACGCTAGAGACAATACCGTTACGCCTGCAGCCCTTGATGGTGTCAACAGTCTGCCAACTATGGAGGAGCTGGATGCCGAACCAACATTAGAGGAACTCAGCAAGGCCATTGATAGCTTGGCCTCTGGCAAAGCACCAGGCAGTGATGGGATTCCTCCTGATTTAATCAAATGCTGTAAGAGCACGCTATTACATCCCCTGCATAGGATGCTGTGCCAGTGCTGGGAAGAGACAACTATTCCTCAAGACATGCGAGATGCCAAGATTGTAACACTGTATAAAAATAAAGGAGACAGAAGTGATTGCAATAACTACAGAGGCATCTCTCTTCTTAGTATTGTTGGTAAGGTTTTTGCCAAAGTCATCTTAATGCGACTACACAAGTTAGCTGAGCGCATATATCCAGAGTCACAGTGTGGATTCCGAGCTGGCAGATCAACAACAGACATGATCTTCTCTCTCCGCCAGCTTCAGGAAAAATCAAGAGAACAGAAAAGACCATTATATATCGCCTTTATAGACCTCACAAAAGCATTCGACCTGGTTAGTAGGGATGGACTCTTTAAAATCCTCCTGAAAATAGGCTGCACTTCTAAAATGCTGGAAATGATAAAGTCATTCCATGACGGCATGAAGGGAACAGTCCAATATGCTGGAAGCACGTCACAGCCCTTTGATATACGAAGTGGCGTTAAACAAGGCTGTGTTCTGGCTCCGACCCTCTTCGGAATCTTCTTTGCCTTACTCTTGAAACATGCATTCAGAGATGCAACTGAAGGAATATGCCTTCACACTAGGTCAGATGGCCGTCTGTTTAATCTTTCAAGGCTGAAGGCAAAAACAAAAATCAGAAGGGTCACTATAAGAGACTTGTTGTTCGCTGATGATGCTGCAGTCGTCACTCAAAGCCAACAGGAGCTTCAGTGCTTGATGAATCGCTTCACTAAAGCATGCAAGGACTTTGGCCTCACAATAAGTCTAAAGAAAACGAATGTGCTGAGTCAGGATGTGGGTGCTGCACCAGTTATCACTATCGATAACTATGAATTGGCAGTGGTGCACCACTTCACATACCTAGGGTCTACCATCAATGACAAACTCTCACTGGATACAGAAATCGACAGCCGCTTTGGCAAAGCTGCAGCTACCTTTGCCCGATACACTTCGCGTGTTTGGGGAAACTCTAAACTCACAATGAAGACTGTCACGTAGGGTTTATATTCATTTAATTTCCTACATCTTCTTCCTATTCGTTCACCCAAATTCTCTCTTTTATTATCTCTGTATTTCATTTTTCCCGTATATTTTTCATCCATTCGTTTTGCGAATATTATTTTCATATAATTCGCAAACTTTACCTGTTTCTTTCTCAAAACTGAGAATCGCGCTAGGACGATATTACGTAGATGTCAGGGCTGCAGGGCGTCAGAAGGCGTGATAAGTCGGTTCGCTGAACACAGGACGTAGCAAATCGTCTACATTCTCACCGAGCGCGCGAGCTTCTTCTCGGCATAAGTCCCGGTGAGGTGTGATACTTTACATCTGCACCGGTCAGTATCCAGACATTTGTCTGGAAAATCCCAAACTGACACGGCGCTCACTTGGGCCATGGTCAGCTGTAGTGTGAAAACTGCCCTACAATGGAGTCAGGCTGTCTGGGATTTGAAACTGACACGCGTACATCGTGGTCAGTAGGTGACAGTTACGACACGCGTTAAGCGGACGTAAATGTTGGGAGTAGGGGAGATAATTTCGCTTGGCGAAGTAAGTTTGGGCCCTTTGTCTGATTTTAAGATATTGGCCAAGTTTGAAACTTTAATTTCATTCTCGCTCATAGACTCACAGTAGATAGGTCGCTCGAAAACAGAATAGCTGTTAGCGAAGATCTCAGTTTGTTTCGGCAATTTGTCGAACTTCTAGACTTCCAGAAATAATTTCAGCATTTTTATTCTTAAGTTGTGCGACTACCTGTAATTCTGTGGTTGAGGTAATTAATATGATAGATATATAGATTTTGTGAGTGTTAAAGTGTTAAATCGCTTAATTCATTTTAATCTATTTCTTTAGCGCAGTAGAGAAATAAAGTGGTAGGCTATTATATTTTCTAGGGAAGCATTCAGTGGAATATATATTGGGTATAAAATGGACAAATGGAAAATTCCTGGGGGACCTGGATTTCGCAGATGATGTAGCATTCTTAAGTTCAACACCAAGACAATCCCAAGAAGCAATAAATAATTTGTGTCATCTCTCGGTTAAAATTGGTCTCCAAATAAATGCCTCTAAAACTAAAGCTATGAACTTTTCTAACGAGACCTTTGATATCATCTTGACCGGGGAAAAACTACAGAAAGTTGAAAGTTTCAATTATTTAGGCAGTAAAATGACTCAGGATGGTGACACAACAAGAGAAAATCCATACTAGAATTTCTTTGGCAGCTAGCGCCTTCAACAGATTATCTAAACATTTGGAAATTACGATCATTGAATATACATACCAAGCTTCGTCTGTTTTAATTCAAATGTTATCTCAGTGTTAACATACGGCTGTGAGAGTTGGAAAATAACAAAATCATTGGAGAACAAGCTGAATACATTCGAGAACAAATGTCTTAGAAAACTCATGAACATCAGTTGTTAATTCAAGACTAATCGACAAATAAGAGAAGACTCTAGGCAGAAATATGTCTCCGACTATATAAACAGGAAAAGACGATGGTCATATATCGGTCATGTCCTACGAATGCAAAACAACAGAATACCACTACAGGCGCTCACTTGGGTTTCCTGAGGGTAAGCGGAAAAAAGGAAGACCAAAAGAAACAACTCAGAAGAACAATAATAAGAGAAGGAAGAACGTTGGGCCTAAATAATGTGCAAGAGCTAAGAGGAGTGGCGTCACAACGAACAACCTGGAGAGCACTGGTTTCTGCCTTATGCGCCGTGTTTGGTGCTTAAAGAATTTATTATTATTATTATTAACGACGTATAAACTCTAGAATCCAGCCTCATGAATGGTGACGGAATACGCACGTGTTCTTAATTTATGAGGATTGCTGATTTTTAAATATAACTTACGTCACGGGAAGTTTAAATGATAAGCAAAGCTCTCTGCTTGCAAGTTTAAATGTAAGTTTTAACCAGTACAGATTCTGTTTATTATATTATATGTGTTATTTTTCCTCCACACAGTGAAAGTTTTGGGGTGACCCTAACTTTACCAGCACCTAGTAGTAGTTTCCATACTTGTGAAGAAATAGACAGTCCTTATTTTGAACCACGTGGGTTTTCTCAAGTAACACTGATCTGACGGTGCAAGTTAGACAGAAATACTAATATCCCTATAACGGGTTTTCAAAGACTGTAATGATAAATACTGAACCTTGGAGCCAGCACTTAATTTCTTCTAGAAACTCTATATAATTTGCTGCCTGGTGGCGTGAATATTAACAATCATTTCCCGACTAGATTATATCTTGTGGACAAATCTGTGGTGTGACTAAAGTGAATCCTATACTGAGGGAAGGCACCGACCTGACATTCATCATTTTTTTAGAAACCTACGCTATTGACACTGTGCTCTGCTAACTCCCGCGCCTGGAATAATTGTTAGGTGACTTAATCAGACATTTGAACAAATTTGCATACCCAAGTAGTCGTTCCCGGAGACTCCAAGTTAAATACGTCTTTTGGAACTGGGGACTTCTTGGCAGAAGACTGCATTTTTTGAGTCTGTGTGAAAATCTAAAATCAATGTGTTCCAAGAGGCAGCAAGCAAAGTTGTGAGTACAAGTATGAGAAGCCATGGCGGAATGAATGAGTGTACGCTGGTTTGAGTGATATTTTTCACTATTTTATCTTTGACACCCTGTTGCTGTCCTAATTTTTTTTTCAATCTGCATAATTTGTTGCTAAGGCTAGAGTTCTTGTGTTTTTGTCTTAGGTTAAATCAGATTTTTTTTTCAAACTCTGTGCATATAATTACGAGATAAAACAAAGAAAAAACTCTTAGACTCAAACCCTATGTATCTGTGACTCGGGCGCCATCATCTGTTCTCTTAACGGGGCCGGGCTAAACCTAGAGTTAACACTATAACGGGGCTATCATCCTTGCAACATTTCCTTGATTTTTTATGACTATGTGTATATGTATTTTCCTTGATGTACTTTCTTTGATGTTGTGAGCCGATTTTTCCTGATAATAAAATCGCTCTTGAACTTAATAATCGTGTTTGGTCAGCTCGTTCTAGATAATATATATATCATTGTTATAGTTTTCCCACGTCTGTGTGTTTACCTGTCGTCACGTGTATGTGCGTGCCTGTGAGTGATAGAAATATACGTAATATGTATATTGGTGTAGTCTGTCTGACGCTGTAACAACTGTTGTAGAAGATAGGTGAGAGAGAGAAGAATTCTTTTCGCTTTCAGAGACAGCCACTATATCAAAATCTATCATCTCACGTGTGTGGAAATTCTATTACCTTTCACTAACTCTCACTGAGTCTATCACCTATTCAAACCTATTCAGAAGGGACCAAACCTAGTCTTAATTCTCCTATCGGAAATCTACGACAAATGAGGGCTCGTTTCCGGTCTTTGAACTTAGAATAGGAAGACGAGTACGACAAACGTGGACTCGTCTATCTGGATTTTGAACTTAAGATTCTGTATTCTGATATAGAGTAAGAGTGTGATGTCTTGTGAGTTGTTATATCTTTAAATAATTACCCCCTAGACTAGCGATCTGTTTACGGGCGTGCTGACCACACAAACTAATAAGTTTTTTTTTTCCACAGCATCTTTGAATAATATACATTTTGGTTATAGGTTGATTTTGTCGGGATATATGTTAACTGCTGATTGTAATACTAAATGCTGGTAAAGTGGTGAGTGTATAACATTCACTGGGTACTGAGGCAGAACGGCGTTTGAACTAAGTTAAGGAGTGTGTTTCGGACTTTTTTGTCCAGATTAATTCCCTCCCTTACCCGATCTGACTTCAGGGGCGAACTTATAGTGGATTTTTAAAAATTAAGGGATTATTTTTCTCTTTAATTTTTGCAATATTCTTTTGCTTTTCCACTGTAGCAACTTATTTTTCAGTTGTAATCTTAACTACCATTTATTTGGCGTAGTCGTGTTTTGCATTGAGTGCTTTATTGCCGATAATAGCAGCGATAGTTAGATTTTATTTTGGAGGAGGTATCCCAGGGTTAAATATATCATCTTTTGATTTTTGGTAATTTTTTTTTCTCGTAAGTGGTAGGAACCAGTGTATCCTTTTTCCTATTTTCTTTCTCCAATAGTCTCAGTCACTGACCTAATATGGCCGAGAGAGCAAAGCTTAGACAGCTTCTCAGGGACGAAGCGAGACAAGAAGGTTTGGACGGAGACGAAGCGAAAGCTTTTGTCAGGGACGAACTTGAGAGATATGATGCGGAGAGGAAAGAAGAAGCAGACCGTCTATTACAGCAGAAGAAAATGGACGAGGAAATGGAAATTCGCAGGATGCAGCATGAGGAAAGAGAGAAGAAGAGACAGCATGAGGAAAGAGAGAAGGAGAGGGAGGAAAGAGAGAAGGAGAGACAGCATTTGGAAAGAGAAAATGAGCAACGACGACAGCATGAGTTGGCTCTTAAGGCTCTAGAAGTCCAAAGTCTTGGCGCTGCCTCTACCTCCAGCAATGGAGAGTCTTCTCCTCATTCTTCCTTAACTGATCCTTCTAACACTCAATCTCTTCAACTCAACGCTATGTCTTTCACCCTTGAGTCTTTCCCTTGTCCAAATGAGAAGATTGACACTTGGCTAGAAAAATTTGAGAAAATTGCAACTCTGTACGGTTTAGAGAGGTCGCGTTGGAATATGAAACTTTCCCAGGCCCTAAAAGGTTCTGCTTATGATGTTTATTCTAAGCTGGAAAGTAGCCAACAAGACGACTACGATGTGTTGAAGAAAGCGTTACTGGAGCGCTTTGAAATGAACGCTCGCAAGTTTTTGCAACTGTTTCGCAACAGCCGGAAAGAGAATTCTGAAACTTTTCACCAGTTCTCATCTCGTCTTAAGGGATATCTAACAAAGTGCCTTGAGCTTTCGCAGCTCCCCTCTACCTATGAAGGTCTTGAGGAACTTGTTCTAACTGAACAAATAAAGAACACTTTGTCTGCTGATACCCGGAGATTTCTCGCTGAGCAGGGGGCAGAAAAACTTGAAGACATTTTGGAAAAGTCTGAGCGTTATCACAATGCGCTGGCTGAACTACCGGCCACAAAGCGGAAACCGACAGAGGAGCATTTTCGAAAACATAACCTAGAGCAATCTTCTCAGGCTTCTAACCAAAACAACCACAGAGAAACTGGACCTCAAAACCCCCCTCCTGAAAAATCCAAGTTCTACAAGAACAAGTACCCCAACCACCCCAAACAGTCTGATCAACCCGACCGCCCTACATGGCAGCGTAGCCAGAAAGGACAAGGTGGCAAAGGGAGAACCCCTGAGCACGGGACATATGATCAGACCGAGCACACCGAGCCTAAACGCATCGGATGCTTATTAACAGTCTCGCAAGGCGGAATTATTGACAGTGATTCCCAACCTCTTGGGGATAGACCCTCAACGCGAGGTATTGTTATTTTGAACGGTTCTCAAACTTCTTGCTTATTTGACACGGGGCTTTCTTACGATTGCATTGTTGCCAGAAACCTGGTTAAACCCGGTCAAGAGACAGGAGAGACCGTCAAACTTTGTGGAGTTCGTAAGAGTGATGCACCTACAGCGCTTCCCATCGCATTGGTGGAGATACACTCTGACTTTGTCAGAGGTGTGATCAAAGCGGCTGTTATGGATGATCCCATCTACCCAGTCATACTTGGCGGGAGATACGTGTGTATTGGGAAACCGGAAGAGCCGATTGTGGCAGCAGTAACTACAAGAGGGCAAACCAAGAAGGAACGGGAGCCTGCGCCAAATTTGTTACCTATGGAACTTAAAGAAGCGCAATACAAGGACCCTACTTTGGCACCCTGCTTTAGGAAACTGCCCATGGCTAAGGAACCCAAACAGCACGGGGACATTTTTTCTGAGGATGGCGTACTTTATCGGAGAACGGGCAAGCCTGACCAAGGTTACAACCAGCTCCTAGTACCGAAACAGTACAGAAGCCAAATCCTAGAAATGGGGCACTCTCTTCCCTTTAGCGGACATATGGGACAGAACGCCACAAACCAACGTATAACCACTCATTATTGGTGGCCAGGAGTGAATACTGATATCATCAGATATGTCAAATCCTGTGCCCAGTGCCAACGTGTGCCACCCAAGCAACGGGCACCCCCAGTCCACATGGGTGAAATGCCAATAATGGGAACACCATTCGAACGGGTTGTGATCGACATTTTAGGGCCTTTCGAAAGGACTAAAAGAAGGAACAGGTTCATCCTGACCTTAGTCGATACATGCACTTTATGGGCAGAAGCTATCCCGCTAACATGCGCAGATGCCAAGCATGTCGCAGAAGCCCTCGTGCAGATTTTCACTCGGTTGGGATTCCCTCAGCAAGTGTTGACGGATAATGGATCTCCATACCGAAACCTGTTGATGGATGAGATCGTTAAGATCTTGAGGACCCAGCACATCCACACTAAGCCATATACTCCGGCCGGAAATGGGCTCGTGGAACGTGCTAATGGAAACCTCACCATGATGCTAAGTAAGCTGGCACAAGTGAAACCTGAAGATTGGGATCTCTGTATTCCTGCAGCATTATTTGGCTACAGAGAATCTCCTCATACTTCCACAGGATTTCCGCCAGCTACACTCTTATTTGGCAGACCCATTAAGGGCCCGCTTGAAGCCTTACTTCAGTCTCTGACAGACGAGAAGGCGGATGAGACAGTCGTCTCAGCAAGTAAATATGTGTCGGTTTTAAAGGAAAGGTTGAAACTAGGGTGGGACCTAGCAACGACTAACTTTAAGCGAGCTCGCACAAAGCACGCTAACCGATACAGGAAAGTCGCGGAAGAGAGAGAACTGGAAGCAGGAGAGAAAGTTTTGGTGTTACTCCCTACTGAGAACAACCAACTGAAGATCGGATGGCAAGGGCCGTTTACCGTCCTGAAAAAGATTTCTAAGGCTAACTACCAGATCTCTATTGAAGGAAAGGAGAAGGTTTTCCATGTAAATCTCTTAAAGAGATACTTGGAAAAACCAGTGCCAACCTCCGACCATCTCCTGACGATCGCCAAAACTGACGAAGATGATGATAGTGGCAGGGATATTCCACCGCTATCACAGGAAATCTTTCAAAAATGTCAGAAGCGGCGACGCTCTTTCAAGCGCGCATGGGAGACATTCCGGGGGAAGGAAACTTTGAGGAGTGGACTTGAGTAGGAATTGGACAGAGATGGGGGGGGGGGGGGGAGGGGGGGGAAGGGGACAGCCACCCCGAAGCTACGGTTATAGGAAATTAAACTCCATAACGTAGACATGGAGTGCTTCCATATCTTAAAGGGGGGAGGCTCTGTCACGTAGGGTTTATATTCATTTAATTTCCTACATCTTCTTCCTATTCGTTCACCCAAATTCTCTCTTTTATTATCTCTGTATTTCATTTTTCCCGTATATTTTTCATCCATTCGTTTTGCGAATATTATTTTCATATAATTCGCAAACTTTACCTGTTTCTTTCTCAAAACTGAGAATCGCGCTAGGACGATATTACGTAGATGTCAGGGCTGCAGGGCGTCAGAAGGCGTGATAAGTCGGTTCGCTGAACACAGGACGTAGCAAATCGTCTACATTCTCACCGAGCGCGCGAGCTTCTTCTCGGCATAAGTCCCGGTGAGGTGTGATACTTTACATCTGCACCGGTCAGTATCCAGACATTTGTCTGGAAAATCCCAAACTGACACGGCGCTCACTTGGGCCATGGTCAGCTGTAGTGTGAAAACTGCCCTACAATGGAGTCAGGCTGTCTGGGATTTGAAACTGACACGCGTACATCGTGGTCAGTAGGTGACAGTTACGACACGCGTTAAGCGGACGTAAATGTTGGGAGTAGGGGAGATAATTTCGCTTGGCGAAGTAAGTTTGGGCCCTTTGTCTGATTTTAAGATATTGGCCAAGTTTGAAACTTTAATTTCATTCTCGCTCATAGACTCACAGTAGATAGGTCGCTCGAAAACAGAATAGCTGTTAGCGAAGATCTCAGTTTGTTTCGGCAATTTGTCGAACTTCTAGACTTCCAGAAATATTTTCAGCATTTTTATTCTTAAGTTGTGCGACTACCTGTAATTTTGTGGTTGAGGTAATTAATATGATAGATATATAGATTTTGTGAGTGTTAAAGTGTTAAATCGCTTAATTCATTTTAATCTATTTCTTTAGCGCAGAGAGAAATAAAGTGGTAGGCTATTATATTTTCTAGGGAAGCATTCAGTGGAAAGCAGAATAAAATTAAAATTTCTAGCTTATAACGGCAATTGTAGCTATTTATAAATTTAATTTAACTGCTAATACTCAGTCGAGTGTATTTTTCTAAACTAACGTATAAACTCTAGAATCCAGCCTCATGAATGGTGACGGAATACGCACGTGTTCTTAATTTATGAGGATTGCTGATTTTTAAATATAACTTACGTCACGGGAAGTTTAAATGATAAGCAAAGCTCTCTGCTTGCAAGTTTAAATGTAAGTTTTAACCAGTACAGATTCTGTTTATTATATTATATGTGTTATTTTTCCTCCACACAGTGAAAGTTTTGGGGTGACCCTAACTTTACCAGCACCTAGTAGTAGTTTCCATACTTGTGAAGAAATAGACAGTCCTTATTTTGAACCACGTGGGTTTTCTCAAGTAACACTGATCTGACGGTGCAAGTTAGACAGAAATACTAATATCCCTATAACGGGTTTTTAAAGACTGTAATGATAAATACTGGACCTTGGAGCCAGCACTTAATTTCTTCTAGAAACTCTATATAATTTGCTGCCTGGTGGCGTGAATATTAACAATCATTTCCCGACTAGATTATATCTTGTGGACAAATCTGTGGTGTGACTAAAGTGAATCCTATACTGAGGGAAGGCACCGACCTGACATTCATCATTTTTTAGAAACCTACGCTATTGACACTGTGCTCTGCTAACTCCCGCGCCTGGAATAATTGTTAGGTGACTTAATCAGACATTTGAATAAATTTGCATACCCAAGTAGTCGTTCCCGGAGACTCCAAGTTAAATACGTCTTTTGGAACTGGGGACTTCTTGGCAGAAGACTGCATTTTTTGAGTCTGTGTGAAAATCTAAAATCAATGTGTTCCAAGAGGCAGCAAGCAAAGTTGTGAGTACAAGTATGAGAAGCCATGGCGGAATGAATGAGTGTACGCTGGTTTGAGTGATATTTTTCACTATTTTATCTTTGACACCCTGTTGCTGTCCTAATTTTTTTTTCAATCTGCATAATTTGTTGCTAAGGCTAGAGTTCTTGTGTTTTTGTCTTAGGTTAAATCAGATTTTTTTTTCAAACTCTGTGCATATAATTACGAGATAAAACAAAGAAAAACTCTTAGACTCAAACCCTATGTATCTGTGACTCGGGCGCCATCATCTGTTCTCTTAACGGGGCCGGGCTAAACCTAGAGTTAACACTATAACGGGGCTATTATCCTTGCAACATTTCCTTGATTTTTTATGACTATGTGTATATGTATTTTCCTTGATGTACTTTCTTTGATGTTGTGAGCCGATTTTTCCTGATAATAAAATCGCTCTTGAACTTAATAATCGTGTTTGGTCAGCTCGTTCTAGATAATATATATATCATTGTTATAGTTTTCCCACGTCTGTGTGTTTACCTGTCGTCACGTGTATGTGCGTGCCTGTGAGTGATAGAAATATACGTAATATGTATATTGGTGTAGTCTGTCTGACGCTGTAACAACTGTTGTAGAAGATAGGTGAGAGAGAGAAGAATTCTTTTCGCTTTCAGAGACAGCCACTATATCAAAATCTATCATCTCACGTGTGTGGAAATTCTATTACCTTTCACTAACTCTCACTGAGTCTATCACCTATTCAAACCTATTCAGAAGGGACCAAACCTAGTCTTAATTCTCCTATCGGAAATCTACGACAAAGACCAAAGCTGCGGTATATAATGCCTGCGTCACCAGCACACTCCTATATGGCAGCGAGACCTGGACGACCTATGCTAAGCAAGAAAGAAGGCTCAATACCTTCCATTTGCGGTGTCTACGCCGCATCCTCGGCATCTCGTGGAAAGATAAAGTGACAAATGTCGAGGTGTTGTCACGTGCTGGCCTTCAAAGTATGTATACTCTTCTTAGACAGCGCAGACTTCGCTGGCTTGGCCATGTTCGCCGCATGGAAGATGGTCGCATCCCAAAAGATATCTTCTACGGACAATTAGCAGATGGCAAGAGAACAGTTGGGCGACCACAGCTGAGGTTCAAAGATGTGTGCAAGAGAGATATGAGGGCACTGGACATGGATCCAGCAACATGGGAGGATGAAGCTGCCGATCGCACTAAGTGGCGATGCTATTTACGGCGCCACCTCAGATTGGGCGAAGAGAGGCTCACACAAGAAGCAGAGGTGAGGAGAAAACATCGAAAGGAGCACCAGGAAAATAAGCAGCTGAGGGCTGTCACCTCAGGGGCGCATTCCCATAGTCAGTTATGACTGAAGGGGCTATTATATATATATATATATATATATATATATATATATATATATATATATATATATATATATATATATATATATATATTATATACATATATATGTATAATATACAGTATAAATATATATAATAAAACTATAATAAAATTATAATTAATTTTTATTACTTTTATTATATTATTTTATAAGGTAGTATGCTTTGCTAAGTGTTGCAATTCTAACGGAATATTTGTTGCTAAATAGTGGAATTCTAACAGAATAATAAATTCAACGGAGTATGTGTTAAAAATTCACGTTACTGATTCTATTCAATAAACCGGTAAGTAAACTAGTTTTCTTCTTTTTGTTTTGTTAGTTGAAATACAAAGAATAGTACAAATATGTGCTACTGTATTTGCATCTAATTTTATTTCAAATTATTAGTTAACCTAAACGAAAATGCATATTGGGTCTGAAACTCGTGATTGGATCCATTTTAGTGCAATACGGGTACAGCCAAAAATGGCGACCAAATTTTAGTTGGCGTAATTCTTAAATGATAAAGGGGCACTACCTTCACCTAGTTTAGCCGGCCTCTCAAAGCCGTTTCAAGGGGGGGGGGGGGCCGCTGTCGCATGCTGACAGCTACGAGGAGCTACAGGTGAGAGCTGAATGCCAGGTTTGGACCAAAGGTGGCCGAGCTGCCTTGAAAAGGGCATGACAGCTCCTTCACCAGAGGTACTACCAATACCTGACATCCCAAACCCCCCTACATCATATATTACCTATATGTGTGTACTTGTCTTGCCACTGGATTCAGATGGACCCAGGCGAGAGAGTTAGGTCGACGAATTGCGCAACTCTTCCTCACTTTAAACCAAATCACTGCGCAAGTCACTGTTTCATCCACTCATCCATTCACTCACAAGAAGTCCTGTAGCGATGGGCGAACGGCGAAGTGGCAGGCGTGGGTACGCTGGAAGACGTAGTCGCAGACCAATACACAGGCGGCTCAGGACATATGGTCGTCTTCCACTGATCGGAGCAGCAGTGGGATTCGGTAGCCCCCTGAATGACTGAGCAGCCCTCTTTAGGAAAGCACTGCTCACCTCCATGGCATGAGGAAGGGGCTAGAAAAGGTGCCCTAAACATTGCCTGCTCCACCATTACCTACCAGCTTACCGCGGTTGGTGGGTACCCTAATACGGAGGGCGACACATAAGAAGAAGACAGGAAAGATTTTTCCCCCTCAATCAAGGCATATGGAATGTGCGCACTCTCCTTGACAAAGATTTTAACGCAAACAGACCTGAGAGGCGAACTGCCCTGATTGGGAGAGAACTGGCCAGATACAACATTGACATTGCAGAATTGAGTGAAACTCGACTTGCAGGTGAGTGCCAACTTTGCGAAAAGGGTGCAGGTTATACATTCTATTGGAGCGGAAGAGGAACTGAGGAAAGACGAGAAGCAGGGGTTGGATTTGCAATCAAAACAGCACTTGTCGGCAAGTTAGCGGGGTCCCCAAAGGGAATAAATGACCGACTCATGACGGTCAAGATCCCCCTGCTTCATGGA
The DNA here is from genome assembly GCA_024509875.1 of Oreohelix idahoensis. Classification (NCBI taxonomy): domain Eukaryota; kingdom Metazoa; phylum Mollusca; class Gastropoda; order Stylommatophora; family Oreohelicidae; genus Oreohelix; species Oreohelix idahoensis. The sequence goes on along the minus strand of JAMPIV010000322.1, from coordinate 35,135 downwards.
AGGAAACATGCCACTATCATTAGCGCGTATGCACCAACTATGACAAATCAGGATGATGTCAAGGATAAGTTTTACGAAGAACAACATGCAGTCATTGCACCAGTTCTTAAAGCAGATAAGCTCATCGTTTTGGTGACTATAATGCAAGAGTAGGCTCAAATAACATCTCCTGGAATGGCACTATCGGAAAGTACGGCGTGGGTCGCAGTAACAGCAATGGACTTCTCCTCTAGACCTGCACAGAACATGACCTACTTGTCACCAACACCATTTTTCGACTTCCTACCCGCAACAGGACCTCCTGGATGCACCCTCGCTCAAAGCATTGGCTTCTAATTGACTATGTAATTGTTAGGAAGAAGGGCAGGCAATATGTCTGGGTGACCAAGTCGTTGTGTTGAGCCGAATGCTGGACTGATCATCGCCTCATTGTGTCTAAACTTAAAATTCGTATCCAACCAGCCAGGCGCCTTCAGGGGAAGAAAATTCAAAAAAGACTGGATGTCACCAAACTAAAGAAGATACAAAATTAAACAGCCATTTGCTGACACCCCAGAAGACCGTCTCAAATCTATCTCGTCAGACGGCCAAAGTGTGGAAACAAATTGGGCAGCCCTAGTGAGCATATCTACAACACTGCAACAGAGGTCCTGGGTCCCGCCATCAAGAAACAAAATGACTGGTTTAATGAGAACTCAGAAATTACTCGGTTCTAGACCGTGAATTGTTGGCTATTCTTTTCTTTCTTCCGACCAAAAAGCTCTTACAGCTATCCAGAGTAAGAACTTGAAGAGCTCAAGATCCACTCGATATGCCATTGCTCTTCAACCTTTTCATTTCACGGTACGAGCTATCCGTGGTTCGGATAATGTGATGGCAGACATACTGTCTAGATGCCCACATGACTCCACTTACTCTTGTGTCTTAGATTTCCTGATACACATCTAGACTTATAACAGTTCGTTACTATAACAATATATATTAGCACATTTGTTTTCACCTTATAATTGTATATTAAGTGATTTCTTTCTCTGTTACCATCTTTGGTATAACGGAGGACGGTTTGGTTATCACAACATAAGGGCCGAAAGTTTGCACGGCCACAGTTAATAGTTAAGAATGTATGTTTGATTACTGTGTATTAGAAAATCTAACGGTTATCAAATAGAATTGTGTTATTTGTATTTTCTCAGCAAATCATTGATGTTCTAGGAGAATCTTTACATTTTCCAACCATGATGTATTATGATGTCCATACTTACCCTTCGGACGACACTATAGATGCGCCCGCTTAGACTATGATCTTGGACTTCATTGACCATCTACATAGTTAATATAGTATATAACATTGTATTAAAGCAGATATTACATTTTAAAATGATGTAACCTATTCTTGTTAAAGTGATTGTATCACTATATTGCGGTACATTAAGATAATGACACCGCTGGTTTTTTGATGATTTTTTATCATTGCTAAACATGGAAAAAAGGTACTTGATGTGATATATAAAATTAAATTTTGCTTGCATTGTAACATTGCTAGCACTGTAGTGTATGTTGGTGGCACCTCCATGGATATGTGTATACTTAAAGAAATGCTTTCTCTAATGTTCTGAGATATATTCTCACCTGACGCTCCATGCGTCGAGTTAGCCTCACATTAGACGTCCTATTTATTTGTGATACTTCTCGTATGCGCATCATTCGTGCGTTATGACCCTGTTGTATCTTGCTCTTGGATGTATTTTAAAAAAATGTTTCATTTTTTTCCCGAAAGGGGGGGGGGGGTGCGGTAAACTGTTGCGGACAGTTTCGCTGAGTTTATATTCTGTTAAAGTACCTGTTTAGGTTTGGAGACATTATTTGTTAGATTCTTGATCTAAGGGGAGTTACTAATTTTTTATTTCGGTTGAAGTCAACAGTGGTTGTTATTCGACTTGTCTTTTAACCAAGCGGTCTAATTTTAGAACCGATGTCTTGTTACCTGACAATATATGGCTTGAATGGTCAGCTTTGCTTAGTATTGTTTTCAGATAGCCCACCTGAGTTTAGCTCTGGGGTCTTGCGTCACGACGCATGCGCAAGTTTTGTGGCGCGTTAAGAGAGACATTTTTGTAAGGAGACGAGCTGTGGTTTTCAAACGGTCAAGACGTGTTGGCGTCTTCGATCTGGCTTTATGCCTATGGAAGGAAAGTCCTCTGTGTGTGACCAAGATGTCTAAAGATTGTTCCCCATGTTGTACTCTATGCGCCTAGGAGGCGAACGTGTTTTTTGGTGTTTATTCTGAAGGGATGTCAAGGTAAATTACCCTTCAAATCATTTTTCTCTATTGCCAGAATCGTGATTAACATTTGTTACCAGCTTAGTGACTTTTCCCTGGGCGGGAAAGAGTCCATTGAGAATACTAGAATTTGAGCTGACGAAGTATGCTGACATTGTATGTATCGGGTCGGTGAATGCACGAAGAACTTTATACCTTGTTTGTCCAAGGAATCATAGAGGACACTGTATTTAGGGGTCCGCCATATTTTGCGGCCTGCTGTATACTAGAAAATGTATCTGACTTGCTGGTGTCAGAGTAGAGCGGAACTAAGCTCATATATTTGAAGACCCGCTGGCAATGCGGGGTATTTTGCTGTAGCTGTAGAGAGAGAGAGAGAGAAAGAGAGAGAGAGAGAGAGAGAGAGAGAGAGAGAGATTGAGGTCAGCATCATATATGCACAGCTTACTGATGAACTGTTGATGCAAACTATAATGAACTGTCGTCATGTTTACGATGTCCTTGTGTTTTGTCAAATGACTAGTTATATTGATGTCGGCGTACCTTGTAGTCGTACTGTATTAAAGTGTTGAAAACGTCAGAGGTGTTACCAAGCTCCATGACTTTCTACGTTGTGGTGCAAGAGTGTGTTGTCCAGTAGATGACTGTCTTCCACGAACCTTTATACACCCATTCGCACTCTTAGATGTCTACTCACACACCATTACTGTAACTCATCAACACTTTGAAGTCAAGACATGAATGCCAACGTTATGGCGGCCAACCAGGGCCTACAATATTTATGATAGCCTGTTTGGCGTTTGATTTACAAGTAATACTGTACAGCAGCTCCCACCTTGTTGATGAACTGCGTTCACTCATCCAGCAACATCCACTCTTCTACACAACACTTCTAAGGCCAGTGAGATCTGCAACACTACAAATCTAGCAACAGCCTGTTACGTCTATGGTGGCCATTTACCCTGTTACAGGCATCCTGCTGGTAAAGCATGTCAGAGTAACACTGACAATGGGTACTTTCAACCTAGAAAGGAGTGTCATTACTGTGGACAGAAACATCCATTGATTAAGAAAAAGTGTCCTGCATGGGGGAAGTTTTGCTCAAACTGTGGGAGAAGAAACCATTTCAAAGTTAAATGCAAGAAAGTTTACACTGTTCACACAGAGTCAGTGGAAGATTCTGAAGTTTTTCTTGCTTCTGTGAAGTCTAACAAAGCTTATACAACTGCCCAACTCATTGTCAATGGGAAGTGGTAAAATTTCAGCTAGACACAGAAGCTGATGTGAATACAATCTGTCAACGCTTTGTAATGCAAGAACAATTGTTACCCACTAAACAGAGGCTTGTTATGTGGAATGGTACTTTGGTGGCTCCACTGGGAGAAGTTCTATTACTTCATTACAGATTACCAACTTTGGATGATGCATTGCCTGAACTCAATAATGCCAATATTTTCACAAAGCTGGATATCAAGGAAGCATTCAGGCATATCAAACTTGATGAGAAGTCTAATAAACTTACAACAATGATTACACCTTTTGGTAGGTTCAGATGGTCTAGATTACCATTTGGTTTGAATGTAAGCAGTGAAATTTTCCAGAGGCATCTAGCACAAGCTCTGGAAGGTCTTCATGGTTGCATCAATGTTGCTGGTGACATAGTTATTGGAGGTCGTGGATCAAACAGACAGCAAGCAATTAATGACCATGATCTAAAGCTTAAAGCACTGAAACATAGGTGTAAAGAGAAAGGCATTAAACTGAATGAAGCTAAAGCTCAAGAGAAGAAAGAAGAAATTACCTTCATGGGTCATCTTATTACTGCTCGGACTGTTGAACCAGACAGGAAAAAAGTTGAGACAATACTAAACTTGCCCGTTCCTAAGGACTGTCATGACATGCCCCCTCCTCCGCCTCCCAGTTTGCAGATTTTGCGGCATGATACAGTATCTAGCAAAGTTTCTCAACAATCTTTCAGAAGTTCTTCATCCAATAAGAGAACTTACCCATAAGGATACTCCCTTTATCTGGTCAGCTGAATGTGAACAAGCCTTCATGAGAATTAAGAAGCTGATTACTTCTACTCCAGTACTTGCATACTATGATCCTGATGAATCTTTATGTATTCAAGTTGATAGTAGCAGCCATGGACTTGGGGCTGTCCTCCTACAAAATAATCATCCAATAGAATTTGCTTCAAGAGCTCTAACTGAAACTGAACAACGCTAGACTCAAATTGAGAAGGAACTCTTAGCTGTTGTATATGGTTTGGAATGCTTTGACCAGTACACTTATGGAAGGAAAGTTACAGTCATCAACGACCATAAACCTTTGGCAACCATTGTTAAGAAACCTCTGAGTCAAATTCCTCAAAGACTGCAGAATTATTGATGCGCAGCCATCGATATGACTTCGAATTCCAATGGGTACGAGGTTCCGATCTTCTTATAGCCGACACACTGTCCAGAGTTTGTATTCATAATGTCACTTTGGATTTCTCAACTGATAGAGAGAGAGAGCAATGCAGGAGCTGATGCACCTGTAAGATAACCTGAAATACCAAATGTGATGATGGAAAAGATTAAAGCTGAAACTCTCAAAGACAGTGTGCTCCAGAGGTTGAAGTCGACCATTTTGGATGGGTGGCCTACAAAAAAGTCTGATGTACCAGCTGAGCTTATGCCTTATTTTGACATTCGTGACACTCTGGCAACAGACCAAGGCATAATACTTAAAGGAGAGCGTATTCTTATCCGAAAAGCATTGAGGCCTGAAATCAAGCAGAAGCTACACGCTGCTCATCTTGCATTTGACAGCATGATGCGCTGGGCCAGAAGTTGTCTGTTTTGGATCGGCATGACGGCTGAGATTCGACAGATAGCTGACAGTTGTCCAGAATGTCAAGAAACGAAGGCAAGGAATACTAAAGAACCTTTAAACCAACACTCAAGAGGTTTATCACCCTAGGAGAAAGTTGGCACTGACATCTTTATTATAGAAGGTCGATATTTTTTAGTTCTGATTGACTACGTTTCCAACTTCATTGAAGTAGACTTTCTACCTACAATGACAGCACAGTTGGTGATCAGGAAATTGAAGTCTCATTTTGCTCGTTATGGTGTTCCCAAAGTTATTGTATCTGACTCAGGTACTCAGTTTACGTCTGCACAGTTCAGATCATTTACTGCTAGATGGGGAATACTTCATGTTAAATCAGCACCAGGTCACCATAAAGCCAATGGATTAGCTGAATCTGCTGTGAAACTCATCAAGGTTATGATGAGAAAGACTATTCAAAACAATACAGATGCATGTGAGGCACTACTTGAACTTCGTAATACACCAAGACAAGGGTTTGACAAAAGTCCAGCAGAAATACTGTTCAACAGAAAACTGCGTACACTGATCCCTTCTGCAGTGAAACCCGTTGCATCTCACAGTAGAGTTACTGAAAGTAGAGGCAAGAGAGACAGATCAGTGAAGACGTATTATGATAAAACTGCTCATGATCTGCTTAAGTTGTCTCACCAGCCAGTTTACTATCAAGACCCTGAACAAACAAACTTGCAACCTAGAAGGATTGATAAGAGGCTCTCTGAAAGATCTTATTTAGTTGAAGAGGAGAATGCAGGTCAGTATGTCAGAAACCGAATTCATCTAAGACCTAAAACAACACCTTTCACACCTGATCCCGCGGACCTGGAAATTGATTTCCATTCTCCAGTTCTACCCGAGCAACAGGTTGTTTTGCCAGACATGAAGAACACTAAAAAAGTGAACAGTTCCAATCCTCCAGAAGTTAATCTTTCAACCCCAGCTACTTCTAGTCCTGGGAAAGCTGGCAAAGAACAGAAACAGTCTTCCTTACCATCTAGCCATAAGAGACCTCAAAGAGATCGCAAGAAACCCTCTTGGATGAATGACTTTGTTCACTCATAAAGAAGGGGGGATGTTGATGGGGTCTTTTGTATATATGTCTCCATGGTTACTTTGTTTCCTACTATAGTTACTTGCCCTTATGCTAACTTCCTCTTCCTGTTCTCTGCTTCTAATAACATGGTTGATTAAAAGTGTCGAGTTGTATCCAGTGTGTTAAGGCTTCAAGATTATGCTTCATAATGTGAGAATGTTTGACAGCCAGCCACGTCTCATTACATTTAGCAACATTTACTATACACAACAGTAAATATCAACAGGGTTATTAACTTTTTGGGTTCTTTTCTCCATAGGAGGAGGGCACATTTATTCTGTTATATTCATATGTATGTAATCTGATTTTATTTGATCTTTCTTTAGATATTCGATGTTGTCAAGTTTAAATGATAATAAACAACACAATAATCTTAACTTTGTGTGTTGGTCAGACCCATACCCAATTAACCGTAGTTTTTCACGTTGGTGTGTCTTGTTGTCACATAGCTGTGTGTGTGTGTAGTTAAACTTATATTTATATGTATGAGGAGGCAAGGTTGTCTTGTACTAAATTATAGTCGTATAGATAGGCTGGAATAGAGAAACTTACTCATTCCATAGACATATTTTGTTCCTTAAACTATCACCCGTGAAATCTATTTCTCATACCGGTTTTTCTCACGTACTTACCACTCTACTCAGACGGGGCTAAAAATAACTCTCAACCTATCTGTACGACAATTAGTACCCAGTGGTTCTGAAAAATATTGCTTGTGCTGGTAACCAAACCTCTAAGCCACTCCGGCCACCAGGATAGAACTTCTTCTTCTTCTTCCTCGTTCGCCTTCAGACTTCCACATTTATGACTCTAATAAAGGCAGTAGTCAACCCAAGGCTCCCAACATCTCCAAACAGTTTTTCGTTGACAGAAGTGGGTTGTTGCCATATGCTACTCCGTTCATTACTGTAGGTTGGGCAGTATTGCAGCAGGTGTTCGACTGTCATTGGGCTGGTACCGCAGGTGCAGAGATCTGTTGCACCAATTTTGTATTTCTGGTATAGATGGTATCTCAATCTGTTGTGACCAGTGCGTAGCCGAAAAATGATGACCTGTTCTTTTCTGGATAGTTGATGATATGCATCATTTTTCAAATGGCCCGGGTGCTCTCTTTCCCATTTGGACTTGAATGTAGCCTTTATAGTGGTCTTTGCCGTTGCGTAAGTTGTCTCATATATCATTTTGTTGTAAGGCACCTCCTTCCTTAGCAAGTCTATCTGCACAGAAAGCACCAAGTAAGAAAATGTGATTACAAGTTTATCGAAGTGCGCTATTTGGCGTGTGCGCATCTGCGACCAAAGTTAAAAACCGGAGAACGATTGTTATTGAAAGTGGCAGGGCACATATGTGCTCATTACTTTAACATGTGCATCATACTCATAATATTTAAAGTTGTTTTTATTCTAAGCACGGGAAACAAAATAAAAGTTTAATAATTGAATAGTTGTACTAATAAATATAAGAGAATATTTTATAGTTTATGTAATTTTGTAAAACAAATTGAGAAAACTAAATAAGTAACGAAAACCTGTTATTTAATTTAATATTTTTTGTATAGAAAAATTGTTTCCCTTTAAAAGTAAATATGATACATTCCCGAACTTCTTTATCTCTTATTGTCTGCAAAAGTAAGTCGTCTTTGGTAAGCTCGTATCCTACATTTAACTATTTAGTGTTTTTTTTTTCAATTTTACATACAAAATGTTGTAAGTATCAAAACCTGACAAGAGGTGTGATCTCTCGGTTATAAGTGGGGTGTACTGTGTACATTTTAAAAACATTTTGACCGCTGGAATCTGTCGACCTTTTTTTTTTAATTTAGCGGGGGGGGGGGGGGGGGGGGGGGGGGGGGGGGGGGGCACATTTAAATTTAAAACACCCATATATTTATTAATTAATATTTTCTAAGAGTAATGATTTTACCTCTATATCTATTATTGCTAGTGTGCCGACGTGTCGTTAAAGTACTACTATTGTCCGTTCGGAAATTCGTGCCCACACATTGAACGTTGTAACTTTGCAACCCCTTGACGGATGTTATTGAAATTTGCTCCGTGCCCTACTGATATCAATGCAGTTATTAAGATATTTTTTGCTCTTACAAAACTCATGTCATGTTCGAATTTTCTTCTTTAAGTTATTTAAAAACTCTTACCGTTGTCTGGGTTAATTTTTATTAGTTCTACAGGAAAGTTACAAGATCCGTTCAAAAATTGCGCACTCAATTTTTGTTGCAGCACAGCACAAGCGATGAAATGTGCTATTCAATATTTTTTTTGTTTGAATTAGTGTAGTGACTACATGTCCGCACGAGTATGCACCTATTGTACACAGTCGCGAGTAATTATTTCAACGGCGTATGCTAATTGCAATGAGTTGGCTGCAACGAAACAAAACGACACCAGCGTATAATATATTAATAAACTAAACTGCATAATTATGAAAAGCGCAATGAATCTGAAATGTAAATTTATCACTTTGCAGAAGGAAACTGTTATATTGTACATGCATTTTCGCAGAGAGGCTAAGATGGGTTGTTTATACCACGACATCCAAGAACCAGGTAGGAGAACACGAAAGGCCCTGGGTGTGGATAGAAGATCTTTTCGACGTTGGATACAACAGGGCGGTGATTGTACAGAGGCTGCGGTTAAGCAAAGAAGGAAGAAAAAAACTGATGATTTTGACAAGGATGTCATTAGACGTATGATTTTGAAGATGTTTAATGCCAATCAACTTGTTACTCTCCGCATGCTGAAAAGTCGGCTGCAAGCAAAATGCGATATTAACGTCTGAAAAACAACTCTTTGGCAACTTGTCAGAAGTGTCGGCTTCACTTTTAGAAAAACGTCTGGCGGAAGGAATTTTTTATGTGAAAAACCACATCTGGTTGCAGCTCGAAGCAAATACCTTAGGCAGATTCGTGAGAGAAGGCCAGACGGCTATGATATAGTGTATTTGGACGAATCTTGGGTTAATGCTCGTCATACGAACGAGAAAGAATAGCAATCTGTTGACGGAGACCATAGAAGGAAAATTCCCAGCAGCAAAGGTCAACGCATTATATTAGCACATGCTGGCAGCAGACAGAATGGGCTTGTCCGTGATGCAGAGCTTATGTTTGTCAGCACGGCATTAGAAGCTCTACCATTTGAAGTATTTATCAAAACTAATAATACAACAAAACAGTGATTATAAACCGGCACACATAGAAGTTAGCAGAGAATACCATAACAAACGGTGGCAACAACCAGAATAAAACTAATAACAATGGAACAATGAAGCACGATACAGGTGACGAAGCATATGTACTACTTCCACAAAAGGGTAACAAATTATTAATTGCTTGGAATGGACCATACAAAATAGTAGATAAGATTTCTGACGTCGACTACATATTAGACATAAAAGGTCAGAAAAAAATTTATCATATAAATATGTTGAAAGAGTTCTTTACCCGTCCACTTCATCTACAGTCTATCTTCCACGACTTAGACGACAAATCAGTTAATTCTTATCAATACTCTAGTCTTTCTGTAATTCAGGAAGAAGAAGCATCTTTTCCTGAGGTTGAAATGTCTTTTCCTATACCGGAACTGCAATCTTCAGAATCTTGGAGGGATGTTGCTATTTCACCTTCACTTACTTCAGATGAAAATAATTACATTACTAAACTCCTAGAAACCTACTCTGATGTTCTGACGGATATACATGGTCGAACTTCTATCATTTCTCATGACATTATACTGAAGGACAGTACTCCTATAAAACTTCGTCCTTACTCTGTACCTATCCATTTTCAAGATAAAACATCTCAAGAACTTAAACAGATGTTAGCATTAGGAATTATCGACCATAGTAACTCGCCATTCGCTTCACCACTAGTTATTGTAAGAAAAAAAGACAATAATATACGATTATGTGTAGATTATAGGAAACTTAACGCTCAAACTGTACCAGACAGTGAACCTCATCCTTTGATTGACGATCTACTTATTCGTCTTTCATCTGCTAGATATTTCACAAAAATTGACTTAACCAAGGGATATTGGCAGATTCCCTTAACTGAACAAGCAAAATATTACACTGCATTTTCGACTCCACAAGGTCTATATCAGTGGAATGTCATTCCTTTTGGGCTAATGAATGCGCCTGCAACGTTCATTCGCATGATGCGAAGAATTTTAGCTTGCAGAACAGACATCATCACTTATATTGATGACATCTGTCTGTTTAGTCATTCCTTTGATGAACATGTCATTGGATTAGGTTCAGTATTAGATATTTTAAGAACTAATAACTTAACTGCCAGACCTAGCAAAATGCAAATAGGTTTTCAAGAAATAACATTCCTGGGACATATAATAGGGGCTGGACAAATAAAAACTATTCCTCAAAATGTGTCTAAGATTTTACAACTATCAGTTCCACAAACAAAAAAACAAGTTAGGAGCTTGTTGGGTTTAGTACAATATTATAGTAGGTTTATTCCTAACTTGTCAACAATTACGGCTGTCTTGTCTTCGTTACTGAAGAAAGATATGCCTACAAAAGTTCTGTGGACAACAGACTGCCAGACAACTTTTGACAAAATAATATCTCTCTTCTCCAGGCAACCTATTCTTAGGTTACCAGATAGTAAAAAAATGTTTATACTCCGTACAGATGCGAGCAATTACGGATTGGGAGGTTCGCTATTGCAAGAACACGACGGCGTCCTGCACCCTACTCTTTATATATCCAGAAAACTCACCGAGACAGAGCGAAACTACTCGGTGATAGATAGGGTGCTATTGGGAGTCGTATGGGCAATACGAAAACTAGAGAAGTTCCTGCTAGGCGCTCCTTTTGTCATACAAACTGACCAACATGCTGTAGCATCACTTAGAAAAGCCAATCATAAGAACGCCAAACTTGCTCGTTTTTCAATCCTGCTTCAGCCATTTAATTTCACCATCGAGGCAATTCCAGGACATGAGAATATAGTCGCTGATATTATATCCCGCAATCCTTTGCCATATAAGAAGGGAACATAAATAACTCATGGAACCAGAACTTGGTGATGAAACTGACACTTGTTGAATGTTCTGCAAGAGTTTACAAACTTACAAAATTCCAGGTCAAACAAGTTGACAAAGAAGAATTCTACGCACATTCAAAGTTGTAACAATCCGAGTAGAATAATCACATAACATTGACAACGTTGTGAATATGTGCACGGACTTTGGTTAGTGTCCAATCGTGACTCAGGCGAATTCAAATAGGATACATTCAAGATGAAAAGTGAAAATAGGAACAAAGTGACATACAGATATATTTTCATATACTTTCGTCGGAATGATAACGTGATATTCGTGGAACTTTACGAAAGAAGGACAACGTATTCCTTGGGAATGACATTACTTAATAGTATTATGATTAAATAATATAATAATAAAACAAGTAATATACATACAGAAAAACACAAACAGATAATATAGTTACGCTAGCTAATTAATTGTTTCATTTTTATATGTATGTATGAACTTACTTTAACATAATATTAATATATATAGTAATTCTATATTGTTAATTCACATACTAAGTTAGTTATAGGTTACGTTTATTTTTTTTTTCCTTACGTACATCTATTATATTCTAGTCCATTAACTTACTTTTACTTTCTTTTAATACATTATTAACTACTCTCTTACTTTCCTTACAATTTTTCTTTTCTTTCCTTAGCTATTAATTCTTACTTTCCTTTACTTAGGATAAATTATATTCTATAAGATACTACACAGTCTACATTTAGTTAATATTATGACTCATTAATTTATACTATAATTTTAATTACCATTTTCTATTCGTACTAATTAAGTTAGAACTTTCTTCACAGACATAAGTATTTATAAATTAGTCACGGTTTGATAGTTGACATTTCTTTCTGTTGACATGGACTTAATTTTGACTACGATCTTCGACGATAGTACGTGATTCGTAGATCGATAATCTTTAACATTTTTTTCACATACCCATAATTAAAAAAAAAAAAAAAAATCTATAGTCTAGATTTTTTTTACCCCCGTCGGCCAAGGGAATGTTACAAGAGGATATATGATTTGTAGCAACTAGGTAGTAAGCTCGGATAAAAATTCAATTAATACATCATAATTCGTCACTTCCTTCAGTCGTGGTACAGTCAAGCTATTTACTCGTGATTCCTAGATAGGCAATCCGGTATCGAACAACTCAACTTACGCGACTAAGGTGACCTTCTTGGATACTTTCCATTAAGATTGAGGAACAGATTGAGATACCATCTATACCACAAATACAAAATTGGTGCAACAGATCTCTGCACCTGCAGTACCAGCCCAATGACAGTCGAACACCTGCTGCAATACTGCCCAACCTACAGTAATGAACGGAGTAGCATATGGCAACAACCCACGTCTGTCAACGAAAAACTATTTGGAGATGTTGGGAGCCTTGGGTTGACTACTGTCTTTATTAGAGTCATAAATGTGGAAGTCTGAAGGCGAACGAGGAAGAAGAAGAAGAAGAATCAAAGTCTGTAGATGGTAGGGACTACCATTGTAAAATGAATGGGCAAATTTTTAGAGATTGGATAGTGAATACACTCCTCCCAATTCTAGATAGGCCGTCTTGCCTGGTGATGGATAATGCGTCCTATCATAATGTTCTAGAGCAGGAGGATAAAGCTCCCAATTCGGCAAGCACGAAAGACGAAATCAGGAGTTGGCTCGTGAATGAAAACATCTTCGCTGACAACAGCTATTTAAAACCAGAGTTGTTGCAGCTTGTGAGACAGAGGAATAAGACAAAAGTGTATCTGATTGATAAAATTATCCAATAGCAGGGTCATGTTTCTCTTCGACTCCCACCTTATCATTCTCACCTTAACCCAATAGAGCTGGTTTGGGCTAGAGTTAAAGGGCAAGTGGCCGCTCAGAACACCACTTTTAAAATGTGCGGTGTTAAAGACATGACTCGTGAGGCCCTTTCACGAATAGACACAGAGTACTGGGCTAAATGTGAAGAACACGTGCTCCAGGAAGAAGATTACTGGCAGCGAGATGGCTTGCAGTTTATCCATCCAATAAACTGTTGTGAACTTTTTGAGTCGTCCGATTCGGAATGAGGCACGTCGTTTGCATTCCTTCATTTGTGATAAACTAATTTCATATGCCAATCTATAATAACACATAAACAGTTACGATTCGTCATAGCTTCCTGATGATTTAGTGCTAACATTGTTCATTATAGATCATTCATTCAGATCATCATCAACTACCAACCTGTCGAAAGTTGAATGTGATTTGTTAAGAGAGGTATTTTTGTTGCAGGGCAGATCCAAAATTTATCAAAATCACGTGAACAACCCAATGACACATTAAGGACAATTTAGTCATCCTCGGCCTCAAAAATCACGTGACACTTGGAACCGCGCCTTGGAACCGTCTTGTCGCACAAATGTTGTGATTTACTGTAAGAATTAATGTTGCGGGCAGATTTAGGCAAATGTTCCAAAAAATATCAAAGGAAAATTTCGCCAGTCCGTCCGCTTGTGTTGTGGTTGGTCCCTGTAGATTTGTGGAGCATGTATGTTACCTATCGTGTATGTGTGCATATTGTTCCCTGCATGGACTATGCTTATTCTTCCGCTACTGTCACTGTTTTCACTAAGTATTTCCCACCTGTATGATGTCTGCCGTTTTGTTGTCCCTGAACCTGAGTTTTGTTTGGCTAAACTAAAACATGAATGTTGTGGTCCTAGCTAAGATGTAATTCGTGAAGCCTATTCGTGTGTGTTTATGTTTGTTTCCTGTAAAAGTATTAAATCTGGTTTATGTTTGTGTATAAGTGGTATGATGTTGTGTAGTTTTGAGCTAATGCCCCTAATATTTAAACTAATTAAACACATTTCTTGCACCATTTTTTAGAAACAAAGGTCGATAGTAAAATAATACCTTACTGTGATAAATGACAATACATTGACATACCTAAAACTGTAAGGATCGGATCTTAGTTACTGTTTTCTTGGCTGTTCCGAAAGCTTGTAACTTTGTCCGAGGTCAATGATTAGTTTTACATGTGATTCGATTGGGTGTGTTTCATCCGTTGTTGTGAGATATGTGTTTTTCAGTGAATCTTGAGTTGATTTTGTTAATGATGGCTCGGTGCCTGGAACGGTTCAGATCTGGATGTGTCGAGAATGTGTTGGTCTGTCTCCCAGCCTCGACGGATGCAGATTTTAGGTGAGTCTTGTCGGAAGTCTTCTGGGCTTGATGTCGTGATGTTGTGGTACTTTGCGTTTTCTGTGTTTGAAGCAGAGTACAGTCGCCTCTGTTTGGTTATCGCGGTGGAATCTGTTGTGAAACCGTCTTCCGAGGTAGGTGTTTGAGGGAGTGTAGTTGCCTCTGTTTCTTCTTGTTGTGAAACTGTTCGCTGGTTTCAAAGTGTTTTATTGGTTCCTGTTCTCGTTGTGGTCTTGGCTCCTGGGCTCTTGGATTTGTTTGTGTGGAGCGGTTGGCCCAGTGTGTGACTTCCTCGCAATGAAGGCACACCATTCTACGCCCTGGCAATGAGACTAGGAGTTTGTGCCTCCCAAAGTCGTCCCCTTTTTTTTCTCAGCTCCACTTATTGTGAAATATCTTCTGTTGTCCTGTAGAGGACGCCCCACATGTCTGGTGCGTTTTTTTATTCTGTACACCATGGCTTCAGGATCTTCTGTTATCGTCTCGGCTATCTGCATGACCGCTTGTTCTGTCATCGTGGTGGGACCCAGTACAGCGTCATCGTTGAGCGTTCCTTTTCTAAATGTTCAATGGTTATTTTTAGCCTAGGATTGGAAAGGTTTAGGCTCTTGCCATGCAGTCTTTGATAGAAGATTGAGTGTACGTCTGCTGAGAGGTTGAAATACCACAGTTCGGTGTTTTCAAATTAATTGGTCAGCGTCGACCACACCTTTTGGTGCGCAAAGAAGCGAAATCGATGCTAGATGGATCCGTGAATTTGTATTGTAAGGGACAGGACCCATATAAGGTAATCACTTCTTTAAAACATGTATAGGACAAAAGTGTTTAAAAAAATAGAAAGATAAAATACAATAAAATCATTTACATATTACAACATTTTAAAACATTTAATTTTCATAATGTACTATACTTGTATTATATTATTTAATAGACTAACTGGATATATTTAATAAATGGAAGTAAAATCGTTATTTAATTTAGTATTTGTTTTCTTGGTTATGTTGTCGCCCTTGCAAAGAAAAACAATTCTACCTGCCCTTACAAATTTGTGGCTAACCGTAACAGATATCTGATTTCTCACGTGACCAGTGTTTGTAAATGTCCTCTGTTGTTTCTTCTCTCTCAGTTGTGTAGTTCGTCATCAAACTTGTGTAGTTCGTCAGTTCAACATGGTTTGTAATCATGTCTTGTCTATCTGCTAATAGACTCAGTCGCTGCTTGCAGTATCGTTTAGTTTAGACGTTCAACCATAGTTTTGTTTTACACTGATGTGTGCGTAAGTGTGTACGTGTGTTAATACTTTTGCAGAACCTGTATGTCAGCATTAGAGTGGTGATACCAGTGAAACAATTTTATCTGTGTTAGACAACAACAACAACAAATACACAAAAGATATAACAACAGAAATAATAAACACAGATATCAAGAAATTAAAAGATGGAAATTACATATACGAAAAAAAGAAAATGATTAAACATTGTCTTATATCTTTCGTAATAATGGACCACGTGACTGATGTACATACTATTACACAAGGTCAAGTATTTACGTAGATCTCTAACTACAGTGATAGTTACATGAACCACTAAGTCAATGATGATCAATACTCACACACAAGGTCAAGTATTTACGTAGATCTCTAACTACAGTGATAGTTACATGAACCACTAAGTCAATGATGATCAATACTCACACACAAGGTCAAGTATTTACGTAGATCTCTAACTACAGTGATAGTTACATGAACCACTAAGTCAATACTCACACACAAGGTGATTTACGATCTCTAACTACAGTGATAGTTACACACTAAGTCAAGGATCAATACTCACACACAAGTAAGTTTTACGTAGATCTCTAACTACAGTGATAGTTACATGAACCACTAAGTCAATGATGATCAATACTCACACACAAGGTCAAGTATTTACGTAGATCTCTAACTACAGTGATAGTTACATGAACCACTAAGTCAATGATGATCAATACTCACACACAAGGTCAAGTATTTACGTAGATCTCTAACTACAGTGATAGTTACATGAACCACTAAGTCAATGATGATATAGTTACATGAACCACTAAGTCAATGATGATCAATACTCACACACAAGGTCAAGTATTTACGTAGATCTCTAACTACAGTGATAGTTACATGAACCACTAAGTCAATGATGATCAATACTCACACACAAGGTCAAGTATTTACGTAGATCTCTAACTACAGTGATAGTTACATGAACCACTAAGTCAATACGTAGATCTCTAACTACAGTGATAGTTACATGAACCACTAAGTCAATGATGATCAATACTCACACACACAAGTATTTACGTAGATCTCTAACTACAGTGATAGTTACATGAACCACTAAGTCATGAATCAATACTCACACACAAGGTCAAGTATTTACTATGATCTCCTAAAGTGATAGTTAATGAACCACTAAGAATGATGACCAATACTCACACACAAAGTCAAGTATTTACGTAGATATCTAACTACAGTGATAGTTACATGAACCACTAAGTCAATGATGATCAATACTCACACACAAGGTCAAGTATTTACGTAGATCTCTAACTACAGTGATAGTTACAAACCACTAAGTCAATCAATACTCAACACAAGGTCAAGTATTTACGTAGATCTCTAACTTTAGTTACATGGTCAAATATAATACTTCAAGGATTGAATTTGTGCTTTATTAATGAACAATTATAAAGATTCTTCCCATCAAGTATGCATTCTCTAACTACAGTGAGTTACTGAACCACTAAGTCAATGATGATCAATACTCACACACAAGGTCAAGTATTTACGTAGATCTTACAGTGATAGTTACATGAACCACTAAGTCAATGATGATCAATACTCACACACAAAGGTCAAGTATTTACGTAGATCATATTACATGAACCACACAAATAGTTACATGTAAGTCCAATACTGGGTCAAGTATTTACTCTCTAACACAGTGATAGTTACATGAACCACTAAGTAATGATGATCAATTTCACACAAGAAGTATTTACGTAGACAACTACAGTGATAGTCACCAAAATGTGCACTTCAAGTATTTACGTAGATCTCTAACTACAGTGATAGTTACATGAACCACTAAGTCAATGATGATCAATACTCACACACAAGGTCAAGTATTTACGTAATTCTCTAACTACAGTGATAGTTACATGAACCACTAAGTCAATGATGATCAATACTCACACACAAGGTCAAGTATTTACGTAGATCTCTAACTACAGTGATAGTTACATGAACCACTAAGTCAATGATGATCAATACTCACACACAAGGTCAAGTATTTACGTAGATCTCTAACTACAGTGATAGTTACATGAACCACTAAGTCAATGATGATCAATACTCACACACAAGGTCAAGTATTTACAAACATCTCCAAACGTTTACCTACAATTTTTTAATGGAAATATAATACTTGGATTGACTTTGTGCTTTATAAAACAATTATAAAGATTCTTCCCATGATGCATTTCTTGGAGCTCTGCAATCTCTCAATGTTAATGTTTAAACATTTCAAATCAATACATCATCATCACACAAAATAAGTGTCCCTGGCGCTGACAAGTGATGTAATTCAATAAACTGTTTCACAGAATATCCCAGACACACGTGTCACCCAAATGTGCACTTTTAGATATAAGAGATTTTAGCCGTTGCAGTTACAATACCAAATTAAGCTGGCTTCTGTTTGGTTGTAAAAGGTTTTTATTTCTCTGTCTTTTATAAGTTTATAGGAGGGTCCTCATAATAACACGAAATGTATAACCCGCAGGAACTAAAATATTTGTTTCAAATATGTTGCGTTGGACTGACATTGGTAAACTGATTCTCAACTTACACGATCTAAAATGTGGTTAACATTTTAAAACCTGGGACACCTTTCATTGTGGTGACTGGGCCTCATACAAAAAGATTATCTTATCGTTTACGAGCATATATATATATATATATATATATATATATATATATATATATATATATATATATATATATATATATATATATATATATATATATATATTTATATATACCAACGGGCTGATCACCCGTTTGCCAGTCACTTCGATTACGGAAACAACAGCAGATGGATTGATTTGCCGTTGCCCTAAAGACGCCAATAGGCGTGATGGGAAACAATGGCAAAGAAAACCTATCTGCTGTTGCCCTAAGACGCCACTAGGCGTAATGGCCACTGACTGCTTTGACGGTCGGTGGCTAAGGACGGAAGAAGAAGAATATATATATATATATATATACAAACACATGAAATCACAAAGTTTAAAACAAATATCTGTATTTGCTTGCTTTAATCTGAGTACACACTCTCTATGTATGTGATCATGAGTTTACTTGTTCTTTAGTTTTCCTTGCCTAGCGCTAAAAAATAAATTATTTGACTTCACTTAATCACTATAGTGTACTCTCTGAAACTAAAGACACTCAGAAAACATGTATTCTAAAAACAATTCTTTATTTATCCTGAAAAGTACATTGGTTGCGTTGCGTCCGTTTACAACGGAGCTGCGACATTTATGCCTTTCGGCCGACACATCCGACTTCAGCACGGCATTTTTTGGGGACAGGGTTTGCCTTCCCTCCTCGATCCTTACTCTCTCAGCAAGACTGCAGTGATGCAGCCTGATTCCAGGACCACCCCTTGGAGGTGGAGTAGGATCTTTGTCAGCTCTGGTTCGCTGACCTTGACGCAAGTAGTCAAGCTATGGGTCGCTTACTGCATTCATCTCGTTTGCTGCGTCTTCGGTCCCAAAACAATTCTTGACAGGACTCTCTATTACGGACATTAGTTTAAAGTCGTAACTCTAAATGTGAAAAGGTCTAAGAACACAACTGATACAATTACAGCATTAATAATAAACATAATAGCCCCTACAGTCATATATGACTATATAAATGCACCCCTGAGGTGACAGCCCTCAGCTGCTTATTTTCCTGGTGTTCCTTTCGACGTTTTTCCCTCTCTTCTGCTTGCCGTGAGACCTTCTTGTAGCCATATTCGAGGTGGCGCAGTAGATAGCACTGCCACTTGGTGCGATCGGCAGCTTCATCCTCCCAGGTTGCTGGATTAATGTCCAGCGATCTCATGTCTCTCTTGCCCACATCTTTCAACCTCAGCTGCGGTTTCTCAACTGTTCTCTTGTCATCTGCCAGTTGTCCGTACAAGACTTCTTTCGGGATGCGTCCGACTTCCATGCTGCGGAAATGGACGCCAGTGTAGTCTGTGCTTTCTAAGCAATGTATACATGCTTTAAAGGCTAGCACGTGACAACACCTCGACAGTTATCACTTTGTCCTTTCACGAAATACCTAAGATGTGGTATAGACACCGAAGATGGAAGGTATTGAGTCTTCTTTCTTGCTTAGCATAGATCGTCCTTGTCTCGCTACCATATAACAAACAGTGTGCTGCTGACGCAGGCGTTATATACCGCAGCTTTGGTATTCATTGCGAGTTTGGAGTTTCCTCAAACACGCGTTGTGAGGCGGGCAAAGGTAGCTGCAGCTTTGCCAATGCCGCTGTTAATGTTTGTGCCCACTGAGAGTTTGTTGTTGGTGGTAGACCCCAAGTATGTAAAGTGGTGCACCACTGCCAATTCATAGTTATCTATAGTGATAACTGGTGCAACATTCACATCCTGACTCAGCACATTACTTTTCGTTCGATTTATTGTAAGGCCAAAGTCCTTACATGCTTGGGTAAAGCGATTCATCAAGCTCTAAAGCACCTGCTGACTTTGAGTGACAATTGCAGCGTCATCAGCGAATAACAAGTTGCTTATAGCAAGCCTCCTGATTTTAGTTTTTGACTTCCAGCTTTCGAGGTTAAACAGTTGGCCATCTGACCTAGTGTAAAGGCATAATACTTCAGTTGCATCTAAGTAGTAGGGAATGTACCAAACGGTTAGTATTCAGGCGGCGGCGCATGACTTTTATATAGCAAAAAACTCGATCGATTTCAGGCGGCGGCGTTTCAGGCGGCGGCGCATGACTTTTTATATAGCGATATATTTTAGCGGCGGGGCTTCCTCTGACGATTAGACGTATGACTTTTTATATAGCAATAAATTTGTTCGGCAACGGCGGGTGTGTTTGTTTATACATGTATACATACAATATATATATAAAATATAAAAAATCGATAATGACGGAAAATTTTAAAAAAATCGATAATGTTGGATTAGGTTACTAAGAGGTTTTTTGAAGTGCCTTTTTGTGTTGGCGTGGGTGACGATGTATGTTGTAGGGGTAGCTGGCGGGGTGGGTGTTGCGTCCACTGTTGCAAGGTGGTTTGCTCTGAACAATGTTCCATGTGATATGAATAAAACAATTATAAATTTCTGGCTATTGCTTTTTCTTTGATATGTTAGTTTTTTCATTCAGTGACAGTGCATCGTGCCTTCGATGGAAGATTAAGCGAATGCGGGGGTGGAAGATTCCGAACAATACTTGAACCTTGGAATACGATTGATTTGATAAGTCATTTCATTGAGTCCATACATTTAATTCACAGTTGTACACATCAAGACAATCCATGCAAGTTGATCACTTACTTACTTAGTCGTTCCTCTTCTACCGTGAGGTGTAGAGGTTTGGAAGAGAGAGCGCCAGACTATCCTATCGGCTGTCTTCTTCCTGGCCTGGTTCCATTCTAGTCCTCGGTCCTTCAAAGATTGTCTAATATTGTCCTCCCAGCGGACTCTGGGTCGTCCTGGAGGTCTGGATCCCTGGCTCTTTGTTTCCCATGCTTGTCGTGGTAGCCGATCTTCTCCCATTCTGCAGACATGGCCAAACCATCTTAGTTGGGACTGTTCTATTTGGGTCTGCAGAGGGTGGGATTTTAGGCCTTGACGTATCGTCTGGTTGCGGACCATGTCTCTTCTTGTTACTTCAACTACCTTCCTCAGATACCTCATTTCTGAGGTTTGAATCTGGCTTTTGTGGGTTGTAGTCATTGCCCATGACTCGCATCCATATGTCAAGACTGGGACATAGGTGGAGCGGTATACAGCCATCTTCGTTTTCTTACCAACCTCTTTCTTGCTGAGGAATCCTCGATTTATGGCCTGATAAAGTCTCCCAGCCGCTGCTTTTCGAGTGGCCAACTCTTCTTTGATGCCCCCCTTTCGGTCTATAATAGCTCCGAGATATTTAAAGTGGTCGACCTGCTCCAGGACTTGTTCTCCCAACTTAATCTGATGTTTTCTTTCTTCTCGTGATATCACCATGGATTTTGTTTTAGAGCTGCTTATGACCATCCCTCTCTTCTCCAGCTCTTCCTTCCAGACTTGCAGGTTTGATTGGAGATGTGCCTCTGATTTAGCAATCAGGGCAACATCATCAGCAAATGCCAGCTCTGAAATATAGACCTGTCTCATCTTCCAGTACCCCACTGAATACTTTCTTGTTCTCTCCTTACATGCCTTGATGACATCGTCCATAAGGAGTATGAAGAGGTAAGGTGATAGGATATCACCTTGTCTTACACCAGTGGTGGTCCTGAACTCTTCTGACTTATAGTTTGCTGTCCTCACATAATTTCTGCAAGACTTGTAGAAGCTCTGTATAGCATGAATCAGAGGTGCTGGAATGTTCTTCCTTGCCAAACAGTCCCAAAGTTTGCTCCAGGGGACCCTGTCAAACGTCTTTTCCAGATCTATGAAACAAAGATGGATCTCACTCTTGTACTCAAGGGCCTTTTCACTCAGCTGCCTGAGTGTGAAGATTAGGTCTTGAGTACTTCGGTTTGCTCGGAATCCGCACTGGGCTTCATCCAATTGTGGCTCAGCTAGGCATCGGAGTCTCTGCTCTAGGATTCTAGAGTAGATTTTACCAGGGACACTGAGAAGGGATATGCCTCTGTGGTTTCCACATTGTCGATTGTCACCCTTTTTGAAAATCGGTGTTATAATGGCAATCTCCCAATCCTTTGGTATGGCCTTGTTGCACCATGCTGCCTGTAGGACCCTTAGGAGTAATAGGTCGCCTGATGCTCCCATGTACTTAACCATTTCTGGTGTTATACCATCATGCCCTGCTGCTTTGCCCATCTTGATTTTCTCCAGTGCTGCCTTCAGTTCTTCCATCTTTATGTCATCTTCATCACCATTTGTATCCTCTTCTGTGCTAGTGGTTATCATTTCTGAAGCTCTACCTTGCTCACCATCAAGGAGTTCTGAGAAATATTCTTTCCATCTTTCCATTACTTCCTTCGGGGCAGTTATCAATTTGCCTTGCTTGTCCTTTATAAATTTAAGAGGGCATTGTTTTTCCTTCATCATGTTCTTTAGGGTCTTATAGAACAATTTCTGGTTTTCTTGCGCATCCTTTTCTAGCTTTTCTCCAAATTCTTCTCGGGACTTCTGTTTTGCTGCTAGCACCTTGTTCTTTGCTTCTGTTCTGAGTATCACATATTCTCTATATTTCTCTATTTGTCCTGCTGTGTTTTTAGCTCCTAAATATTGTTTCCATGCCATTTACTTCTCTCTTATTTTCTCTTTGACTTCCTCTGTCCACCAAGGTGTCCTCTTTCTCTTGTTCCCAAGTCGGACTTCACCACATGCTTCTGCAGCAGCTGTCTTTATGATGTCCTTGAATTTAAGCCACAGGTTTCCAAGTCATCAGGTTGTTCTTCTGTGTTTCTCACCGCTGTAGCAATAAGCCCCTGATATCTGGTCTTAATTTCTGGCTCTTTCAGCTTGTAGGTCTTAATTCTCATTTCTTCCGTTCGTTTACTTGGTTTCTTGCGTGGTGCTGGACAGTTCCTAGGCTGAGCAACTCTTTCAGTTGTTCTTTTGATTGTAAGCAGGTAGTGATCACTCCCAATCTCTGGCCCCCTCCAGACTCTAGCATCCCGGACATATTTGAATGAGCTCCTCCTAACAATGGCATAGTCGATCACTGACTTCTCATTATTTGTAGGTTCACACCTAGTGTATGCATGTATGCGCTTATGGGGGAACTTTGTGTTGGTAATGATCAGATTCTGCTCACTGCAGAATCTGAGGAGTCGCTTTCCATTGTCATTGAGAGTATCTTCTCCATATCTTCCGATAACTCCACCCCATCTAGCATGGTCATTTCCAACTCTGGCATTGAAATCTCCGAGCATGATAATTTCATCTAGGCAGTCAGCCACTGTCCTTTGAAGCAGCTCGAAGAATTCTTCCTTGACCTCTGCTCTCTCATCCTCATTTGGCCTATACACTATGACCAGGTTGACTATGGTTTCTCCTTCTTTTAGTTTTACAACCATAATGCGCTCCGAGACAAAGTTCCATCCCTTGATACTATCTTTCTGGTTTTTGGCCACAATGCAACCCACGCCCCCTTTAGCTCTTTCAGATGTGGGTACACCACTGTATAGCAGAGTGTTGCCATCAAGATCCATGACTCATTGTCCCTTTTTCTTTATTTCGGTAATAGCCAGGATTTCTAGTTTTGCTTTCCTCATCTCTTCCATCAGCTCCTCTTCTTTCCCATTTATACTTCTTGTGTTCCATGTTCCATAAGTCGTAGTCCGTAGTCCGTTCCAGTTCGTCGCCTTTAGAATCAGTCCGGTTTTCTCTCTTATATTGCTTGTAATCATAGTTTAAGACAAACAGGTGATTGGCCTGTTGTGCCTTTGCATGGTGGAGGGGCTGCCTCCTTACGGCCTCCATGCAGGCCGCCCTCCTCCTTTTTCATCCTGGCTTGGGAACGGCATAGGCGGAGTTGCAAGTTGATCACAAAAATACATATTATAACTTGATCATATATTGAAGATATATGTAGATATACTACCAGTCCTTGTCCAATAATCGAATTACTGTAGGCAGAACGTCGTAACTATATGTACGCGCAGTTGGTGGTTCCAACGGCCGACAGTGAGATTACGCGTCTGGCAAAATATAATTAATACGGACTGTTAATTCCTTCCAACTTAGGTTTAGTCAATTACTAACCTGGAAACGTTCATCTCTTTCATAGAATCAGTGGACTGACCCATGTCCATATGAAATACAATATAATGGTGTGGCATTCCATGCCCGACACTATAAGAATACAAGGACACGTCTTCTCAGTTCGACGGTCATACAAGAAAGGGTCCCGTCTCTTGGTCACGATGCTTGACCTACCAACGCTGATACGTCATAGCGTTCAATAGTCTAATAATATATTACATTACATTAAATGCTGTAACCCCTAAAATCGTATGCTGCTAACCTCTAGCAGACGATGCCAATTAAAATACCGTAACAATTCCCTGTTCACCGGGGAAAAAAATCTATTCGATAGATTTTTTTTGAAAACCTATCTAAGTGAATAATCTCAAAAATTTAACCAAAAAAAAAAAAAAAAAAAAAAAAATGCGACATATGGCCTACGATGTTCTGACTAGAACAGCGTCGTGGTCATGTCGACTAACTAACAGTCATATAATCTATTAACGATCATGTTATACAGAATCGTTATACACAAATGTTATATTAACTAAAAGAAAATGTGTAATGCTGATATTTAATTAACTAATTAACTTAAAGTTTGTCGTAATGAAATGTCATGTCAGGACTCAAATAACTAATTAAAATTAAACTAATTAATTATATTAAGTGTGTATTAAGAGTCAAGTTATTGAAAATCTAATGCAAGAAAGTTAAAAACGATGTTATGAGAAAAGAAAAGAGAGGAAAAAAAACCAAATGAGAAATAAAGTAGGGAAAGAAAATAATGTATAAATTTAACTTGGTTATGTGTGTTTGACAATAATCATATGTGTTAAGTGGTTAATACCTATCTAACTTAACTAACTCAATAAGAAACTAATATGTAATATAATTATATAATTCATTATTATATCTAAGAATATTACTTAGAATTATGTGAGATTCTTTTCTTTTAATCATTTTTTTCATGTTTCATTTTTTTCTTCCAATTCTTTTCATCTTTTTCTCACATTTCATTTTAATTTCCATTAATTCAACAGCTAAGTTAAAATTAATTAACATTGGATGTGAAGATCCATCCGTAGTCTTGATCCTTGTGAATTTCCATTAGAGAAGACTGTTTAAGTGTTCTGATTCAGAATAAATATAGATATTCTTAACGTCCAAGAATTCCTATCACAAACTGCAATTAGTTCGAAATGACATCAAGTATTATTTTCAACGTTGTTTAAACCAGTTTTATCCGGAACGGACACTAGCCAAAGTCCCGGCGTAAAATACGAATACACTGTCTCTTGATTTAGTTCATTTCGTATCGCACTTGTCTGTACAAGTTATTTAGTTGAATCGTAAGCAAAGGTTTATCTCCATGTCAAGAATTTCGCGATAGGATTCAGTCTCCTGTGACACGTAATTTCGGTTGACGTATTAGAAAAGTGTCAGTGTTGATTACTCGACATCCAAAGGATTTCTGGATAGTGCGTCTGCGACGATATTGTCTGTTCCAGAAATGTATTCAATCGTAAAGTTGAACGGCTGAAGGAGAATGGCGTATCTTGACAGTTTCGGGCTCTTGTGATTTCTGGTGGCTTAAGTTTCCGTGAGACGTTGAGTGTGGGATGGAGGACTTCGTCATGATATTAGAGCAAACATGCGCCAATTCCGTAATTACTCGCACCTATAAGGAGGATAAACTTTTTTGGAAGGATCAGGTAGTCTCAAAATAGGTGGGTGTGAAAATATATCAATTATTTACCGAAATATTCTATCACATTCACCAGTCCATGTCACCTTCACTGGCATGTCTTTTTTTAAACAAAGATGACAAGACAGTCGTGATAGATGACAAATAAACCTATGCTGTATGGGGCTGAGCATAGTTGAAACATTTAAACAACTTACTGTCTCTTGTAGGTATGGTAAAACAAATAAGACAGAAATACGAAGTGTTATCGTAGATAGGACAACACAAGTGTCACCTAATAGACAAGCCTACAAGATCTAAGTCATATAAGAATAAATGACCAATAAAGAAAAGAAATGATGACTGACTAGTGCTGAGTCATCAAAGTTGTGACGAACAGTGTTACCGTAACCTGTTATATGCGTGACGCAGAATCAGGTACTAATTTCAATCTCAAAGAATGGTGGTTAAAATAAACACCATTGTCAAGCTCGATAACCTTTCGAGCATCTCTGTTGTTACGAAGTGTAACCAGAGCTTCACCATACCTGTTATTGGTAGGTGGTAACAGACGCACGAACCTAACGTCTGCCGTGTATTGAAAAAAAGTGCCAAGTGTCTGCCATGTAGTACCTTGTGGCAGATTGCTCACTAATACGGTACGAGAATATGTACCCTTCCCAATATAAGTGGGACCATTGTCACTAACATGGGTAAAAGATTGATGTGCAAAATGAGTTAATTGAGGTACCTTGCCATGTATGTCCCTCATATAAGTATTATTCTTTCCATAGACTGGAATAGTATGTTGGGCCTGAGTATAATGACCCTTACCCTGCAATAATGTATTTGTAGCACGTGTAGTCGTAGAAGGATCACAAGAACGACCTACATTCTTTTGTTTAAATGTGCTGGTATTAATTTTATTAGGTATCTTTCCGTTATTATTAACTCCAACATTATTTTTCACCATCTTATTCTTCTTAGTACTCTTCTCTTTAATGTCGACATCATCAACAATTTTCTTTGGATCAGTTGTAGCCTGATCCTGTCTCCAACATCTATTTTCCGAATTAGCCGTAGTATCTTGTCGAGGGAAAGTATATTTTCCCCGGAATGATCTAATAATATTCACTGGGTGCGTAGACACCTTAGTATCACACTTAGTACTGACTGCATGTCGTAAAATACATTTATCCGCTCTGTTGTTCATCAAGATATTTTTACCTGCCAGTACATCCAGTAGACAATCGACCATCTTTCTTAATTTATTCCTTTCAGAAGTCAGGAAAGCAATCTCCTGCCTCTGTTTCTTATCTAATTTATCTAAGTTAATGTTTATCTGCTTCTCACTAGCAAGTAAAAGATCGAGTGTGTTCAATGCTGTTGCAAGTTCATAGATTTGTTGTCGTGCATCCTTTTCCAGGTCAGCATATCTATGTTTCTCATCCAGCAGTAACGCTTCTAATGCAGTCACCCTGTCATCAATGAGACAATCATCACTCGATGTAGATAATGTAACACTAATACCAGATTCTGTATTATCTTCTTCATTTTCTGATCGCACTTCATCCACTAATTCCACGCAAGTTTCATTATCTTTATGGGAATCAACCATAAGTGTATTATTATCTTCACGCAATAATGCCAAGTCATGCGTGGAAGATTTCACTTTACCCATCTGGTCATTCAGCAGCTGTTTCACTAAGATTACCTGGTCGTCCAACTCTTTTTCCTGTCTAAAACAAAATTCATGAACTTTATCATTATCTGTATGACATACATCCATTACATTATTGTCATCAAATGATGCAATATCATTTTTCCTTATTTCTATTTCAATCTTAGATTTAATGACCCTATTTAGACAGAACTGTTTATATTGTTCCTTATCATAGTAAATGGATCCTAACTGCACATCATCAGTGAGAATCAGCTCGCATTGGATGGCCTGATCTGTATGACCATCTGCTCTTAACTCAGTATCAATCTTATTATCTGCGATTTTCTTAACTTCCTTAATTGGTTGCAATCGAGCTGCTTCTGAACTAAGCTCTTGAATCTTAACACTCTGTGTGTGAGTTTCTAGCTTTAAAGCTACATTTGTCTGATCAATTGTTTGCAGTCGATTAACTTCAGATAACAATGACTGAATGTGCGCACACTGTGCATGAAGTTTTCGTTGGTAGGTTGCAGCATTATTTTGTGAAATTTTCAATGTGAGTTTCTCAACCTCAGACTCTAATGCTTTATTTTTTTCTATAGTGGATTCTAATGAGGTCCTAGAATTTGCAAGCTCCACTTCCAGTATTCTCAAACTCGAATTATCAGTATTGGTTTCAAACCTTAGTAAATTCGTCTCATTTCGCAAGTCATTTATAGATTTATCTTGACTGGCAATAATCTCCAATAATTCTTCTTCTCTTTTCTCATCAATGGTTTCTAAAATTGTCATTCCTTTCTGCTTATTCCATGTGTTGTGCGTTTGTTGATCATAATCATTGTCGCCTAGAATAGCATTATGAATGTTATTCATTATGAAACCATGTTGGACGTGTACGTACCGTTCCACAAAAGTACGAAACACTCCACCTAATAAGTCTGCTATGTCCCTAGCTATAATCATATGTGGGACAGAATGAAAATTACTATCCACAAAATTTGTTAAATCGTATGCTGTACGACGTAAAAAATTATCTAATACAAAATCTTCAAGGTATTGGCCCTGGAAATCATCATTAATCCCTTCCTGGAGGAGATTCCTCAGAAAAGACATTATGTCTGACCTAGACGTATTATCTGATACCATATCATCAACACCTATTTCTGTAACAACTAACTTGTTTGGAGAATCCATATATTCCTTTGAGGTCTTCTTTGAATCATGAATTACTGTTTCTTGGGTATCAACCTTTACTCTCCAATTCAAACCCTCAGGTTTAGGCGTATGAATCTGAGACATATGTGTACAATCTGTACTTAAAATGGAATTAACCCTATCCAACTTACTATCTACATTGTCCACCTCTTGTATCTCCTCATTTACAATCACCAACTTCTGTTGTATTTTATTCTCTAATTCACGTATCCTCTTCTGTAGCTCCTCTAATTTTGCCTGACGTTCTTCTTCTAAAACCTCAATACGACTTATTTCTGCTTCAACTTCTTCATCACTATACCTCAAATTATTCATAGCCGAATGTATCCTAATATATGAACTTAAATGGTTACCATCCATACCGAGTTCCCGTCCGTTCACTATAAGTTGCTCTAAAGTTACCATGGTAAATATATATATATATATATATATATATATATATATATATATATATATATATATATATATCTATGACTCTCTTAGTCAATCAACTCATAGATGCAATAAAGTATGGTTAATCAATATAATCAACTATAATCTTTTCCAATTTTAATGAAATGATCCAAGGTAAGCATTCTTGACGTTAATATTGTAAGTAATTATTGATCTATAATAGTCAACAATAGAATCTAAGTAATTATTATACTATTATAGTAATGACGCCATAAGACTCATGAACGGACATATATTAACAATTAAAATAAATTATAGAAAGATGGAGAAAATACGAAATAGTTACGAACAAATTACAGAAATGAATAAAAATTGGAACTAAATACACTAGAATACACTGGTTATTACTAGACTAGACATCTAACATGCAAGGTTAATTAATAGCAGATACGAACGGATGTAATCATCGGAAAGTCGTCGATGGGTTCCTTCGTTAAGTGCAATTAACTGACGGCCCTATAGTGCGATTAAAACCAATTTGGACATCCAGGGAGCTATGAAATTGGTTTCAATTCTCCTCCCAACCATCCCACGAAGTAGGAACAATACAAACGGTGAAAACAGATATAACATAGATATATGAAAAATAGAATAGACATGCCTGTACAGACGAAATGGACTTAGTACTGTGTTATCTCAATGACAACAGTCACAAAACTAGACTTATCTTTTAACACGTCGTCCGATGCGATCTTTACCAACGGACTAGACCAGGGTCTAGAACTGCTTGCTCCTCGTTGGCAGATAACGACTTTTCCATCTTTTGGTCTATTTTGATCTTGTATTTTTCATCAAAACTGGAATGCGCTGACTTTGTCCCTTGAGCGTTAGCATGTACGCACGATGTTGTGACGTCAGGTTGACCTTCGTAGTTACGCGTGCACGTCATATTTATGAAATCACGTGATTGTTTATCGAAAGTAAATAATTCATTCGAAAGTCATGAAAAAATTTTTGGTTTTTGTTTGTTTTTCGTCCCCACATACCGGGCACCACTGTTGCGTCCACTGTTGCAAGGTGGTTTGCTCTGAACAATGTTCCATGTGATATGAATAACACAATTATAAATTTCTGGCCATTGCTTTTTCTTTGATATGTTAGTTTTTTTCATTCAGTGATAGTGCATCGTGCCTTCGATGGAAGATTAAGCGAATGCGGGGGTGGAAGATTCCGAACAATACTTGAACCTTGGAATACGATTGATTTGATAAGTCATTTCATTGAGTCCATACATTTAATTCACAGTTGTACACATCAAGACAATCCATGCAAGTTGATCACAAAAATACATATTATAACTTGATCATATATTGAAGATATATGTA
Organism: Oreohelix idahoensis; assembly: GCA_024509875.1. Lineage (NCBI taxonomy): Eukaryota > Metazoa > Mollusca > Gastropoda > Stylommatophora > Oreohelicidae > Oreohelix > Oreohelix idahoensis. The sequence goes on along the minus strand of JAMPIV010000322.1, from coordinate 4,296 downwards.
GATATACTACCAGTCCTTGTCCAATAATCGAATTACTGTAGGCAGAACGTCGTAACTATATGTACGCGCAGTTGGTGGTTCCAACGGCCGACAGTGAGATTACGCGTCTGGCAAAATATAATTAATACGGACTGTTAATTCCTTCCAACTTAGGTTTAGTCAATTACTAACCTGGAAACGTTCATCTCTTTCATAGAATCAGTGGACTGACCCATGTCCATATGAAATACAATATAATGGTGTGGCATTCCATGCCCGACACTATAAGAATACAAGGACACGTCTTCTCAGTTCGACGGTCATACAAGAAAGGGTCCCGTCTCTTGGTCACGATGCTTGACCTACCAACGCTGATACGTCATAGCGTTCAATAGTCTAATAATATATTACATTACATTAAATGCTGTAACCCCTAAAATCGTATGCTGCTAACCTCTAGCAGACGATGCCAATTAAAATACCGTAACAGTGGGTTAGGGTGGATTTTTTTGTGTGAAGTATTGTGTTGGTAGTGTATTGGTGTGTTTGTTTATACATGTATACATACATTATATATAAAAAATATAAAAAATCGATAATGTTTGATTAGGTTACTAAGATTTTTTTTTTAAGTGCCTTTTTTGTGTTGGCGTGGGTGACAATGTATGTTGTAGGGGTAGCTGGCGGGGTGGGTTAGGGTGGATTTTTGTGTGAAGTATTGTGTTGGTAGTGTATTGGTGTGTTTGTTTATACATGTATACATACAATATATGTATAAAAAATATAAAAAATCGATAATGTTGTGTTACTAAGAGGGTTTTTGAAGTGCCTTTTTTGTGCTGGTGTGGGTGACGATGTAGCTGGCGGGTTGGGTTAGGGTGGATTTTGTGTGTGATGTATTGTACCGGTAGAGTGTTTGGTTGTAGGTGTCTTAATTGTGTGTTGTAGTTTGAGGGGCTGTTGAATCGTGGGGTGTGTTGGGGTATGGGTTTTTGTGTGCGTGTATTTTAATTGTTGTATATACAATATATATATATATATATATATATATATATGGGAGTAAAGTGTTAGAGACCGGTACTAGGTCTACCATCGAAAGTGCGTCACGGTATTGTTGTGTATTGTTTATTTTACATATAGACATATTTTACAACAGTTATACGAACAGTTAGACGATAGACTTAGATAATAAGAAGACGATATATTTAGACATATATTTTACAACAGATATACGAACAATTAGACGATATATTTAGACAAACAATTAGACAACAGACGATATAGGTAACAAAAGAAGAATTTTAGTTAATATAGTTTTTATTTTATATTCAATAGTGTTTTTGTAGTATCAAAACACACACACATATATATATATATATATATATATATATATATATATATATATATATATATATATATATATATATATATATATATATATATATATATATATATATATATATATATATATATATATATATATATATATATATATATATATATATATATATATATATATATATATATATATATATATATATATATATGGGGCTAATAGTAGTATCAAACAGGAGCATATATGTACAGTATTTTTACAAAATGTACATTATGCAGTAATTTTTTATCAAATGACATTGTATAATTGGTAATTTTTTTATCAAATCATATATGGGTATTATATTGGTAATTTTTTATCAAATCACAAATGAATGTACAATTGAAAAATAACATATATATACGAAGGATGTATGTTCAAAATATACAATATTTACAATAAAAATATCACAGCTGCAGGCCAGATCTTGAGGGGCGTCGTCACGTCGTAAGAAATAGAGGTGTTGTGTTGTATATACCTGTAGGTATCTGGAAGAGCGAAAGACAGTTTAGATGTTGAGGGGTGATGTGGTGACGTTGTCGGGATGTACCTGTCGTTTGATGTAGAAGTAAGATAGGGCGTTGCGGTGTTGTTCGTAGGTGTAGATGGAGGATTTGTGTGCTCTGAATCCGATATTTTTCCCACCCTGTGCTTGTTGTGTGTTGAGGACGTCTAAGAAAGTGTGTTTGTCTACTTTGTTGTGGTGTTTGTTCAAGCGATTGAGTGGTCTTGAATATGATATAGATAGAAGGATGTGGCCGGGATTGCTTTAACATAATATTTTGTATTGGGTCTGTTTAATTGTGCGTTTGTGATAATGTAGGTGTCTTGTAAGTTTGAGACAAAAGATTTAAAATCTGTAAGATTTTTGAATAAGTGGGGTTGATCTAAGACGACCGCGTTGTTATGCGAGGCATGAAATAAGCGTAATTGGTTGGTTTCTCTGTTTCTCAAAACTACGTGGTGACTGAAGTTAATCTTGAAGCTTTTTGTCGGTTGTGTAAAGACAGGGAGCAAAAGACTTGTCCATTCGATGGGGTCTGTTCTGTCTGGTCTATGGGAGAAAGTGAAAGTCGATAAATATTTATGGATGTTGGAGTGTGTTTTAATCGCGTCCCAGTTATCAGTGTAGATTTGTTTAAGATCAGCCTGTAAGTCTTGTAAGCTGTCTTCTTCAGACGTCAAGCGGGTTTTTTTTTATATGGGACTGGGTACTGGTCATGGGGCGTTTCTTGGTCTGACCTGTTTTTGGTGGGTGAGATGGGGTGGGACTTGTTGAATAGGGGGCCCTTGGTAGTGTGGAAGTTGTTGTGGTGGTAGAGGCCGCCATAGATGCTGAGTCTGTTATGGCACCGGCTGGTGGTGTCTGTTGGTGCGCCGATCTTGAGTCTGTTGTTGTGACATCTGATGATAGTGCGCGGTCATTATGGTGCGGTGGTATTGGTGGGTTCTGCGGTGTTGCTGCGGTGTCTGCTGCTGTTGAAGAGGTGTGTTGGTGTTTTCTGTGGATGCGTAGATTGTCAAGGCGGGTAAAGTTTTTATTGCAGACCTCACAAGAGAGCAACATCAGTGAGTGCCTGGTCTTGCTGTGTCGTAATAGGTCGGCGCGCCTCGTGAAGGTCTCCCCACATCTGCTACATATCAGATTGATTTGTGCCACTGATGTGTCTGTTTGTGCTGAGCCAGACCCATGTTTATTCTCTATGTGACGTTTCAGCGTATCGGGTCTGGTAAATACTAAGCCACAGAAAGCGCACTCATGATTGTGGCGGTCGTGTGCTGTGGCCATATGCCGAGTAAGATCATGACCTCGCTTGAAAACAGACTGGCAGGTTAAACAGGCATAGCCCCGTCGTTGAGTTGACTCCATCTGTGAAAAGACGAACAAAAAGACGTTAGGCACACATAAATAAAATTAAATACATGTAATGAGAGAGAGAGAGAGAGAGAGAGAGAGAGAAAGCGAGAAAGAGAGAGAGAAAAAGAGAAAGAGAAAGAGAAAGAGAGAGAGAGAAAGCGAGAAAGAGAGAGAGAGAGAAAGAGAAAGACAGAGAGAGAGAGAGGAAGAGAGAAAGAGAGAGAAAATAAACAGGTAAATAAAACACAGACTTATAGATAGGTATACACACGCCTACTCTTCCTTATAACCAGTTTTATTGTTTAGTCTGTTATCAAAGGAAATAATTTTGTTTAACATATCAGAATGGTCCACGCGCGCGCGCGCGCTGTGGAAGCAAAGATAAAGATATGGATTTAAAACTCAGCCCGTTCGCGAGACAGTACCGAGTTGACCTGTCCTTTTTTAAAATAACGAAAATATAAGTATTTATTAAAGTGTATGTTAGTTTCAATCATGGTTATAGCAAGGTGACTTAATGTAATATTTTGATTGTATTATCTCTATCTTTTTCCGTGTGTAGTTCAGTATTGTTTTAAAAGCCAAAATACGCTATTTTCTAAACTATTATGTTGTCTAATTTTCACTGGCTGGTTAGGTAGTTTGTAGTGACTCGGGTCCTTAGTTATTTTTAAAGTAATATGTTTGTAGTTACTATGAGAAGTTCTTTATAGAAGCAGCTTGTGAGTATAGAAATACGACTCGAGCGCATGTGTTGTGGAATCAAATCAATTTATCGATCTACCCAAACGTCTTTGCGCTACATCCAAGAAGTATTTGAAATAGACTATTAGTCTATACAAGTTTAGGGTGTTGTTATCAGAAAGTATTACAAGTTGTAAGTATCACGGATAATTTTTCAAAACCCAAATATAATTTGCTTTCGCACGAGTTTAACAATAGACGAGAAACGCAGATAAGGTTTAAACTAAGGAGTTTTTCTCACTACTATACCTAGCACATAAAATAAGTCGGATAATTCTTAACTTAGCTAAAGAATACACACATGTAAGAATTTAACAAACAACTATTATTAAAATACCTA
>JAMPIV010000321.1:0-53806 GCA_024509875.1 Oreohelix idahoensis | reverse complement strand
GACAGGCAAATACTGTTTCTATGGGGGTAGATAAATCAGTGTTGAGGAAGTGTTTGGAAAAGTGCTTTGTTAAAAGAATATTGTGTAGGTAGGCTTTTTAGGTGGTGTGGAAGGCTGTTCCATAAGTAGGCACCAGAGTAGGCTAGACTCTTTTTGAACAGGTCGATCCTAGTTTGGGCAGAAACGTAACTGATGTAATCGTTGTCCCTCCCCTTCTACTGGTTTGAAACAATGATCTTAGGTACGACGGGGCATTGTTAGATAGAATTGTGTGAGTCAACTTGGCTTTTCCTGTCCTTGTGTGTGGTGTCGTGCGATTATCGGTGATCAGACGTACTGCTCTCTTTTGCAGGGAGTGCAGTCTCTTCGAGATGGAAGCAGGGCAACAATCCCATAGTGTAGAGCAGTAATCTAGATGTGTCTGTATATGTGAGGTGTAGAACAATAGTCTAGTGTCTGCGTCTAAGAAGTGTTTTATTTTGGCTAGCTGGTACGTCTTTTGTGCTAAGTGTTTGGTTAAATTCCGTACATGGGAGTTCCACGTTAAGTGCTGGTCAATCGTGATCCCTACAACTTTGTGTTCTGTTACATGTTCAATTTGTATTGATTCCGCGTGTAGCTGTAGCGATCTTTTGGTGCAGCTTAGGAGTTTCTGTCTGGTGGTAATCAACATAGATTTCGTTTTTGTTGTGTTTACTGGCATACGATTCATATTACTCCATTTTGTTAGATTGTCTACATCGCTTTGAAGAGTCATTTCAAGTGCCACGCAGTCATTGTCACTAGTGTAGATAGTACAATCATCTGCAAAGAGGTCACAAGTTGAATATTTTAGATGTAGTGGCAGGTCGTTGATGAACATTGCGAAGAGTAGGGGCCCAAGAATAGAGCCCTGCGGTACTCCTGTAACTACCTTCGAGAAATCTGATGCCGAGTTGTTGTGAAGCACTAACTGTTGTCGATCTGCCAGGAATGATTTGATGATGTTTAGTGGATTAGAGCCTATTCTGAGGGTTTCCAACTTTTGAACCAAGATAGTGTGGTCAATCATGTCAAATGCTTTCTTGAAGTCGACAAAAAACAGCACCACATAATTTTCCATCATTTATGTTCGACAGCCAGTTGTCTGCCATTTTGGTGAGAGCTGTGTGACAGGAATGTTTGGGTCTGAAACCTGACTGGCTATCAATGAGCAGTTTGTTTGTTGTTAAGTGTTGAAATGTGGTGTTGTAAATGTGTTTCTCTAGTGGTTTTGAAAGAGATGATAGAAGGGATATTGGTCTGTAGCTGTTGGGATCGCTATGTGAGCCAGATTTATAGAGGGGGTACACTTTGGCAGATTTAAATGCTGTGGGGAAGTAGTTGTGTGCAATACATTGGTTGTATACATAGGTTAAGGAGTCGCAAATGATGGGCGCTGCGTAACGTAGAATTTTATTGCTGATACCATCAAGCCCAGATGAATTGTTGTTTTTTAATGCCAAGATATATTTGAGAACTTCATGTACTGTTAGAAAAGGAATATGTCTTAGATCTGTTGTGGTGTGTTCAGTGTTGCAGAAGGCTGTCAATTTACTAATATCGCAGTCCATTGGCTTTAGTGTCGACTTGAGAAGGCTAATTTCTGTTTTGAAGTGGTTGCTAAAATGAGTTGCCGTGAGGGAGCAGCTTTTTGGTAAAGAGTTTAGTGACTTTGATTTGTGTGTTAGTGTTCTAATGGCTGCCCAGACTTCTTTGCTGTTTGCTTTGTCTTGAATCATCTTTCTGAAATGTAGTTTCTTTTCCTGACGAATGAGGTATTGTACTTTGTTTCTAAGCATCCGATACCCGCTGAAATCTTTGAGCTTATGTGCTTCGTCCCGCTCTCTCATTGTTGATAGTATTTCGTTGGTTATCCACGGGGTCTTTCTGATGTTTTTGACCAGAACCTGCTTTATAGGAACATGTTTGTCGAATACGTTGTTGAAAGTTTGTGTCCAGTATGTTATGGCTTCTTCTGGATGCGGAAGTTGGTACACGTATGAGAGAGGGGATATTTGTAGGTCTTGTAGGAATAATTGAATGTTAACGTTTTTGAAATTCCTGTAATGGACTGTGATGTGTTCCGTTTTAGGTGCTTTAAACCCCTTTCTCGTCCAGGTACAGCAAATAGGATAGTGGTCACTTAATGATGTCTGTGGGACTGTGCATTCTATAATGCTTTCTGGGCAGGTCGTATAGATATGATCAATTAGTGTGGATGATGAGTCTGTTACTCTCGTGGGTTGATTGATTGACTGTATGAGGTTGTATGAGATGGTGATATCATTCCACGTGTTGTTCGGTTTGTGAAGGTCAATATTGAAATCCCCCAGTAGAATAATTTCCTTCGAAGAAGCCCAAACGTTGTCCATCATTCGTGAGAATGTGTCAAACCATACAGTAGAAGAGCTAGGGTTTCGGTACAGGTAACCAATTAAAACGGGGGTCAGGTTGGGGAGTTTTATTTCCAGCCATAAACATTCAATGCCAGTATGTTCTAGATCATCACGGCGTCTGTACGGGAGAGATGTTGAGATGTATATGACTAGCCCTGTTTCATGTTGTCTGTTAGGATCCCTGCGAATGGTGGTGAATCCATTAATCCTAATTTCGTCATCTGTAATTTTGTCATTGAGACGGGTTTCAGAAAAACCAAATATGTGGAAGTTTTGTTGGAGAGAGGTGGAGACTTCAGAAAGCTTACCTAGCAGGTGGTAAATGTTTAAATGACCAATTTTAAGCCCTGATAGTTTAAGCCATGAATTAGTGGTATTGCCTATATTTTGATTAGAGTTTTTGCACTCGGACATGATAATAGTCAATAGGAAAGAAATAATGAGGGGAGTAGAAATGAGTAAGAAGCAATAAAATTGGTACACAATGGTTTATAAAAAATTGTAGACAAGTAATAAAATATACACTGCTAGAGTCCGTGGACACTGTTTACAGTATCTTAATCTTTGCAAAAAGTGTGGTTTTTATCTTAGAATACAGTCTGTTCCGAAAAAAAAGGAATATTTTTACTTCAATCACAGTCAATGTAGAGAATTAATCTTTCCGGGACAGTTAAAGGTCCACGCTGTGACTTTGCTAGTTAGTTGTGTGAGGATTTCCTAATTTTCCTCAATATGAAAAAACGAAGGTGCAGATGTATAAAAGATGTAAAAGAGATGTAAAAGAGAATGGTGAGCGTAGGAATGAGAGGAATAAGCACAGAGATAATAATAATAAGAAAACAATAGTATTAATACGATAGAGTTATTACAAAATCGGAAACAAATTTAGATACGCCCTGCTCTGACGAACAGAAAGAACTGTTTAAACAGACAATGTAATTTTTAAAAAAAAATTATTAACATCTAAAAGTGACAGTTAAAAGTTCTACGCTGATACTCAGCTATGTCTTTTATCTCAGGACAAAGGTCACTAAAGTGCTTCCGAAGAGAACGCGTCAGGTCGAATGTTACACTGCAAACTTGTTTTAAAAAAAAAAACAGTTTTAAGTTGCCTGGTTTTAATCTTGTTCTGTAGAGCCGTTTATAGACATCTGAAGAGCCTGCATTAATATTTCTGGACTATATTGAGTCCGTTGCCGTAAAACGGATGAACTGTGAGAATTCCGTTCTGGGCGGGTGGAGACGGGGTGAGGAAACTCCCATTTTCTTGCTGTAGTTGTCATCAAAGTAAATATAAAGCTGAAAAGAGCAGGAAACAGAAGACAGGAGGAACCCCAGATAGAAATATCAGCGCTGAAACAACCAGATATAAAACAGAAATATTTAATCGAAGTCAAAAATAAATACCAACAGTTATTGACAGAAAGCATGGAGCAGTATAGAAGAGAAAACCCAGAAGAAAAAGCAACCGCAAAATGGGAATGCTTAAAAACAAGCACACAATCAGCAAATGCAAATTTACCTAAAAAGGAGTCTAAGAAAAATCAAATTTGGATGACAGATGACATCTTGAATAAAATGGCAGAAAGAAAGAAAGCAAAAAATACTCCAGAATATAAAACAATAGACAATGACATACGTACTATGTGTAGAGAAGCAAAAGAACGGTGGATAGAAACAAAATGTAAGGAAATAGAAGACTTGGAAGCGAAGCACATGACAAGAGATATGCATGAAGAAATAAAGAAATTATCAAATCGGTCGCGGTTTGCACAAGGAGGAAGCTGTATCAAGAACAAAAATGGTGTAATATTACTTGATGAGAAAGACATATCAAACAGATGGGCAGAATACGTAAAAGAACTATTCGAGGACAACAGAGGTAAAAAACCATCACCAGATTCTAATGAAGGCCCACACATTCTCAGATCAGAAGTAGAGAATGCCATTCATATGATACAAAAAGGAGGATCAGCAGGCATGGATAACATAAACATTGAAATGATAGAAGCTCTGGAGAGCTTTGGTATAGATACAATCACAGAAATATGCAATGATATATACAATACAGGATATTTACCACACGACATGAAGACATCAGTTTTTATAACATTGCCCAAAAAACCAAATGCAACAGAATGTTCAGACTTCAGAACAATCAGCCTGATGAGTCATGCAATTAAGATACTGCTCAAAATCATACAGGAAAGAATAAAAAGTAAAGTAGACAGCGAAATCCAAGAAGAACAGTTTGGTTTTAGACGGAACAGTGGAACAAGAGAGGCAATATTTTGCCTAAGAAGATTAGCAGAAAAATATACAGAGGTCCAAAAAAGTATGTATATGTGCTTCATTGACTATAAGAAGGCTTTTGACAGAATCCATCATGAGAAAATAATTGAATGCCTCAAAGACATAGGTATTGATGGAAAAGATATAAGAATACTCAGTAACCTTTATTGGGAGCAAACTGCCACAGTAAGATCGGGAAGGAATTATTCACCATACATAGACATAAAAAGAGGTGTCAGACAAGGTTGTGTGCTGTCCCCCTGCCTATTTAATTTATACACCGAAAAAATTTTCAAACAGATACAGGAAATACCAGGACTGAACATCAGTGGAAGATCAATAAACAACCTTAGATATGCAGATGATACCGTGTTGTTAGCTGAAAGCGAACAGGAGTTACAAGAACTAGTGAAGCAAGTGAACAGTATAAGTCATGAATATGGACTCGACATTAATATTGAGAAAACTAAAACTATGATAATTAGCAAAACAGACGATAAACCCACATTAAAGATAAGCGTAAATGGGAAAATCCTGGAACAAGTCAAGAGCTACGTATATCTTGGTCATATAATAACAGAAGATGGCAGATGTGAAACAGAAATCAAGAAGAGAATAGGAATGGCCAAAGCTACATTCAACAACATGAAACATATACTGACATCCAAACAGTTATCTCATAAATTAAAACTGAGAATCATAAAGTGTTATATATATTCTGCATTTCTGTATGGTGCAGAAACATGGACGATGAATAAGCATTTGGAAGAAAGAATTGAGGCTCTTGAAATGTGGATATATAGAAGAATGGGGCGTATCTCATGGAAAGAGATGAAAACAAATAAGGAGGTCCTAGAAAATCTAGGTATGAAAAGAGAACTAATGAGAGAGGTCAAAGTTCGGCAGCTAAAATACTTTGGCCACATAAAAAGGCATAACACCTTGCAGAAGACCATAACAGAAGGGAGAGTTGAAGGTAAACATGCAAGGGGAAGACAGCGCTATAAGTGGGAAGATAACATCAAGAGATGGACGGGAAAGAGTCTATCAGAGTGTACCACCAAGACAAGAGACAGAAGACGTTGGAGATCCATTACAGCCAACCTCCGTTGTGGAGATGGCAACTGATGATGAGTTCCTGCATTTCGATTAAGTGAATGGGTGTTACTTGTAGTCCAATCTGTCCATCTGTCCAGTAGTGTCTGTTGTGCAGTTAGTAGCTGGCCGGACTGTTGTGTGGGTAGTGGAGGATACATTTGGTCATAAAGGTTAGCGTGGGAGGTGGGATTAAATGTAGCTTTTCTAGATACTTGCTTGTCAGCTGAGGACGGTGATTGATGGTTATGAGCTGTTGTGCCTGGGTTTACTAAGTTAAGTGTATAATTTGTGTCCCTGGTGAATGAATGAGTGTGTTTCTGGTGTGTCCTCTGAGGAAACTTTAAATTTTTGGCTAGGTAGCTGGTCCCTAGTTTAGAAGTGTGCACTTGATCTCTGTATAGCAGTTTTTTTGGCGCACCTGACTTAGATGTGAAAAAGGGTGTGTTGTTTATGAAAGACGTGTTATGTTTTGAACAAAAAGTGTAAAGCACCTTGTTGTTGATATCCACAGTTTGGCGTGCTTTACCATAGCTGGGTGGAATAATTGACGAAATATATGTGGATGTGTTGGGAGATTTTTGTTTTATGGTGTCAATCATTCTGGAGATGTCTGATAGGTTAAGAGTGTGTCCATTTGTGCTGTCGTTTATCCCTACGTGTATTGTTGTTTTCTTTATGTTGGTGTTTGTGTTGAGACGGCTTATTTCATTGATAACTCCTACTATTCCGGCTCCAGGTAATGGTATAACAGTGACTAGTTCCCCTGGTGTTGTTGACATTCGATCGCTGTGAATGTCATTTAGCAATGAGTCTCCTATAATAATGTTGGTTGTGTTGTGAGGAATGTGACGATCAGGATGTGGCTGTGGTCGTGTACGACGGCGTTGTTGGTGCCATTGCTCGTTGTCTTGCAGTAGGTGGTCAGCAGAATCTTGTGTCAAGTGACATTGGAGTTTATGTGCCCTGTCATCTCGTTCTGAGGTTGCTGATTCGGTATCTGCTTGTGTAGATGGGATTGACGGATTTCCAAATCGATTGCTAATTTTTACTTCAATTGGGAATGTTTTATTTGGTCGTAATCTCCTTCCTACACTGCTGCTAATGTCCTTTTGGCTTTTAACGTTACGGGGCTGTCCTGGGCATGCTTTGTTTTGATGAATGAGTGTTGGAGAAGGGCTGGGTAAGTTAAGTGGTGTAACTGGAGATTCATGATGAATTGCTTCTCGTTTGCTGTCAGTCACCTCCCCATTTTCTTTTTTCTTATTACTTGAAATAGGTTGGTGGTTTAGGTGATGAACCAACCTTGTGTTTTCTCTGCGGAGAGTCGTAACTTCGTGTCTCAGTGTTTCAAGCTCTGTTTTCAGTGAGCTTTCTATATCCTGCTTGAATCTTTCAATCACGTTTTTCAGAGAACTTTCAATTATAGTTTCCAGCTCCTGACAGAAGTGTTTCTCTGTTCGTTGGCTTAGTTGTTCCATAACACACTCATTTGCTAATAGATATTTTGTGGAGCATGAGTAGACATCTACGCTATTGACAGGCACTTTTGTTTGGAATGTAGCTGTATCTGGGAGGCATGATGGGCTGGTCTCGTTCATATTGGATGGGTTATCTGAAGAATTGGGGAATACATCACTAAAGTGTGGTTTACACTGACTTGGAAAGTAGCTGTATCTGGGAGGCAGGATGGGTTGGTCTCGTTCATGTTGGGTGGGTTATCTGAAGAAGTGATGAATGCATCTTTCAAAGTGTGGTTTACGCTGACTTCAGTGGGTTGGTTGATGTGAACTTCTAGATAATTTATTGTGGGCTTTTGAGCTGTCGGTCCATTAGAGGTGGGTCGTGTTGGATCAAATATGGGTGGTGTTGGATCGAAAGTGGATGTTGTTGGATCACAGGTTGGTGGTGTTAGATCAGGGGTAAAGGTGGGTCCTGATGGATCAAATATGGGTGGTGTTGGATCGAAAGTGGGTGGTGTTGGATCATAGGTTGGTGGTGGTAGATCAAAGGTAGGAGGACTGGCTTCAATGGTTAGCTGAGATTTTGCGTTGGTAGACTCGTCTCCTATCATTGTTGGAGAAGAAGTAGGATCAGTTACAATCATGGTTTTATCTAGAGCTGATATAGAGGTGAGAAAATTCGACGTCCAACCATGTCTGTACACACTCTGTCGCTCCTTGAGCTAAAATCTTATTTTTTGTGTGATACAGATGTATTGTGAGGAGGTCCGTGCTTATTTTATCCTCAACAATAGCGTTTAGTTGATCGCTCCGGGTTTCAATGGAACAGCTTTTGTAGTATTCTAGGCAAGTGTGTTTGAAAATTTCCTAATGTTGTAATAATAATAGCCCCTTCAGTCATAACTGACTATGGGAATGCGCCCCTGAGGTGACAGCCCTCAGCTGCTTATTTTCCTGGTGCTCCTTTCGACGTTTTCTCCCCTCCTCTGCTTGTTGTGTGAGCCTCTCTTCGCCCAATCTGAGGTGGCGCCGTAAATAGCATCGCCACTTAGTGTGATCTGCAGCTTCATCCTCCCATGTTGCTGGATGTTGCTGGATGTCCGTAATGTTGACTGTTACGGAATTAAAAAGAGCAACATTGACCCTTGTTCGTTTGTTTGATGATCAGATGTGGAGGGTTGTTCCAGGCGTGAAGTTTTCTTTATATGGCTTTTTCTTTGTTAAGGCAGTAGCTCTTAACGACTGTAGAGGGGTGTAATCTTCCATCTCTGGGTGGTTTTACTATCGCTGATACGACCACGCTGTTCTCCCCGCTCGCCATGATCAAATTACATGCTTGAGGGCTGACAAGCCCTGTAATTTAACATTGTCTATTGTTCCCTAGCCAGAAGGTCACCGTCAGAATTTGGAATGTGTAACAATTGTTGAAGTAGTTTTCGATTTATCGACAAATGGTGGCAGGACACAATACCGTCATTCCATACAGAAAAAACACAATATTAATACGTGAATTTAACACAATTACAATATAAACAATTTCATTGTATGTCAAACAAAACCGCCAACACAGGGATGTATAAACCATCCATATTAAACGTGAACAACTTAGAATAAAATATCCAAAATGTAGAGCCAAATAAAAACACGTCAGTTTCCAACTTCTGAGACAGAGAGAGCATTTGGAAGACAGTCTATACAGATACAAATCTGGAAAAAAAGAGGGGGGGGGGCGTTTACAGGCTTCTTAAAGAAATAAGTGACAGCATACCAGGTCCCAGTTTATGCCCTAGATAGGAAACTTTTCCCCCTCCCCCACCTTTTTATTTTATTCATGTCTTTTAAAACAGAAGTCATGATACACAATGTCAGAAATCCCGAGTCCATAACAATAATGCACCAACAGCTAGATCAGACAGACACATTTGCATACTAGGATGCATAGTAACACCAGACGGCGGAAAAAGCAAAGACATCAACAAAAGAATTAATAAAGCGAGAACAGCCTTTGCTAGTCTAAACCACATTTGGAAGTCTTCCCAGTACAGCTCAAACACAAAATTAAGATTATATGAGAGCTGTGTACTTTCTGTGCTTCTCTGTGGTGCGGAATGCTGGGAAGCAGTGTTAAGGTCGGTTCGTTGGCCACCATAGATGCAACGTCCTGTATTCGTGGTAACAGTAGGTTCATACTAAATGTTGAAGGCCCTGGTTGGTCGCCATAATGTTGACATTCAATCTTGACTTCCTAGTGTTGAAGTGTTACAGTAATGGTGCGTGAGTAGACATCAAAGAGTGCGAATGGGTGTGTGAAGGTTCGTGGAAGACAGTCATCTACTGGACAATACCCTCTTGCACCACAACGTAGAAAGTCATGGAGCTTGGTTACTCCTCTGACGTTTTCAACACTTTAATGCAATACGATTACAAGGGACGCCGACATCAATATAAATACAGTCATTTGACAAAACTCAGGACATCGTAAGCATAACAACAATTCAGTACAGTTTGCATCAACAGTAAGCTGTGCGTAAATGATGCTGACCTCAAACTATCTCTCTTTCTTCAGCTACAGCAAAATACCCCGCATTGCCAGCGGGTCTTCAAATATATGAGCTTAGTTCCGCTCTACTCTGACACCATGTTGAAGGATTCTTTTGTTGAGAGTCTGTTGTTGAGAACTAGTTTGTCCTTGCATACTCAGTCCAACTGAGTAGTAAATAAAAGGTGTTCACAACCTCTGGCCTTTTCTTGAAATTTATCTTGGGTTTCATTCATTATTTTAAATTCGTGCTTTCTTTGTATAGTACGCGAATGCTGGGAAAATGAATAATACTTGGATGATATCGACTGGAGAAGTCCAAGTATTTTGAGTCCACAAAACACGATTTATTACGAAAAAACATGTGACGATATCATGAGCATTGTTCATAGTAAAGCATACATGAATTTGATTCCAATTGAATATATATAATTATCAGTCCGTGTCCGAACGAATTAATGTCGACAGAACATCATGGCTATATGCGCGCGCTGCTGTGATTCAGACAGCCGACAGTGAGCGCATGTGTCTTGACGAATATATATTAAGACTGATTAACGATCCTTCCATAATTCAGGTTATCTACTAACCTTATAATTCCATCCTTTATAATATCAATCTGGACTGACCCTGTGTCCTTATATCAATTCTATATTTGCGGCAATTATGAAGCCTAATATTGGAAGGATGTGAGACACGTCTTCACGGCTTGACGATCAACGTAAAAAGGGTCCAGTATCTAAGTCACGAAGAGTGACCTTACCAACGCTAACACGTCACAAGTTGACCGTGTAATTTGCGTTCAATAATCCGTGAAGTATCAACATCGATCTATATTCATTCTATTAACCTAAAATTGCGCACTGCCAACCATAGCAGACGACATCAATAAAAACACCGTAACAATTCCCTGCCCGACGGGGAAAAAAAATCTATTAGATAGATTTTTTTGAACTATCTTGATCAAACATCTCAAAAATTTAACAAAAACCCGACATATGGCCTACGATGTTCTGACTAGAACAGTGTCGTGGTCATGTCGATATTATACTAATCATGTAATATACTGACAGTTATGTTATACATGGATATTATATTAACCAAAGGAGTGTCAACTGTCGCTAAATAATTATCTACTTAACTTAAAGTTTGTCGTGACTAAATAATGAAGTGTTATGTAAAGAAAATTATTATAACTAATTAAAATTAAACTAATTAATGTCATAGTATGTGTGTAGGGTATTAATTAATTAACATCTAATTAAATAAACTGAGAGATAGTGTCATAATAAAAGAAATGAGAAGTAGGGACAAGTAAAGTAAAGAAAAAGATAAAGTATAAATTTAATACAGTTAGGTGTGTTTAAAATGAATCATGTGTATCGAGTAATTACTAACTTATTAACTTAATGAGTTACTAAAAGAAAAAGAATATTCATACATTTTATGTAAACATCTTAACTAATTTCATATAATATTTATCCCATTCATAAATAAAATATCTAGAGTATTCAATTGTGGGATATTATTTTGTTTTCATGTTTTCTTTCTTTTATACATTTCATTTTTTTTTTAATATTATCACACTTGAACTTTATTTTATTCTTTATTAATTTAATAACTATTAAACTTAATAATGTCGGACATGAAGATCCAGCCGTCGTTATTTCCTTTGCGACTTTACGGAAAGTTCCATTGGAGAAGAAAGTTCATAATGTTCAACTATGTTTCGTTCCTGAGTGAGTGTAAAATTTCCTGGTGTTTAATTAGTAATTTCAATTTCTGTAGGAAAACGGTATTTGTCCAGCCTGGATTCAGATACTCTTCCCGACTATATCGTAACGAGTTGTAGAACGAATGGACACTAACCAAAGTCCAAACCTTAAAAACGAACCATCGAAATACGTTTCTTGTTACAAACAATTTCTTTCGGAGAGTGTACATATTGGTTGATTCCCTGCAAATTATTCGAAGTATCGTTCCATATGTAGGTAGTTCATATCATTTTCATCGCAGAAATACATCATAGTTCCAAAAGTCAATCTTGTTCGTCTTTAATTTTTTGAAATTGTGGACAATTATTATTCGACTTCAGTAGGGTGTCTCGACAGTACATCAGCCATTATATTTTCTGGTCCGGGTATGGCTTCGATGACAAAGTCGTAAGCTTGTAACAGAATAGCAAATCTGGCTAGTTTGGGGCTTTTGTGGTTAGAGCGACGTAACGATGCCACCGCCTTCTGATCAGTTTGGATCACGAAGGGTGCTCCTAACAAGAACTTTTCACGTTTATTGATCGCCCAAACTACTGCCAGTAACTCCTTGTCCACTGTAGAGTATCTTGTTTCAGGCAACTTAAGTTTTCGTGATATATACATAGTTGGATGAAGTATATCGTCGTGTCATTGAAGCAAACAACCTCCGATACCGTAATTACTGGCATCTGTGCGAAGAAGAAACTTTTTAGAAGCATCAGGTAATCTCAAAATTGGTGGATTTGAAAAGATTGTCAATATCCTACGAAACGTTTTGTCGCATTCGTCAGTCCATTTCACCGCCAACGGCATGTCTTTTTTTAACAATGATGACAAGACAGCCGTGATGGATGATAAGTTAGGTACAAATCTACTGTAGTATTGGACCAACCCTAATATACTCCTAACCTGTTTCTTCGTTTAAGGAACCGATAGATTCAAAATTTTAGACACCGTACTGTGAACAGTTTGAATACGTCCAGCCCCAATAATATGTCCCAGGAAGGTTATCTCCTGAAAAGCTATTTGTATTTTCGTAGGTTTAGCGTTTAAGTGGTTTTCCTTTAATATTTCCAATACACATCTAAGCCCCGAAAAATGTTCCTCAAATGACGAACTAAATAAACATATGTCGTCAATGTATGTAATAATGTCTGGTCTACCTGATAAAATTTTTCGCATCATGCGAATAAAGGTACCAGGAGCGTTCATAAGCCCAAAAGGCATCACATTCCACTGGTAAAGACCTTGTGGAGTGGAAAACGCTGTGTAATATTTGGCTTTTTTCGGTTAGTGGTATTTGCCAATAACCTTTAGTTAAGTCTATCTTGGTGAAAAGTGTTGCATTAGATAGACGAGGAAGTAAGTAGTCCTGAATAGCTTGTGGTTCGCTGTCAGCTACGGTCTGAGCATTTAGTTTCCTATAGTCAACGCATAGACGAATGTTGTTGTCCTTCTTTCGGACAATGACTAAAGGTGACGAAAATGGTGAGGTATTAGTCTCGATAATACCTAAAGACAACATCTGCTCAAGTTCCTGAGTCGTTTTGCTGAGAAAATGTAGTGGGACAGAATAGGGATGTACACGAATTGGTGTATCATCATTAAGAATAATGTCGTGACTAATCACTGATGTGCGACCAGGTACGTCTGTCAGCACATCTGGAAATGATTTAAGAGATCAGCAATCTGATGATGCTGTTGCGGTGTAATCGAAGAAGAGATGGTACATCCCGCCAAGATTCCGTAGATTGTAATACAGGTACAGGTAAAGACATCTGTACCTCAGGAAAACAGGATTCTTCTTCCTGTATCACTGATAGATTAGTATAATGACAATTTGGTACTAATGTGTCATCTAATTCGTGGAAAATAGATTGCAAGTGTTCTGGACGAGTGTGAAATTGTTTCAGCATGTTTATATGATATATTTTTCTGTGTCCCTTAATGTCCAAGACGTAGTCAGCATCAGAAATTATGTCAATAACCTTGTAAGGACCATTCCATGATATAAGTAATTTATTGTCATTATGTGGAAGTAACACATAAGCCTCATCGCCTGGAAATAACTGACGTAATCGTCTAGTCCTATTTTGTAATGATCGAGCTTTAGCTTTTTCAGCCTCAGAAGAAGCTGTTGCCAACTGGCAAGATTCAATAATATTCTTACGGAGATTGATTATGTACTCGTATGATGACTGGGTATCCTGAGTCATCTCGGCGTCAATTAGTAAGTCTTTTATTAGTCCCATAGGACCTCTTGGCGGCGCTCCGAAAACTAATTCGAATGGAGAGAAGCCAGTCTGTTCATGTGGCACCTCTTGATAGGCGAACAGGACAGCTGGGAGTGCTCTGTCCCAGTCCTGAGGGTGTTTAACCGTAACCTTATGCAATAGTTGTTTAAGTGTACGGTTAAGCCGTTCCACTGCACCATTGCTCATATGATGATAAATACTACTAAGATTCCTATCTATGTACCATGTCTTCATTACCTCTGTCATAGTATCAGATATGAATTGAGATCCATGGTCTGACAATAACTTCCTAGGGACACCTACCCTAGAAAAGATAAGATTTAGTGCATCAGCTACATCTGCTGTAGTGGTGGTCTACAATGGTATGGCTTCTGGCCATCGTGTGCATAAATCAATGCAAGTGAGTACAAATCTATGTCCTCTGGCCGACGGTAAGAGTGGACCAATGATATCTTTGGCCATTTTGTCAAAAGGTCGTACTGAGATATCACAAGCCTGAATAGGAGCCACGTGAAAAGCTCCGCGTGCTTTAACTCCCTGGCATATAGTACAAGAGCGTACATACTGTGATATATCTCGTGAAACACCTGGCCAAAAAAATGAAGATAATACTCGAGATCGTGTCCGAGTATATCCCATGTGACCTGCACACTGTGAGTCATGTGCATGTTGAAGAATATAGCGTCTAAATGCAGAAGGTACCATAACTTGATGTTTTACTTGAGACTTATCCATAAAACATCTAATTAATATATCATTTTTAATTGTAAACCAATGTTTGTCTTTATTGCTCGAGGTAAGATTATCAAACTTATTAACCAGAGCAAAAAATTTCCTTAAAGATTTATCTTCCTTCTGTTTGATCGCAAAATTTGATATGTCAATTGGAGAATGAACATCAATATCTCCCTGTTTGTCTGGTTCCACCATTTTAGTGTCGACATTCTCTACGATTTTAGTCTGAGCTCTAGTCGTCACTGCATTTCCAGTGCATTGATTGTGTTTTTCCCATTCAATAATTTCTTCTGGCGTACAATCTCTGCTGCCACGAATGCGACCAACCATAAGATCTGCAATTGGATTTTTCAACATGCATACCTTAACATTTCCTGAAAAGAAAGGCGTATTAATATGAATTTTCGCAGTGGGGTAGTGTTCAATTGTACCCCCAAAGGTCATACATCTAACATATTCGTTAGTAGCACAACTTGGATGGATCAGTGACTGTCGGACTCCAATGGTCGTGGATCCGGAATCTCTCAAAACAGAGACGATAGAACCATTTACTATTCCTCTGTTAAATATAAGAGAGCCTGTTCCATCATTAGCTGCAAGACCTACCTCTGGTAGAATGTGTCCGCAATTCAATACTGTCTCTTTTGCTTTCTGAAAAACAAGATTACAGTCTAGGCAACTATTTGCCACGTTATAATTCATAGCATAACATGTGGACGAAGATTGTATTGGTTTATCATCATGTGGAACCCCTGGGGTCGTAATAGTAGTAAGTGCCGCCCCGATATTGTGATCATAATGTGACGGTCTACGTGACTGAGACCGATGACTAGAATAGTTATTAAAATTATTTTGTTGTCCCCCGTGGTGACTGTTGTGTCTAGGTCTGAAGCCTTGATTATTCTTATTCCACCTGTTATCATTGTTATTAGTGTTATAGTTGTATGATCGATTATGATTTGAACTGTGTTGACCATTGTTATACCTGTATTGAGGTGACTGATTTATTTTATGCAGTCTACCTCTGTTTACGTTCCCATATGTATTATTATTTTTATAATAGTCATTATGGGCATTATTCCTTCTGTGCGGATAATTCCTATCCATACTATAAGTTCGCGATTTATCCTTACCCTGGAATGCCATATTAGAAGCTACAGGTAGAGGTTCTCTTATTTGTAAGTTAGATATGCTCGCATTAGGATGTGCGGAGCAATAATTTACTGCCATTTCTTCCAGTGCAGCAATGTTAGATGGCTTTCGTTCTTGTATAAAAGAAAAGAACGGTGGACTGATAGAAGATAAAACTTTATCCCTTAGTAACAAATCAACTAATTTGTCATACGATTTGTTAACACCTGCCAGTTCCACCCATCTGTTAAAGGTATTGCGTATATTCGCAATAAAACCTGGAAAGTCTTTATTGGACTCAGGTAGAAGCGTTTTAAACCTAAGTCTACGGCCTTCCTCATCTAAATGGAACCTTTTTAACAATAAAGCTTTTATCGCATCATAATCCACTGCTATTGTAGGATCAGCGTTCTCTGTTGCATTTAATGGTTCACCATCTAAAAATTCATTTAGTTTAAGTGCCCATGCGTTTTTAGGTAAGTTATTTGTTTTGCATACCTGTTCAAACCGTGCTAGGTATGATGATATGTCGTCAAGGTTCAACTTAAAATCTGTTAATTTGAAGTTATAATAAATTTTGTTTTGATTGGATGAAGATCCGTTTTGAGAATTATCAGTCTGGCTTGTAGTAGCACTTTGTGCCTGTAATTTTGCGGTTTCAAACTTAAGACGTGCCAATTCCATTTCTTGTTGCCTTATAATTTCCTCTCGTTTAATTTTATTCTCTTCTTCAATCCGTAGGATTTCATCTCTTGCCACTTTTCTTTCTTCTTCTCGTTTGAGTTCTTCTTTCTCTCGTTTAAGTTCTTCTTTTTCCTGCTTCAATGCTGCTTTTCTCTCTTCCTCTTCCTTCTTTGCAATAGCCAGTTGCTCTTCTGCAAACTGACGAAGTTCTGGTCCTTTATAACCATAATCCTTCCCAATCTTAACAAAGTTGTCAAGAGTAGCCATATTAATTCAACAATATGCCTCCTCAGTTAAATATTTAATTATATGTATGTGTAAAATAGATTAATACTTACTATAATCAACTACAATATTATAGTACTCTTAGTTGTAAGTTCCACAACTATTTTGTAACTAAATAATTTATATCAATAATGTTTACTCATTACATTATACCAATGTATTATACCTTTATTAATTTATGATGCTGAATTTATTTCATGCATCAACTAATCTCACTTATTACATATGGGCATCTTCCCTCATTAATATCATAATGTATTATATATTTATTGTATCTAATATAGTTTCCTAATTCATCCCTTTGCATGGTGTGATTACCAAGCATTTATTCGATAAAAATTATCTTACTTCAATAATTTATCATTATATTATGGCCTCATGCCCTAGTCATAATGAATAAAGACTAGAATCTTGGGCCAATAGTGCAAATTGATGACATCACCTAAGTCATCATGCAATTTAATAAAAATTAATTAAATTAATTTACTATCTTATAGATAATCAATTTATAACAATATAATTATATTACCAATCTATGAAATGAATAACTACAATACGCACATTAACCAAAGATTTACAAACAGTAGTACGATCCAAAAGTGACGATTTCACAGACATAAATGATTTTATGAACTAAGTAAAAGAATCGGAAGTACTGAAGGGTCAAGGAAAAACTAAGTCGAGATTGACCTACATACACGTAAACTGATGACATAGACATGGACTCACATAACGGTTATTAAAATCTCTATGAACTAAATGATAGAAAGATCAGAATGAACAAGATAGTTTACAAACATATGACTAGAACTGAATAAAAAAGAAACTTAATACAGCAAAATACAACAGTAATATTACAAAACTTCACACCTAACACTTAAAGTCAAATACTTTCAAATACAGACAAAGGTACCCATCGGCATAATCTTCAATAGGGTTCTCTGCAAAATGAAAATATTTCACTGCCCTACAGATCGATCAAAACCGATTCGGTCATCCTGAGAGACATAAAATCGGTTATGATTCGCCTCGCCAACCACCAGCCTAACATAATAACAAACAGATGGTTGAAAACACATATAAAATATACAAATGATAGTAATACGACATGCCTATATAAAGGCGAAATGGACTAGTGTATGTCTATTTAACCAACAAAGGTTACAATAAAACTTATCTTTTTGTGCTCAGTTATCTACTCCGGTCAATGTCAGTATGCACCAACGGCGTAGACCAATGTTGTGAACTGATATTGATTGCTTGATAGCGTTTTTCCATCTTTGGGTCTACCTTGATGCAGTATTTTCATTTGACAAGGACTGTGTTAGCGGTTGCCGACTTGACTTTCATGTACGCAGAAGTTGATGACGTGTGTTTGACCTTTAGTCGTTATGCGTATTTGGTCATACTTTCGCACATCACGTGAGTATTTTCAAATTGTAAACAGTTCTTGGTCATTAAATGAGACTTCGGTAACCTTATTGAAAATTTTTTTTCGTTCCCCAGACAATGGGCACCAGTTGTTGAAGGATTCTTTTGTTGAGAGTCTGTTGTTGAGAACTAGTTTGTCCTTGCATACTCAGTCCAACTGAGTAGTAAATAAAAGGTGTTCACAACCTCTGGCCTTTTCTTGAAATTTATCTTGGGTTTCATTCATTATTTTAAATTCGTGCTTTCTTTGTATAGTACGCGAATGCTGGGAAAATGAATAATACTTGGATGATATCGACTGGAGAAGTCCAAGTATTTTGAGTCCACAAAACACGATTTATTACGAAAAAACATGTGACGATATCATGAGCATTGTTCATAGTAAAGCATACATGAATTTGATTCCAATTGAATATATATAATTATCAGTCCGTGTCCGAACGAATTAATGTTGACAGAGCATCATGGCTATATGCGCGCGCTGCTGTGATTCAGACAGCCGACAGTGAGTGCATGTGTCTTGACGAATATATATTAAGACTGATTAACGATCTTTCCATAATTCAGGTTATCTACTAACCTTATAATTCCATCCTTTATAATATCAATCTGGACTGACCCTGTGTCCTTATATCAATTCTATATTTGCGGCAATTATGAAGCCTAACATTCGAAGGATCTGAGACACGTCTTCACGGCTTGACGATCAACGTAAAAAGGGTCCAGTATCTAAGTCACGAAGAGTGACCTTACCAACGCTAACACGTCACAAGTTGACCGTGTAATTTGCGTTCAATAATCCGTGAAGTATCAACATCGATCTATATTCATTCTATTAACCTAAAATTGCGCACTGCCAACTATAGCAGACGACATCAATAAAAACACCGTAACACACCAGCAAGTCAGATACATTTTCTATATACAGCAGGCCGCGAAATACAGTGTCCTCTATGATTCCTTGGACAAAACAAGGTATGTCAGACCTTGTCCAAAGTGGTATAAAGCTCTTCGGGCATTCACAGACCCGATACATACAATGTCAGCATAATTCGAGAGCTCAGATCCTAGTATTCTCAATGGACTCTTTCCCGCCCAGGGAAAACGTCACTAAGCTGGTAACAAATGTTATTGATAATTCTGGCAATAGAGGAAAATGATTTGAAGGATAATTTACCTTGACATCTCTTCAGAATAAACACCAAAAAACACACTCGCCTCCTAGGCGCTTAGAATAATATGGGGAAACAATCTTTAGACATCTTGGTCACACACAGAGGACTTTCCTTCCCCAGGCATAAAGCCAGATCAAAGACGCCAACACGTCTTGACCGTTTGAAAACAACAGATCGTCTCTCCAACAAAAATGTCTTTCTTAACGCGCCACCAAACTTGCGCATGCGTCGTGAGTTGCAAGACCCCTGAGCTATGCTCAGGTGGGCTATCAGAAAACATTCTAGGAAAGGCTGACCATTCAAGCCATATTTGGTCAGGTAACAAGACATTGGTTCTAAAATTAGACCGCTTGGTTAAAAGACAAGTGGGATAACAACCACTGTTGACTTCAACCCAAGTAAAAAATGAGTAACTCCCCTTTGATCAAGAATCTAACAAATAATGTCTCCAAACTGAAACAGGTACATTTAACAGACTATAAATGCAGCGAAACTGTCCACAACAGTTAGCAGAGAAGGAAATGTCGAAATTGTCCTCTTTCCACACAATCTGCCTAATGAAAATTCTCCAAATCTTTTGGCCGAATACCATCACCAACTAATAACTGCTTACTCCGGGCAACCAAGAGGACATGCACACCATCATAGCTGGCAAACATTGGAATTGTGGTTGCCACGTCCTCAGAAAAGACCCTGATGTCAGCAAAAGAAAGACTATGAAGGAAAGTAAAATAGAGGTCGACCAAAAACAACTTGGTGGAGAACCGTGGAGGCCGAGATGCAAAGAATGAACCAAAGATGAAACACTGTACGAAGGATAGTAACTGACCAAGCAAAGTGGAAGTAGTTTGTTGCTGTCTTACAAGACGCCACCAGGCGTGATGGCCACCGATTGCTTTGACAGCCAGCAGGTATGGATCCAAGAAGAAGAAGAATTGTTTTTTAAAGACTCACTCCGACATAAGCAGTATATAAAAGATGACAAGCTATGATTTTATCATTTGTAACAACATGTTTGGTTTTTCTATTTTTTCCTGTTACTTTATCCCATGGCTTAATTTCGTTTTTATTTTAACTGATGCAGGTATATAAGCTGACATCTCTGCCATCCAGCAATTTGATATGGCATACGACATTCAAGTCATATTTCAGGCCATTTTCTACTTTGTGATCTGTGTTCTAAATTTTATAGTGGCCATTCCGCTTGGTGTAACAGTGGTAAGTAATAAATGATCAGTTTTTTTTCACCCGATCCATAATTTGTTATCTTGTTTATAGGCTGCAACAGACCATCCCTTTTCGCCTGAGAATTGGCCACTGCAGATTACTAGGCCAATTCCATCGCCTCCGGATACCTCTAATGAATGTTCTTGTGGGACAGGAAACAAGGCCCCTTAACACATTCTCCAAAACTACCTAGCCCACAATGACCTAAGAGGTAAGTACTGGCCAGATGGTACAGAGCTGAGGCACATGCAGTTGGGCTGCTGCAAAATCCTGGAAAAGACTGTGGACTTCGTCCTGGCGTCAGGCCTGCAGATTTAGCATGGCTAACAAAATAAATGCAAAGTAAGTTAATCTTGTATAGCATAAAAGACCACCAACGAGAAACTGGTGATAAGAGCTTGATAACTACCAGTGAAAACACGAGATTAGAAGACGATGGCAATGGATTGGACAAACATTAAGAACACTTGTTGATAGCATTACCAGGCAGTCCTTGTTCTAGAATAACCAGGTACGAGAAGTAAAAGCAGACCAAAGAACACATGGAGAGGAGAAGAACGCTGGAGACGGAAAAGACAATGATGCGGAGGACATGAAAAAATATTGAGTTAACGGCACTTTACGTAAGGACTTGGCATGTGTTTGTGGAAGGCCTTGTCTGCTTATCAGAATTCGACTTACCCAGTGCATTTTAACAAAGCCAACGAAGACATTTGTCCAGGACCTTTAGAAATGCTTCTGCTTAAGCTAAATTTAATTTAAGCGAGATCCGCTTACATGGACTACACTGTGTGTGTGTTTGTGTGTGTTTGTGTGTGTGAGTGTGTGTGTGTGTGTGTGTGTGTGTGTGTGTATTATTATCTTCCCTTCCAGTCATTACTGACCATAGGAGCGTACCTCTCGAAATAACTTTCGGTGACACGAGGTTGGGCAATTGTAGATCGAGCTGTGGCCCATGCAACACGACCCGGCCTGGACTTCAGAGGAACGGTCGGGCCGCTACAATCTGACACCAGTAGCAACCGCCTGTCACTAGTAGGATACGGAACTTGCCCTCTAATCCATCTTTGAATTTGGTCATTTGTGACTATATAAGGGATACAGACTCCTCGAGAGCAGAGGTTCTGAGAAAATGCCGGACATTTCACGTCTTTCCAGTCATAACTGACCATATAAAGGATACAGACGTCTCGAGAGCAGAGGGTCTGCAGAAATGCCGGACAATATTAAGACATGCAAGCTTGTATTAGCTCTAGACAACCTCGACTGATGCATGGCTTAATCTCTAAGACAAGCATATGACTACTGGTAGGATCAACCAGATAACTGTCCGAACAGACGTGCGTCTTCTTCGTCACTTTCGTCGCTCGCGCGGGGAGGGAGACAGCGCTCTATGCAGAGCGGATCCCGGCGGCCCCGGCGATTTCATTCTTGCGAGACCCACTGGCCGCCTGCCGACAAGACGTTCCCCTAGTCGGACAGGACGAGACGAAAGCGACACCAGCTTACTGACTGCCGGCCCACGACTCATTGCGAGAGCGGGGCCTTTTTCGAGACTGTTGTCGAGCCACGATACGGAGATTCGACGGCTTGCGCACATCACGACCGGGGGCTGCGATTTACGGACACATGAGAAAAACTACTGCCTCACTATTATATATATATATATATATATATATATATATATATATATATATATATATATATATATATATATATATATATATATATATATATATATATATATTATATATATAATATATATATATATATATATATATATATATATATATATATATATATATATATATATCTATAATAGAGAGGCAGTAGTTTTTCTCATGTGTATATATAATATTTATTTATAAACAAGCTGTAAGTACCTGGCATTGTCCGAATTGTCTTGTAACGGTTTAGAAAATTTAGGAAAATGTAAAAATGAAAGTACTGTATAATATTTTTGTATTCTTCCTGAAAATCGATTTTCTTTTAAGTCAACGACTGCTGCTTTAAATGCCTATCCTTGGGCCTTGTTTACAGCAATTGCAAATGCATGGCACATGACATGTTGATATTTCTGATTGCTCAACTGAAGATCATATTCTATCTAAATCCGGTTTTCAAAATCAATGTTATTAAATGCACAGTCACACAAAAAAGATACACATCATTAAACTCTTTTTTTTTATTTTTACCTTACGTTTATGTGTAAAATTAACAATTTTAAACTGCGTTGTAAATAATAACGATTTTTTACTTGCAAAAATAAATAAATGTTTTATCGTTTTGATTCCTTCCCTTGATTTCTAACATGAAGTTATTTCCCTTGATTCAGCCCTTTAACGTACATTTAAAAAAAAAAAAACAATGAAAATACTTTAATACTTTTTTCGACAAAACCAAAACGATCTGGTCAACAACTTTATGGCCCCCAGAACCTAAAGAGCAACTCTGACAAAAATCATTAAGTAATAATAAGGCATGCAGAGTTGTATACGATATATACAGACTCAAGGATTTTCACTTATATATATATATAAACAGGTCCGGCTCCTGTGACAAAATTTATGGAAACAATATTAGTAAAAGCACTATACGAGTATAAAAGAACAAGAAGTAAATTAAACAGAAGATTACAAAGTAATTTAAAAAAAAAACTAAACTGGTCGTTTCCCCATATGTCTGTATGATTCCTTTTTTTCAAAAAATACAACACTGAGCGCCCTTCATGAAGATAAACATAACAATTAACTATTATAATGTTTTGAAAAAACGCAAGTGTATTACGTTTTTTGTAACATGTAACAGTGAACATCACTTATGGTGGGGGAGGTGAGGGAGACACCACCGAGGGCTGCTGACATGCTGACAAATCCCTAGGACCGGCATTGTGTGTGTATATTATATATGTATGTGTGAATGTGTGTGTGTATATATATATATATATATATATATATATAATTTCAGATATAATAATAGCCCCCTTCAGTCATAACTGACTATGGGAATGCGCCCCTGAGGTGACAGCCCTCAGCTGCTTATTTTCCTGGTGCTCTTTTCAACGTTTTCTCCTCTCTTCTGCTTGTGTGAGCTTCTTTTCGCCCAAACTGAGGTGGCGGCGTAGATGGTGTGACGGTATTGCCTCCCCTGCTTTGCAGTAGTGGTCCAACAATGGCCAAAACTCAAGAATATCTAATATAGGCTTCAATGGAGTCTATTTGTACACAAGATTACTCTTGGCAGAAATGTAGATAGAAGAGTAGTAAAGCTTCTATCACATGGGAGTCTTCACAAGAAATTCAGGTAAGCGAAAACAATGCTGGCTGTCGCTAAGCACGTTAATTCTGTAACCTGCCGACCACTTTTGTGAAGAATTTAACCACTTATTTATCAGCTCATTAAGCCCCCACCCCTGATTTACTCAATGGAATTCTCTTATTCAAGTATAGCTCTGTTTAGAATGTGTGTAGTAATTGACTGAGACAAATATGCAGTAACTTTAAAATTATCAAATCAAAGTTAATTTTGTAACATTACAAATAAAAACAATGTAATAATCACATTCATTTTAACAGTTTGAAAATAATTTGAATAGTTATGGATAAAGAAAAGCTATCATCCTCTTATTTGGGATTGCGAAAAGGGTAAGAGAGTTCAGATGGAAGCATATATTTGAACTTAGCTGCCAATGACGGTTCTGTCTTTTCACACTGATCACTCGTCTCTGGTCAAGGTTATCGGGTGTATCTCGTCTCAGAGAGACTTCAAGGAAAGTCTACACAGTGCGTCCTTTGTCTTAAAACGTAGACCACTGATCCCGTCTTGTTCCAGAAATAGTACGATCTGCTGGTACCACCAATAACTGTGATAGAAAAATAGAAAAGAGCACTCTTCTGTGTATGGCGTTCTCCGACACACAGATAAAACTTCCTTTACAGTTAAACTGAATAGCGTTAGCTCTACATTACATTTAAATGAAAAGGTTAAACGTACAGATATAATATGTTTTACCTTTACTGTTTGAAAAGCGTTCACGATATAAATTAATTTATGTTTCATTTACATTTACACTTGTGGAAAAGTTTGAAACTTCTATTAATTTAAAATGAATATTTTCACATAGACACTTACACTGGTTTAAAGCTTAAAAACGTACATTAATTTTGAAGTGAATATTTTATAAGGACATTTACACTGCTTTGAAAATGTAAGTCTTATGCTTAGAATGTACATCATGTCTTTCATCTTTCCCTCCCTGTTCCATAGGAAACCTGGAACTACTTTATGCTTTTACTTCTTTTCAAGACACCCACAAGACCACTTGTGCTGTCGGATCAAACCCTATTTGTGCTGTGGATTTAATACATGTTCAAATTCTAGACTTAGGCCCGCTGTCCAAAGGTATGAACACAACACACAATAGCTGACATTGAATAACCAATAACACCTGGAACAGGTACTGGCCCCTTAATAAGTATTGCACACACACAAAAGCTGCACACGGCTAGCAATACACATGAAATAACAATGCAATGGAAATGCCAATCTACTTGCCATAAGCAACAGCTCAATATAGCAATACATAATCACCGACATATCCTATCCAGTGAATAACCATGACTTTCGATCACCGGCTAAGCCCTGCACTGAAGTAACGCAATACTCAAACGTAAGATGCTTAACGTAAATGATCTACAGGAAAAAAACCCACTAGAAATTACACGACCGTTCTAGCGATACACAAAATAATCCTGATCACAAGAATATCGGCAAGAAATGTGAACCACAATGGCTTCCAAATAATCCCAGCAAAAACCGCTGACAAAGGAACCATGTCCTCTCAGGACGGCAGACATTACCTCTAGTGCTTTGCGCCAAAAGTTTTATATCCTCTTCCGTTCTGGCTCAACTGACCAAACCGGTTTTTATTCTAACAGCGTAGCCACTCTCCAACGTGACCAGCTTAATATTTCGGCGAATGTCTATCCTGTGACATCCACCCCCACCCATTATGAAAGAAAACGGAGTTTTCTTCCAACGGAGGAGTCACGCCCAACCCCCTTCGGAGTATGGACGAACAGAATGCCGAGACGGCACCTCCTCATCTACCTAAAGAATGCCAAAGTTGTCGAACACCATTGTCGTTCATGCCTTCTCACTCAATGGACTAAATACAAACAGACATGAACCAAACCCCCAGGTGCAGGCAGTCGTGAAAATAACAACGACTGTCCTACCCTGGTCTCTCACACAAAATGCATCTTATGTTTCAGTAATACCACAGCAAACATCAATAATAAGGCATCATGTCATCGTATAAACAATCCTTTTCCCCACAATATAGACATAGGTATCTGGTAACATGATTCATACATAACTTCATACATATTGCCTTTATGGCATCATGACATAAAAATCATATACCATAATACATCTTTATAAACATCAACTGCATGATTAAAATACATTTCTTACATCGACCATAATAACTACTCTCTTCAGATGTTCCTGTCCCCCACCAACATCATAACCTGGACAGGACATCTGCTAGAATGTTATGTACACCCTGAATTGGTAAAATACTCGTAGAAAAGTTGAATTGCTGCAGCAATAATGCCCAGCGTGTCAACTTCGCACTGGTGGATTTAGCCGACTGCAAAAATAGCAGTGGTTTGTGATCTGTTTGGAGAAAAAAAATGCGCCCCCAACAGATATCGTGCCAACTAAGACACCGCCCAGACAATCACAAGGCACTCCCTCTCAATTGTAGAGTATCTAGTTTCTGCTGGCAACAACTTCCGACTAACATACATTGTAAAGCGTAACATTTCATAGCATAAACATGCATTGCAAAGCACCACATAATGTTTACGAGTTTACAGAATCCTCATAGTCATATAAGAATAGAACTGGGGGCATGGATCAGACTCTAAGGTTCGGTTCGCATCAACCGAAATGTCTTACTGAACACGAACCCGACCACTAACCCTAGCTATTGCTGGACTATTATCAGATGGTTCTGAAGCAATGACAAATGCTTCCACCTTACTGCATTGCGCGCACCCCACCTATTCACAAAAGTCACTCGTGCAACTTTGGAGTTGTCACGCAATAACACAACCTCCACAAATCTAACCGGCGCGACCTCATCAAACACTCTTCTGAGTGTGCGCCAACTAGCACTCGGGGAACGTTACGCACCCAAACTGTGCGATCATTAGCTTTCGGACCCTCGTTTAAGTTCCTACTGCTCCTAATCATGTCATTTGGTACGTGCCGAGACCCACGTCTGCGGACTACCTTCTCTTCATCCGCTACGGAACTTTGGTGTTGCGGAGCCTCTGCTCCAACCACACCCACGGCACTATGCACTCCGTGTACATTGCCGACGATTAAATTGGCAATCGGATCATCGAGAACGAACGCGTTCACTCTACCCGAGAGGAACGGAGTGTCCACATTAATATTCGCCTGGGGGATAAGACTCAACTGTGCCCCCGAACATGGTGCACTTTACAGTTTTGCCTGTAAGGCAGGAGTCGTCGATGCACGACCGACCAACTCCAATTGTGGTGCATCCAGTGTCTCTCAACACCCGGACTGGTCTATTCTCCACCTTGCCTTCGTGGAGAATCACCTTGCCAGTCTCATGGACTGCCGACAGACATGGTGCCGCATGCTCACATTGAAGCACTACCTTCTCGTTTGCGTGAAACTCGGAGACACCCCGCTCAGTCCTCACTATTAATTGTGTCCAACACGAACACGGAATTCGCGTGTTCTATTGGGGTGGGACACCTGTCTGCACAATGATTATTTCCACCACAAATGGTACACAAGCGCTCTTTCTTCTTCTCATCGCGTGTACTTTTGCTGGAGCCTTTCGATGACGAAGACCCCGCATCCGAGTCGGAAGATCGACTCTCTGAGGAATCATTCCTCTGCTTAGAATGTTTTGCTTTATACCAAAACCGGTCTTCGTCCCGAGAGTCCTCGAAGCGTACCTGCTTTCGCGTTTGGCGCTCCCCTCTGTCACTATACCTATCATATTGTCGGTTCTGCCACCTCGACCGACCATTCCAATGAGATCGGAAATTCTCATAGCTACCTCTACGTGGCTGATAGGGACTGTAGGGCTTCTCACACTTCTGCTGTTGCTCCTTATCTACATTTCCTGACTGGTTTCGCCACGGATGGCGCTGAACTTTGCCTACACTGGCAACTAAGTCATACGACAGACCTGACTTCTGAATGGGTTTTCCCGGGTGAGCAAGGACAAAATGGTGCCCCAATTGGGCCATGGACTCAATGTCCTTTGGTTGACGTTCCTGAAAAACCGCAACCAACTCACTAGAACACGAGGACAACACTTTGTCTCGTAGCACCAAGTCTAGCAAGCCATTAAAGTCCTTAGAAATCCCCTCCATTTCGATCCATCTATTCAGCAGAAGTTTGATCTTCGAGATAAAGTCCTCGAAGTCCTGGTCTGCGCTTGGCATCGCGTTTTTAAAACGCGTCCGGAAGCCGTCAGCAGTCAGACGGAACTTCCGGAGCAACCTTTCCTTAACTTTGTCGTAATCGGCCCTTTCCTCTAATGGGAGGCTATAAAATGTCTCCATCGCAGGCCCTACTAGCAGCGTCGATAACAGAGATGGCCATTGATCTGTGTCAGCCTTATAGGCCACGCATTCGGCCTCGAATCTTTCAAGGAAGAAATCTAAGCTATCAATTTTGTCATTAAAATTTGGCAGACGCAGCCTAAAGGGATATGAGCCCCTCCAGTAGTCGAGTTCTGACCACTCGCACCCACTTCCAATTTCTTCAATTGTAATTCTTCATCAATCATCTTCTCTTCCAGTGCTATTCTCATTCTCTCCTTCTCTAATTCTACTTCTATCTCTCTCCTTCTTCTTTTCTTGCCATTCTCTATTTTCTTTCATCTTCTTTTCTTGCAATTCTCTCTCTATCTTCTTTTCTTCCAATTCCCGCTCTATCTTTTTTTCTTGTAATTCTCTATCTTCTTTCATCTTCTTTTCTTGTAATTCTAACTCCCTCTGTTTCCACTCGTTTTCTTCTTTCATCTTCCTTTCTTGTAACTCCTTATTTTCTTTCATCTTCCTTTCTTGTAATTCAAATTCTTTTCTTTTTAGCTCTAGCTCTTCAGCTCGAGCATCTCTTAGAGAATTTTGTTTCTCAATCCTCTCCTTCTCCAGAGCCTTTTGATTGTTCACTGAATAAAATTCAGCTTTGGCATAGTCATTTAATTCTTTGCCAGTGTACCCACATTCTTTCCCAATCTGAATGAAAGCTTGTAGGTCCATGACGTACACCCAGAATGCTCACTATTATCTCTGGCTAATGATTTTGCTATAGAAGTACTCAGCCGTATATATTTCACTTATATCACCAAATAACTCTCTGCTTGCAAAATATGCAGTAATAACAGTAAAACTGATATCACTACTCCAATATACACATATATAATTATGTATGTAAGTATATAACACCTCACCTCTCAATGAGCACACAACATCAACCTTTGCCTCTTATAGTATAAAGTTTTACTTTGCCCCTTGGCTACTGTCTCATCACTGTGAACATTTGGTCTAACTGACCACTTAGTCTGTGAGATACACTCAAACAAACTTACAATAGTCGACAGTTGTATAATAACAACTACTGCACCTTTCTGGTGCTATGACACCACTATACCAACTTAGTCACAAATCAGGTTTTACTTCAAAGTCTGTTACTTGCAAACACACCGCCGGTGCTATACCTAGATAACACTTCACCTCTAGCTAATCTTAATGATCTAAGTTATGCGAGTACTACAATGGCAAAATGAGCACTACACAGATGAAAGAAACACACACATCACATTACGAAAACAAAATTCCAGTCACGAGGAACAGGATGATAGACCAAGAAGAGAAGAGGTAGATTAATATATACAATGCGTGACTGCACACGAACGAAAACAAGGGATACCTGTAAACGTATTTACAAGATAGAAAGATGGAACAAGAGAATACACCACTTACACACAACAAGAGAATTACTGAATGTACACGACAATGTAAATACAAACTACACAAATACGTCTAACACCAACCGTGCTTGGAATGTTAAGCGGGGCAGTCACAGGAAATCCGTCTGCCTAACTCCACCACCAAAACAAACGCAGCCGCACCCTAAAGAATCGGTCTAATCCAATCTTTTCCCACAAGTAGGCCAAGAATCGATTAGGCTCACCACCCTTCCTCCCTTGAACACACCAATACAATATAACACCAAAGACTCAACAAAAACTACAGTCAACAATGATGTACTGGAAGCTATCTCTTCCACTGAGCACTGATGATCCACTCCAGTGAAAATAAACTAAATAACTTATCAGCAAAATTAACTCTATAACACTATAAACTTAATTATCTAATCACTACACGTACTAAAGAACACAGGGAAAGATCTACTCCAACTAACTATTCACGTACATAAATACAAACTAAGTCATACTCGGAAAATATGGGGAAAAGACACAACAAAAGGAAAGAAAACAATAACAAACCAAGAAGCAAATAAAGAATCAGCAGTATATCACTATACAGATTAGGCTAAATGATAGTTAGTAACAGATAGAAAGACAGACAAGAAAATTTAGAGTTTCAGAAAAACGAGAAAATATCAATATCATACATTATCCAAAATCAAACAATAACTTATCTGAAGGTCCAACGGCGCTTGAGTAAGAAGTATCCTCAGCACTGACGATGATGATGAACACAGTACACACCAGACTCCACACTAGAAAACGTACAATCCAAAAGAATCTAAGTCCAGGAAATGAGTTTCTCTTAAAGTCTGTGTCAGTAACTCGCAGCAGAGTTCCTTGTCACGGTACGGTAACCACTAATCCGATGACTACACTGTTCTCTACAGAGCTCACACAGCACTGTCCACAATATAAGTAGAGCTGTCTGACTTCTTACAAGTCCAGCTGCACAGCTAATATCAACAGTATGTACGTCGGATACACACGTGTAAGTCTCTTGGCACTGTTATATAACTGTAACACGAAACGTTTATTTCGCAGTTCGACACACCACGGATCACAGCAGTCTACAAGGTAACGTCAACTGGACCCCCGCAAGTCAGCAGGACACACTGCACATAGGAATTCACCCCTGGTTGGGCACGTCTGCGTGGAACAGGAAACGTCACAGGCGTCGGCTTTCACCCCTGGTTGGGCACATCTGAGTAGAAATGACAAGACCAGAAGTCCAACACGATGACTTGAGGTACCAAACACCCTATCAACCTCCTATCAACTACAATATCCTAACACCAATCTCCTTCCACCCTATACCGAGGTTGACCAAGCAATCTCCCATATGACACTTCATTAGCCGTCTGGGCCAATCTAGCTAGATGATACCAACACCCCAAGCTCCGCTGCTCCACCTGGATCACTGTCAACAACCACCAATAAGACTTTGAGATACACCAAACTGACCAGTCTGACGAACTCTGTAACCCTAGCCTATCACTTCACACACTCGTACCTAGAACTGCCAACATAACAGTGCAAACAACTTGAAACTCAAATGTACAATGCCCTAACGACGACAGACTGAAACGTATTTATTCATTGAAAACTAGCCATCACTACTGAAACACTGTAAGTAGGACAGAGACCGTAATCGACGTCAGGTCAAACGACCGTAAACAGTACCCTAACTGACTGACACACACACTGACTTTCTACTGGACAACTGAAAATAACTCACTCCCGTGAACCGGCAGTGAATATGACGGAGCCAACACGGCTTCAAACTTGTAATGCTCTGTGTGTATAATTCTAACCTATTTATGGCAAACACAGGCTCCACGGCCCTGCTATCAATAATTTCAAATCTAGAAGCCAGCTAGCTGAGAATTAAGTATTACACATTACAGGCCCAAGGCCAAAAGAATGGACAAGCCTGCAACTGTCTGCTATCAAATATCAGCAAAAATATTACAGAATCTCTGGTCCCGCGGCTTATAAACTAGACGAGTCACCCAGCTGTCAAGACACCCACAAGACCACTTGTGCTGTCGGATCAAACCCTATTTGTGCTGTGGATTTAATACATGTTCAAATTCTAGACTTAGGCCCGCTGTCCAAAGGTATGAACACAACACACAATAGCTGACATTGAATAACCAATATGATCTACAAGGAAAAAACCCACTAGAAATTACACCACCGTTCTAGCGATGCACAAAATAATCCTGATCACAAGAATATCGGCAAGAAATGTGAACCACAATGGCATCCAAATAATCCCAGCAAAAACCGCTGACAAAGGAACCACGTCCTCTCAGGACCACAGACATCACCTCTAGTGCATTGCGCCAAAAGTTTTTTATCCTCTTCCGTTCTGGCTCAACTGACCAAACCGGTTTTTATTCTAACAGCGTAACCACTCTCCAACGTGACCAGCTTAATATTTCGGCGAATGTCTATCCTGTGACACTTCTCTTTACGAAACTATCAACAAAGCAATCACCAGCCCGTGCAGTGGTGGTTCCTGAAACATCATTCTATACGCTGAGGTTGCCAGCCTCAAATTACTTCGACATCCAGTAGCGAGTTTCACACAATAAAATTCACATGGTAATATATATACATTGAAATGTAAATCACAACTTACGCCAATCCTGGCTACAGACTTGTCGCACAGATGAATAAAAGAGACGAATCGTTCTCTTACAACACGTGTCTGGGATTTCTTTTAATTTTACAATAGATTGCCCCTTCTGACTCCATGTTTCTTCAATATCCTAGTTCTAGTGTTCCTTATTAAAATTTGAAAGAGATTTCCTGTGCTTTATAACTCTTATCTGGTTCTCCAATAAAAGGTCCAGATAACAATTAAGAATTATGAATCTAGTTTTCACTGTGTCGAGGTCTGATGTTGTCTTGGCAAGCGTGCAAATCACAGAGAAATAAAACTGTGAAATTGTCAGCCTATATTCCCTCCAATGATGCTATGAATCTAATCAGAAAGATCCAATCATTTCAAACAGGTCGGGCGTGGCACTTTCAAAATAGTTCCTACACAGAAAATTTTCTCAAAAGGTCACGTCTCCCATAAATGGTAATGTGATGTCTTGCATACACTCTCACCAACACATTTGTAGACTCATATCGTCTAAAATGTAATAAATCCATGATTACTTTTTAACCAAGGACCGGAAGCGATTATTTCATAAGTTCTGCCTCGTGCACGGGTTATCGTGTTTCGCCAGACAAATAAATCTGGTTTTATTTAACACTCCTTCCCAACGTAGCTTGAATAAACAAAACACCTTCGCTGGAAAAGATGGTCAGATAGATTATGACATAAAATATTATCGCCGGCCGGGTCACTTAACCTGGCGAAGCGTAAATACGTCAGAGGAGTGGTAAACAATAAGATACGCATTGCTCCCGTAGCAATTACTGCCATAGGGGAGTGGCGTGTTAGAGACTTCACTATGATATGTCCATCATAGAGCAAAGTAGTGATAATACAAATGAAAAGGCATGATTTAGGCAAAATAAAAGCGATGAGTGAGAAAAATGAAGAAAAAGAAAGGATACTGCCGGAGGGCTGAAGGTGTGAAAGATCACACAAAAGAGCATGTTTAGACGTTTTGTCACAGATCGCACCGCCACGATGCGATCGGCAGCTTCTTCCTCCAAGGTTGCTGGATTTACATCCAGTGCACTCGTGTCTCTATTGCACACATCTTTGAATCTTTTCATTTAAGATTCATGACCGTTAATAACTTAAAGAAAATGATATTCGTTTATATCTTTTTCTTCTTCTTCGTTCATCCTGAAAAGGACGTTGGTTGCGTTGTGTCCGTTTACAGCAAAACTGCGATATGTGTGCCTTTCGGCCAACACATCCGATTTCAGCATTGCATTTTTTAGGACCGGGATTGCCTTCCCTCTTCGATCCCTACTCTCTCAGCCAGACTGCAGTGATGCAGCCTGTTTCCAGGACCACCACTTGGAGGTGGAGTAGGGTCTTGGTCAGCTCTGATTTGCTGACCCTGACGCAAGCAGTCAAGCTATGGGTCGCTTACTGCATTCCTCACTATTGATGCCACTTAGGTCCCATTCGTTTATATCACACGTTGATTATGCATTTTGAAAATATACTTGAGGCACAATTTCATGTGTACAATTTATTCTTTCTTTCTTTCTTTCTTTTCAGAATGAATTTGGCGATGAATGCATCTTATATGTTAAATTCCTACGGCTGGATGAAGGACAATTTAAACATGAACCCTCAGCTAAAGCAAACTGTAATTTCCCAGTTTATTTTGCGGTGATATGCATATTTTACACGCTGGGTCAAGGTATCTTCCATATGTATATGGCGTGTAAAACGAAGGATCCAAACATTGGGTAAGAATGTCATTTTGATCTCTATTGTGTACTTGTAAAATATTGTGTGGCGGGGAGGGGGAAGCTAAAATAGGTCACGTGTTTTGTTAGTAGATCATCAACACTATCATCCTTATGGAGCATGGGCCACCACTGTAGCTGGTCCCCTAGCATGAAGCCGTCACCAAACATTCACATGTTCTTGTAGTGGTGATTTCTGTGGCAGTTGGTTTTACTTGATGATGTTGCTAGTATCATGCACAACAATCTCGTGGAATTTGAGCTTTGGCAGTACAAATGGAATTTACTCTCAGAAGACGATAAACGAAAAACAGTGATTGATTCCTTCATAGGTTGTGATGATGTACTTGTCCCTATTATATAAAGACACAGATTGTGACGACCCTACTATGTACGGTACTACAGCAACTCCCGAAAGATAATTCTCAACTTTAAGACGACTTAAAAATTGGCTTAGGAATGCAACAGGGGATGAACGCTGGGCATGTTTAGCATTTTAATGAGTGTGCATCGCAGTGTATCTTTTAATGCCGCTGATGTTGTGTCCTAATTTGCTTTAAAAAAATAGAAAAACGAATTTTGTACTCTAGAGGGAAAAAAATTCATCATAAATGGTAAAATAACTTTTTTTCATTTAAAAAAGAAAATTAAAAATAGTGCATTAAAAATTGTTTTATTAAACGCCCGCCCCCCTTTTTTTTTTCTTCTCTTAATTAAGTCCTATCTACAGCCCTGACTGGAACACTTAAGAACGACACCATAAACGCCCATGTACTGGCCACATCAGTTGTATATATCTGTTATGTACTTAACTTAGTTCTAGACCCGTGTGTTACCGGCACCCGAAAATGGAGCACAAAAAAACAGTAATACTGCATGTAGAAAATGGCGACTAAGAAGGGTTCAACATGGAGCCAACTACTCTATCCTGCAGAAATATTAAGCCACAAGTTTCAACAATAATACGCATAAGTCAACTAAAGTTGACATATGTCAACTTCTACCTTGGATGGCTGAGCTGAATTAAGTCTCATGACGCAAATAATAGTGAGTCGAAAGTAGTCTGAGTTGCTGACTCGCTTTTTTTTCCCCTAAGGAAAGTCTTCAGATTTGGCACCTGGAATGTTCGCATACTGAACGAAAAAAGGGAAGACTGTAGCAATAGGGGACTATACGATTTATATTCTGGGACAATGTGAAACAAGGTGGAAGGGAGTTGAAATAAATAAAAGGATCACAGAAGAATTTGTGCTGTCCTCAGGACTTCTTCTTCTTCTTTGATCCTTAGCCGCCGACCGTCAAAGCAGTCAGTGGCCATCACGCCTAGTGGCGTCTTGTAGGGCAACAACAAATTGATTCCACTTTGCTCGGTCGGTGGCCATCCTTCGTACAGTGCCCCAACTCTGGTTCATTCCCTGCATCTCAGCCTCCACAGTCCTCCGCCAGGTTGTATTTGGTCGGCCTCTCTTTCGTTTTCCTTCAGGGGTCCAAAGCATAGCTGTTCTTGTGATGGCATCGGGGTCTCTTCTGAGGACATGACCAACCCAGCTCCAGCGTCTGCCAGCTATGATGGTGTGCATGTCCTCTTGCTTGCTACGAGTAAGCAGATCTTGGTTAGTGATGGTATTCGGCCAAAAGATTCGGTGAATTTTTCTTAGGCATGTTGTGTGAAAGGAGGACAATTTCGACATTTCCTTCTCTGTAACTCTCCAGCATTCCGCACCATAGAGAAGCACAGAAAGCACACAGCTCTGATATAATCTTAATTTTGTGCTTGTGCTGTATTGGGAGGACTTCCAGATGTTGTTTAGGCTAAAGAAGGCTGTTCTTGCCTTATTCATTCTGATGTTGATGTCTTTGCCTGCCCCGCCGTCTGGTGTTACTATGCTTCCTAGGTATGTGAAGGTATCTGTCTGTACCAAGTGCTGATTCGTTACTGATATGGGCTCAGGGTTGCTCACATTGAGCGGTCCTCAGGACATAAGGAAGAAAGTGCCCAACACAGTTAAGGTGTGGCGCTAATGCTGTCTAAGAAATAAAGGTCCAAATACTTGTGTCCAGTAATGTGTAGGGAAAGGCGAACAACACAATACAGAATAGACGGGTATTAAAGTCACGGATGGGTGAACTCTTCAATAAATAATGGAGGAAACCTGAGTCCTGACTTTTCTCCCCCATGTCTGTGTTTGTCATTACTTCCAAATGTCTGTATTTGTCATTACTTCCAAATGTCTGTATTTGTCATTGCTTCCAAGTGTCTGTATTTGCCATTATATCACATGTCTGTAATTGTCATTACATCACATGTCTGTATTTGTCATTATATCATTGTCTTTATTTGTCATTACTTGCACGTGACTGTATTTATCAATGTGTTTCCTCTCCAAAACCAGCCTCTTTTATATCACCTCTCCCAGTGGTGTTTTTCTGGTTTATTCCATGTTCCACCATGGTGATCAAAGAATTCATTATACCCAGCATTTACACGCTACATTATCGTCTTTACTTTCAGAAAAAAGATGTGGGTTATGCCCTTCATTATCGTGAATTCTTTGTTTGCTATCACGATGTTTGTTGCATGTTGCGTGATGAGTGTTGGTTTAAAAAGCAGCTGCGACAGTTTTCTCAGCGGACAAGAGAAGCATAGCTGGATCAAAGAGTAAGTTTTACTGTATATTGCACTGTGAAGTATAAAAAAGTGTACATTTGACAAAAGTGCTTCCATAATTACCTTGTACTGCATTAAAAGAATTGATGCTACATTTTCTCCTGTAATGCGTGTTTTCATAATAATTGTCATCATTATCTCCTTTTTGTCCTCTACGGGGCATTCATAAACCACTGGAGATGACGCATACGGCAAAAGACATTCTTGCAGCGGTGGTATCCATAACAATTTACTGTACAAGATGAAGTTTCCAGTCCATTGCATAACCTTTATACAACTCACCTGTTACGACACGCATGAGAGACGAGTAGTCCTATTGTGTCTTTGTCCCTCTACTATTCTGTCTTTGTCCCTTGTCACGAAGTGGATTTAAGACTAGAAGTTGTCTTCAATTAGAGACAAGACTGTCGTAGATTTTAGATAGGGGAATTAAGACATAGATTGGTCCCTTCTGAGTAGAAATAGAACAGGTGATAGCTCCTTGGGAGATAATTTTAGAAATAGATTTTCACGAGTGAGATGGTAGAAATTAATAGAGTCTGTCCCTGAAATCGAGAATCTTCTCTCTTTCAGCCTATCTTCTACAACAGATTTAGAGGAGTCAGACAGTCTATTAATTATATAGATATACTCTATATAAACCACTCACAGACACACTCACATAAGTGACGACAGTTTAACGTACAAACGTGAAAACTATAACAAATGGAATATATATATATTAGGGCCAAACTGACTGATACACTCGAATAATGTTTATGTAAATTTTATTTATCATAAATAATTTCACAACACAGTAAATAAAGTTTAGACAATCAAATCAATACACAAATAAACATAGGTTAATGAATCAACAACAGAGTTGACCCATAGGTGTAATCCTTTCCCCCTCTGTTGAACCAAGATCCCGTTATAAGAGAAGTTATTTGCCCCCAAAGAGTCACAGATTTATACACTATGGTCTAGGATTTCTGTCTATCGTAAATAACAGAGGTTTTTCCTGTAATCTACTCTGAAATAGATAGCATATGTAATCTTTAAGAAGAAAAAAACAATCAATGGATATATGGCTTATAGAATCAAAGAATTATATCATCCCTGCATTTTCTCGCTCTGACACACTTGTGATCACAAGAACATGTATTCTTACCTAATAGACACTCTCATCACCTCTGGAAAAATCGTATAAAGAACATACAGCCCATCCAATGGTGTGTTTAGCCAAAACAAGCCCCATCTTCTCCAATGCGAATAAATTCAAATCTTGGGAAGCGCTCGCTTCACTATGGTACGTAGGATGCTGATAATGTCACGTTATTTTTGTTGTTGTTGTTGTCCAGGTAGTAAAATAATTAAGATGTCTAATGTTCACAAGGGTACAGTAGCTTGAAATAATCGATCGTTATATTGAGTTGCAGGTAAATAACTCTGTTCAGGATTTATCTTCTTCTCAACACAGTGGTTGTTATACAAGAAATGTCACAGGGTTGATTATGTTAAATGTTTGATTTAGTCGCCACCAGAGGCCCATTGTAGAACTTTTGATTATTTGGAATAGAACTCTGGAACTCAATGCCAGTTACAATATAAATTTTCAGGAAAATAGTTCTTTTCGTATAGTTATTCTCTGCTATACATAAACAGAAACCGCTGGTAGGTTTATAGGGTTTGTGACCCAGAACTGAATAGGGAGAAAAATGCAAAACTTAACATCATATAGCACATTCACAATCCTATCCTACCCTCGCGTAAAATATAATATTATATTCACTTCGGTGATATTAACTTAAACTATAACTGCAAACTTAGATAGAGCTTGTCTTATCGTTTAAAACTCCTGTGAAATAAATTCTAATCATTTTTTAAAAATCCAATCATCATGAATTAGAAATACATACATATTTCGTCAATACTCAATGATGAATCAGTGCACTAATTTAGTTAGTTAAAATGTTCTCTGACTGATTACTAGCAATTTAATTAGATTTATTTATAGCTGGATGAGTTAGCTAGAAATTATAATTTTATTTTGCTGTCCACTGTAACACAGTAACTAGAGAGAATATAACTGATTTATCATTTAATCACTCTGCACAGAAATTAAACTAGTGAAATATGAATCGAACTAACAATAAAATCACTCGACAATAATATATATTTTATTATTTACCTCCAAAACAGAACTATGGCTATCGCGCGAAACTGAGAACTTCACTTTTTTATACAAGTATTCTAGAACTCGGCTATGTCGAGAAACTAAGAACTTCACTCTAAAAAGATTCAGAACGAAGGAAGCTGTCTTCTGACTGAAGAGTACTGAATGAATTAAAGTTAGATTTGCAGAGTATATATCTCTCGGAAATCAAAGAAAAAAATATTACGTCTCTTTCCCGCCACAGACTCATCGGCCCAGATGTTGGCACCTTTCTAGAATCTACATAAGTCTTACTCATTTTGCAAATCAAATGAATTACTTCGCTCTTATGCCGACCTAGGTCTCTATT
The DNA here is from genome assembly GCA_024509875.1 of Oreohelix idahoensis. Taxonomy (NCBI): domain Eukaryota; kingdom Metazoa; phylum Mollusca; class Gastropoda; order Stylommatophora; family Oreohelicidae; genus Oreohelix; species Oreohelix idahoensis. The sequence continues at coordinate 14,704 of JAMPIV010000321.1, read as the reverse complement.
AAGATCTAGATGAAATAGAATCTACATATATTATCACCTCACTCTGGCCCTCTGCAGAAGTGGTCGAAATGAATTTATAGCGAGAGTCTTTGATATGGCGGTTTCGCATCATGTAAATTAACTTACAACGAACGAATCCAGCCAAAGGTGATAGACAATTTGTCTCCCCTTTCCATCCTGACTGGTCTCATTACAGCGATTGTTATGATCGCTGCCGAGATAAATTACAGGTGAGCTGGACCCGGTCTGCTGAAAACCTACATCAAAGGAATGCAATAAATGCTAACAGCCATAAACTGCTTGCTAAATTAGAAAGAAAGACAGAGGTTTGAATATGGGAGGGTTTTGAGTGGACAAAAGTAAGAAGTTTAAAGTATGGTAAAAGAGAATGTATATGAGGAACTAGATATAGAAATCACTTAAACATAATCTGTCACAGACGTCCCCGCTTAAGATATGGAACTTCTTCTTCTTCGTACACTCTCAGACGTCCACTTGAATGTTCTCAAAGAAAGCAGTAGTCAGTTTGAGGCTATCTGAATCCCCGCAAAGCTTTTCCACGAAAGGAGCTGGCATCGGCCATATGCACTTTCTCTGTACCACATATAAGGGGCAACTTTGAAGCAGATGTTCAGCAGTCATTTTATCAATGCCACAGTTACACTGATCGGTAGTTCCTATCTTTAGCTTGTTGAATAGATGGTATCTCAATCTAGATATGGAACCATTCCATGTCCACTTTATGGAAAGAGATTTCCTATATCAGTGGCGTCCAGGGGACTAGGATCTTTACTCTCATCTTCCTCCTCCGTCTCTGTCCAATTCTTACTCATGAATGTCTGCTCCCAAAATTTTCTTTCTCTAAAATGTCTTCCTTGTGCGCTTGAAAGAGTGTCGCCGCTTTTGACATCGTTGAAAGATTTCGTGTGTGTGCAGTGGAAATTCCCTGCCACTATCGTCATCATCGTCAATTTCGGCCATCGCCAGGAGATGTTCGGAGGTTGGCACTGGTCTTTCCAAGTATTTCTTTAACAGATTTACATGGAAGACCTTCTCCTTTCCTTTAAGAGAGATCTGGTAGTTAGCCTTAGAAATCTTTTTAAGGACAGTAAATGGCCCTTGCCATCTGATACGTAGTTTGTTGCTTCCGGTTGGCAGTAACAACAAAACTTTATCCCCTGGTCGTAGTTCTCTCTCTTTCGCAACTTTCCTGTATCGGTTTGCGTGCTTTGCGTGTGCTCGCTTAAAGTTGGTCGTTGCTAGATCCCATCCTAGTTTTAACCTTTCCTTTAAATCCGACACATATTTACTGGCTGAGACAACTGTCTCATCAGCCTTCTGGTCTGTCAGCGACTGAAGTAAGGTTTCAAGCGGCCCCTTAATAGGTCTGCCGAATAAAAGCGTAGCTGGGGGAAATCCTGTGGAAGGATTTGGGGTTTCCCTGTAGGCAAATAAAGCTGCAGGTATACAAATATCCCAACCTTCAGGTTTCACTTGTCCCAGTTTACTTAACATCATGTTGAGGTTCCCGTTGACACGTTCTACTAACCCACTTCCGGCCGGATTATAAGGCTTCATGTAGATGTGCTGGTCCCTCAAGATCTTAACGATCCCATCCATTAACAGGTTTCGGTATGGAGATCCGTTATCCGTCAACACTTGTTGAGGGAATCCCAAACGAGTAAAAATCTGCACGAGGGCTTCTGCGACATGCTTGGCATCCGCGCATGTAAGTGGTATAGCTTCTGCCCATAAAGTGCATGTGTCAACTAAGGTCAGGATAAACCTGTTCCTTCTTTTAGTCCTTTCTAAGGGCCCTAAAATGTCGATCACTACCCGTTCAAATGGTGTTCCCATTATTGGCATTTCACCCATGGAAACTGGGGGTGTCCGTTGCTTGGGTGGCACACGTTGGCACTGGGCACAGGATTTCACATACCTGATAATATCAGTATTCATTCCTGGCCACCAATAATGAGTCGATATACGTTGATTTGTGGCGTTCTGTCCCATATGTCCGCTAAAGGGAAGAGAGTGCCCCATTTCTAGGATTTGGCTTCTATACTGTTTCGGTACTAGGAGCTGACTGTAACCTTGTTCATGCTTGCCCGTTCTGCGATAAAGTATGCCATTCTTAGAAAAAATGTCCCCGTGCTGTCTAGGGTCCTTAGCCATGGGCAGTTTCCTAAAGCAGGGCTCCAAAGTAGGGTCCTTTTGTTGCGCCTCTTTAAGTTCCATAGGTAACATTTGGCGCAGGCTCCCGTTCCTTCTTGGTTTGCCCTCTTGTGGTTACTGTTGCCACAATCGGCTCTTCCGGTTTTCCAATAAACACATATCTACCGCCGAGTATGACTGGGTAGATCGGGTCATCCATAACAGTCGCTTTGATCACACCTCTGACAAAATCAGAGTGGATCTCAACCAATGCGATGGGAAGCGCTGCAGGTGCATCTCCTTTAGAAACTCCACAAAGTTGGACGGTTTCTCCTGTCTCTTGACCGGGTTTGACCAGGTGCCTGGCGACAATGAAATCATAAGAAAGCCCCGTGTCAAATAAACAAAAAGTTGAAGAACCGTTCAAAATAACAGTACCTCGCGTAGAGGGTCTCTCTCCCTCTACAGGCTGAGAATCACTGACATCAATTCTGCCTTGCGAGACTGTTAGCAAGCATCCGATGCGTTTAGGTTCGGTGTGCTCGCTCTGATCATATGTCCCGTGCTCAGGGGTTTTCCCTTTGTCACCTTGTCCTTTCTGGCCGCGCTGTCATGTTGGACGGTTGGGTTGATCAGACTGTTTGTTGTTGGGGGGGGGGGGGGGGGGGGGTGGTTTTTTTGAACTTAGACTTTTCAGGAGGGGGGTTTTGGGGTCCAGTTTCTCTGTGGTTATTTTGGTGAGAAGCATGAGAAGATTGGTCTATGTTATTCTTTCGAAAAGGCTCTTCTGTCGGTTTACGTTTTGTGGCCGGTAGTTCGGCCAACGCATTATGATATCGCTCAGACTTTTCCAAGATGTCTTCAAGTTTTTCTGCACCTTACTCAGCTAAAAATCTTCTGGTGTCACTTGACAATGTGTTTTTTATTTGTTCTGTTACAACAAATTCCTCAAGTCCTTCAAATGTAGAGGCGAGCTGCGAGATCTCTAGGCCCTTGGTCAAGTATCCCTTTAGACGAGAACTACTGAAAACTTTCAGAGTTCTCCTTCCTGCTGTTGCGAAACAGTTGCAAAAATTTTCGCGCTCTCATTTCAAAGCGCTCCAGTAACGCTTTCTTCAGCACGTCATAATTGTCTTGTTGGCTGCTTTCCAGTTTAGAGTAAACATCATAAGTAGTAGGCAATGGTGGACTTGGTTAGCATTCAGGAGGCGCGCAGGAGGCGCGCCAGGAGGCGCGTGACTTTTATATAGCAAAAACGCCAGGAGGCACGTGACTTTTATATAAGCGCATTCAGGAGGCGCGCAGGAGGTGCAAGATGGCGGACTTGAGCTAACAAGAAGCGGGGTATATGGGGCAAGATGGCGGACTTGAGATAACAAGGGGGAGATAAGTAGGTTGTTGTATTGCATGACTTTTTATATAAGGAAAATGTTGCAAGATGGTTGTTTTTTATATATATTATTGTTTTTAGTAAAGCCAACTTAGGTAGTGGCTGTGTTAGACAAACAAGAAGCCGTTGAGACTTTTAGATAATAGGGAGACAATAGGAAGACGATAGTTAGATGATATATAGATAACAAGAAGACGATATGTATACGTTATATTTAGAAATAGACAAACAGTTATACAAACAGTTATACAAACAGTTATACAAACAGTTATACAAACAGTTATACAAACAGTTAGACGAACATTTAGACAAACAGTTAGACGATATATAGGTAACAAAAAAGCGTTTTAGTTAATATAGTTTTTATTTTATATTCAATAGTGTTTTTGTGGTATCAAACAGGCGTATATGGTAATATATATAGTATTTTTTAACGTAATACATTGTACAGTAATTTTTTAGCAAATGAATATACAATTATATATGAAAGACAGTATTTTTTAACATTATCAAACATTGATATTTTCACATACGAATGTACAATAATACATATTTATATAGGCAGATGTATGTATATCACAGCTTGTTTTTTATACATTATCACCGGGGTACAGGCCAGACCTTGAGGGGAGTCGTCACATTGTCGTCACGTCGTAAGAAATAGAGAGGTGTTGTGTGTACAGACAATTTAAATGTTGAGGGGTGAGGTGGTGACGTTGTCGGGATGTACCTGTCGTTTTATGTAAAAGTAAGAAAGGGCGTTGCGGTGTTGTTCATATGTGTAGATGGAGGATTTGTGTGCCCGGAACCCGATATTTTTCCCACCCTGTGCCTGTTGTGTGTTGAGGACGTCAAAGAAAGTGTGTTTGTCTACTTTGTTGTGTTTGTTCAAGCCTTTGGTGGTGGTTTTGTCGTAGTCACCAAAACAGTGATATGTCTTGCTACAGAGGGAAACCATCCCTCTGCCTTCGTATTCTAATTTAAAAAGGCCCGGTGTCCGCTTGTCGAATAATATTTGTTCGCGGCATGTCCGACAAAGGGCGCGCGTTTTACCCTCGCTAGCTACAAAGTCGGGTCTATGGTCGGGACATACTTCGGCGGGGAACCACTGGTGGTAGGAGCTATAAAATTCCTGTCGCAAAGCGGGCTTAACAACGTCCGCTAAGTTGTCTGAACTAAGGGCCAAGTAAAGGCTGTCTGTGTCCGTCTCGCACAACTGAAAGTCTGACCTATCTACAAATTTATCTAGACAGTCGTAATAAAATTCTAACATGCGTAATTTCGCGTATTGGTACACGACAAATCCTATCTGAACGGGGAGGTCCCAACATATAGTCTGTTTCAGTTTCTCTACTTCAAAAATCTCGTCCGTCACTAACGTCATTTTCCTAAAGCGGGGTGAGTTTATTTGGTCAGAGGTACCCTCGCCCATCGTGTACGAGACATCCACATGCTTCGCCTTATTGGTTAATGTCTTGCCGTAAGCCGCGTTACCTAGCAGTTTCATGGTCTCGCTGGTAATGGCGTAGGCAGGATCAGTATCACCCTGTCGACGCGCGTTCGAAACAGTGTCCCCAAACCGTTTGAAACACGTCACGGGTGTATACTCAAGCACCTGGTAGATACAGGTGACTTCTAACCCTTTGGTTAGGTACCAGCGAAGCAGAGGTGTCGTTAGGAGAATTTTCTAGCATACATAACTCCCAATCAACGTTCGTCTGGGGGTAGTCAGGAGTTTATGTTTTTCGGCGTATTCCCGCATGAAAGGCCCAATATCTTCCCTCGTGACGTCAACATTCTTAAAAATGGGCGTCATCTCAGAGAAATGGTCTTTTAAAGAGTCGGGGACATGGATGTCACACTCGACTAGGCCAAACAAAGTCTCGTCCAGCACCGAGGCGAGAATATTTTCTTTTGTCAGGGGGTACCGACATTTGGTGTAAGACGGTTTCTGGTTCGGGAAGGTGGCGTTCAGAAAACGACGGATTGATGGCTCGGTTTTCTTCAACGCCTGCCACTCGCATTCCCACATTTCGACAACGGTAACGTTGCAATGGCCCCGTAAATAAGAACTTGTTTCCACCGTCTTTGCGTACAACTCAGCCAATGGTTTGTTGTTGACTGGGTTAACGTCACGACCGGCGGTTAGTGGGCAGTTAGGGTGGCCGTGGAATAGGCACCCATGGAACTGGTAGGCGGTTTGAGAGTATCTGTCCCAACCGTCTACCCTAACGCATACATCACCCAACGCCTTCTCACGTCCGTTAAACTGGGTTTTTAAGGTCACTTTTTTTTGGTGGGAGACCCAAGCCAAATAATCGCGGCACTGCACGGTATATTTGTGGAGTTTGTGGTGCTTGAAACCATCATCCTTGTACCGTCTAACGGGAAAGTCAGTGGGCATTTTCTGCATTAACGCCCACAAATAAAGGGCGTTGGCATCAAAACCTTTAATGGATTGAACCGTTTTGCCACCTCTAATGCGGGTTTTGCCTTGCTCGTGGAACCTGTGAAAAATAATTGACGGTCCCCCGACGATGTTTTGGCGCAAGATGTTATGCAAATCTACCTCCTGCTTCGAACATAAAGAAAACATGACGTTGGGCGGGAGGGTTTTGAAAAGGTACTTTAACGTGACACCGGGCACGGAGATCGCATCTTTAAACATGTCTACACCTAGGCGCGCGTAAAAACTAACTTGTCGGTCTAACGCTGCCAGGAAGGGGACCACGTCTTTATTGTTGTACCACGTCAGAAAGTCGCGTAACTTGGTCATGTGGTTCTCGGCCCACACCTTCTGGCATTCGGCGTACTCATCGGCGGAAATGTTAGTGTTTTTAAGTTTGGAAAAAAATGCCGAGTGGGGTGGTAACGCGGTTTCGTCTAACTTTGCTAAATCTGTTATGTACTCGTAACAAAAATATTTTTTGGTTTCTTTAACCTTGTACGCCGCGAGATATTTGCTATAGCTAAACCCCGGGGCTAAGTAATTGACTATATCTAAAAACTTTAAGTCGCTAGTGGCAATACACATAAAATTATTGTTTCGTTAGACTAAAAATTTGAAGTCTTCCCCCATGAAATATCGGATGAGATACGGTTTGATTACGTTCACGTCATACTTACCCGAATTGAAACCTAACACCGGTAGCTGCCCCAAATAACCCTCTAATCTAGCAAGGAGCCCGTCTGAATTACCGATCGTTTCTAAAGCCTTGAGTTGCATGCAAACGTCGTCAAAATACGCACGCAGAATCTCATAAGAGGCCGCTGCAATTTTGAGCAGATGGTCAGCCATCGTATTGACCAACTCCTGTGGATCACCCGTTGTGATAAAACACACGGGGGCTTCAAAACCGGGGACGTTAGAAGCCACCGAACACGACAGGGGCACGTGTTTGGCTGTGTAGGTAGTGGCATTACCACTGGGCACTACAGTGTTCTAAAAAAAACACTCATAGTCAAATGTGGCGCGATACGGGAAGACGAATTTTGTGTCGACATCTATCCCCTGCTCCTTGATTAAGTCCCAAATAGTCTCTGGGGGATTATACACACCACCTCTAAATGTTTCTCTTCGCTTAGAGCCGGTACAGCGCTTTTCATGGCGCACCAGTCGGTAATACTCCTGCCACAACTTACCGCAATCGGGACACGAAAAAGAGTTACTGGCCCTATCGATATCTGTAATGTACATGAAATGGTTCTTAAACATTAAAAGACGCAACGTATCTGGAAAAGTGTCGCTACCTCTAAGTGTGGGGGTCAGGTTTTCCTCGTCGTCAAATTCAAAAACGTCAATATTTACGTTAAAACATTGTTCTAATTGGGGCATATCGATTAAACTAACCCCGGGGAAATCGATGAGGGACATAAGTCCCTGCTGTGTTTGCCACTGTTCGACTAGCCGGCGCGTGCTTTTTCTAACGTTTGTAACGGCACCACCCCTAAAAACGGCTAGACATCTAAAAAAGCAAAAGTTATCACTGTATGGATTTGAATGTGAATCGTGTTGTAGTGTGTTGATATGTTTATTGTCCATGATGAAAGAGGGAATGTCTTGTATGCAGCAGCCGATAGGAAAGTCTTGGATATGGTACAGATAGAACGAAGTCGCTGAAATGGCTTCGACAAAATATTTTGTGTTTGGTCTATTTAACTGTGCTTGTGTGACAATATCGCTATCCTGTAACTGTGAGAGAAAAGCTTTGAAATCTGTAATGTTGTTGACTAAGTGTGGCTGATCTAAGACGACTGTATTATTATGGGAAGAATGAAAGAATCTTAATTCGTTTGTTTCTCTGTGCCTCAAAACGATGTGGAAACTGTAGTTTATTTTGAATCTTTTTGTCTGTTGTGTAAATACAGGGAGCAAGAGACGGTCCCAGTCCATATTTTCTGTTGGTCTGTTGAAAAAAGTGAATGTTGATAAATATTTATGTTTATTTGCGTGTGTTTTAATAGCTTGCCAGTTGTCAGTGTAGATTTGTCTTATGTCATCCTGTAAGTCATCTAAAGAGTCTTCTTCAGTAGGTAGGCGGGGTTTTTTATATGGGTTTGGGTGCTGGTCATGGGACGTTTCTTGGTCTGGCCTGTTTTTGGTGGGTGGGATGGGATGGGGTTTGAAGAAGAGGTCGCTGATGGTAGTGTCGTAGTTGTTGCTGTTCTCGTTGATGGTGTGGTGCCTGCTGCAGCAGGTGATGTCTTTGTGCCTGATGATGATGAGTCTGGTGTGGTCCCTGCGGGTAATGTTTGTGGGTGCGCCGATGATGCTGGTTGGTGGGTTGACGATTCGGCGTCTGGTGTGGCACCTGATATTGGTGTGGGGACAGTCTGGTGTTGGTTAGGGGTGGGGTGTTGTTGTTTTATGTGGGTTCGTAGATTATCACCCCGGGTGAATTTTTTGTCACACAGGACACAATCCAATAGCAATGTTGCGTGTACTGTTTTTATGTGTCGTGTTAACATGTCAGGGCGGTTAAATATCTTTCCACAGCGAGGACACAAATTGTTCTTCACCACTGCAGTGGTGGTCCCCGCTGGGGTGTCTATACCGAGTCTTCGTGCAGCACCCGCCGTTGCAGTGGTGGTCCCCACTGATTTGTCTATAACGCCCGCCGGTGCAGTGGTGGTCCCAACTGGGGCGTTTATAGCGGCCCATGGTGCAGTGGCTTCCACTGTGGAGGATCTCGGTGCACCGGGTCCATGGTTCAATTCAATGTGTTGTTGGAGTGCCTCAGGTCCTACAAAGACTACAGGGCACACACGACAGGGATGTGTCGGTTCAGCATGTACTGTCCGCATATGTCTCGTGAGATCGCGGGATCGAGTAAAAGATTTGCTGCATTGGCCACAAACATTTTGGATTGCTGACATTTCTGTGAAGTAGAAACGAAAACACATTACTCACACATATATATGTAACAATCAGTTAAATAGAGAGAGAGAGAGAGAGAGAGAGAGAGAGAGAGAGAGAGAGAAAGAATAAACACAGTCTTATATGTAACAAACAGATAAAGAGAGAGAGAGAGAGAGAGAGAGAGAGAGAGAGAGAGAGAGAAAGGAGCGAGAAGAGAGAAAGAAAGAGAGAGAAAGAATAAATACAGTCTTATATGTAACAATCAGTTAAATAGAGAGAGAGAGAGAAAGGAGCGAGAAGAGAGAGACAAACAGAGAAAGAAAGACAGAAAGAATGAGAAAGAGAGAGACAGAGAGAAAGGGAAAGATAGTAAAAAAAAGAAAGAGAGAGAGAGAGAGAGAAAGACAGAGAGAGAAAGAGAGAGAGAGGGAGAGAGAGAGAAAAGAGAGAGAGAGAATAAACACAGTGTTATTTCTTATTCTAGGTGAAAAAAAATGCCCCTCGCGCGCTCTCAGAAAGATATCAATTTAAAACCACGCGCTCACGAAACAGGTGACAATTTTCCCTGACGTTTAAGAAACTTTAAGAATGTTTTGGTACATTTATTGTTAAGTTTATTATCTCTATATTTTTACATGTATAGTACTGTTAAAAAATATGGTATTCTTTATTTTATTTCTTTATTATGTGAAAAAAAAATTCATCACGCTCGAGTTTAGTTTGTAGTATTGCACCATCAGTTGAAATCCAGGTTGAGTAAATGTGATTGAACAAAAACACTTGTCTAACGCTAGGTGAGAAAATAAGGAAAATCTTTTTTCCTAGTACATAATCGGTTAAGTCTTATCAAAAAATATGTTATGTCCGATTTACCGTAAAACAATTTAGTATCTGAGTTAACATCTTAACAGATAACAATTTGAAACAGATTTTTAGCAACACCGACTAGCGAGAAAACGAATACACAGACATATCTTTTTGTTTAAATATTTAATACAACACACGCATAAACAAGCAACTAAAACTTATATATTCTCTAAATAGAAATAATTATTTTAACATCTTAACACAGAGTACCGAATACAAACAATCAACTAAACCTTTTTATAATTTTATTAAACAGAAATAATTTTACACCCTAACACATGAAAAAACAGATATTTTTAAAGATATACATCCTAACACAAAATACGAATACACAAACAACTAAAACCTTTTTATAATGTTATTAAATATTTAACACCCTAACACACGAAAAAACAGATATTTTTAAAGTTATTTATGGGACCCTAACAAAAATTAGTTGTCTTTTTGGTTTGTAACTAAGAAGTAAATTTAACAAAGAAAATAGAAATAAAACAAAACGCATACATACTATCAGGTAATTGATATGACAAAACAAGTGGTTCTTTTCAGTGTTCTTTCAGAGATGTGTCCGCTTCAGTTTCTGATGTTTGAATGATATGTCTGAAGACAATGTCTCCCATTATATTACAAAAAAGTGCGCTTGTTTCAGAGTTCAATGACCTTACTGTTTACACACCGGTTTCGTCTACGTCCACTGTATAGTGTAAATTGTCACGTACCGACAAGAAATAACTCACCAATGTTTACTCACTGTCCAGGTGTTATGAAACAGCTCGTTTGTAATAAGATACCTAAGACAAACAGCACTGTTGCTCTTAATGTCTTATTTGACACGGATGATTATCGATCCACAGTGAAAACTCGTAGGAATTGTTTACCCAGCCACAGGTGTACAATGTTCAACCATAAAATTAGCAAACATTTGTGACACGTACCAACATAAAATTCCGAGCATTTGTTTGTTTAGTGCGCACGTGTTGTTGCCGAGAAAGAAAAGGCATTAGCCGTATTTTAACATCGGTTTATTAAAAAAAAAATCTAAGTATTTTGAAATAAATTGAGACACATTTCTTCTTATCTAAAACATATATATATATATTAAAAGAGACAGAGAGAGAGAAAGACAGACACATTTTAAAACGGTTTACAAAAAATAAATAGAGTATCTAACAAGTATTTTGAAATAAACAATAAAGTGAGAGAGACACAGAGAGAGAGAGAGAGATAGAGAGAGAGAGAGATAGAGAGAGATAGAGAGAGAAAGAGAGAGATAGAGAGAAAGAGAGAGAAAGAAAGACAGAGAGAGATAGAAAGACAGAGAGAGAGAGAAAGACAGAGAGAGAGACAGAGAGAAAGACAGAGAGAGAGACAGAGAGAGAGACAGACAGAGAGAGATAGAGACAGACAGAGAGAGAGACAGAGAGAGAGAGAGACATTTATTAAAACATATATACATTAAAGGAGAGAAAAATGCGATATAAGAAAACAAAAAAAGAGATATTTATGCTAACTTTTAACACACGAATTTGTTTAAAAGTGTATGTTTTAAATTCCAGGGGTTGTCGTATTCTTGATCAGGGATTCTTATGTTTTTTCATTCTCAATACATGTTGGTATCAGAGGTTCTTACATTTTTTTATTTTATTCTCACAATGTTTGCACAGTGATTCTTGACCAGTGATTCTCAAATTCTTTTATTCTCAATACATGTCGGTGTCTGGGGTTCTCGTATTGGTTGGTATCAGTGATTTTTATTCTCACAATGTTGGTATCAGTGATTCTCAAATTCTTGACCAGGGATTCTTATGTTTTTTCATTCTCAATACATGTTGGTATCAGAGGTTCTTACATTTTTTTATTTTATTCTCACAATGTTTGCACAGTGATTCTTGACCAGTGATTCTCAAATTCTTTTATTCTCAATACATGTCGGTGTCTGGGGTTCTCGTATTGGTTGGTATCAGTGATTTTTATTCTCACAATGTTGGTATCAGTGATTCTCAAATTCTTGACCAGGGATTCTTATGTTTTTCATTCTCAATACATGTTGGTATCAGAGGTTCTTACATTTTTTTATTTTATTCTCACAATGTTTGCACAGTGATTCTTGACCAGTGATTCTCAAATTCTTTTATTCTCAATACATGTCGGTGTCTAAGGTTCTCGTATTGGTTGGTATCAGTGATTTTTATTCTCACAATGTTGGTATCAGTAATTCTCAAATTCTTGACCAGGGATTCTCAAATTCTTGAACAGTGATTGTCATATTTTTTGTTCTCACAATGTGTAAGGTTTTTGATATAAAATAACTGGTTGTAAGTGAAAGTTATCATTATTAAATATGGACCCGAGATTTGTACATCCTTTTACAACGTTAATCTCAGGCCCTAGTTCTAGCAGAAAGACTGTTTTTGCCCAGCGTTTCCTAACATATATCAAGGATATGGTCACAGTCGTACCCGATGAGATTATTTGGTGTTACTCCGAGTGGCAACCTCTATACAATTCAATGACTGGCGTTCAGTTTATTGAAGGACTGCCCGATATTGAGCAGTTGACAGGTGATAAGAGACGGTTGGTAATTATCGATGACCTCATGAACGAAACAGACGAACGTGTAACTAGTTTATTTACAAAAAAGTCTCATCATAAAAAGATAAGCGTATTTTATCTGGTGCAAAATTTATTTGGCAAGAACAAAGAACACAGAACCATTAGTTTGAATTCTCATTACATAGTACTTTTCAAAAATCCACGCGATGGATCTCAGATTGTTAATCTAGCCAAACAGATGTACCCAGGTCGGACTGCCTATGTTCAGGATAGTTTTAAGGACGCGACATCGGTTGCACACGGGTATTTGCTAATTGATCTCCGTCAAGACACACCAGATAATCTAAGGCTTCGTTCAAGCATCTTCCCAGAGGAACAACAAATTGTTTACGTACCCAAGTAAAATGGGAGAAAAGGTAAAAAAACATGCTGATATGTTAAAATTTCTAGGTACAGCCAAACCACCAGTCATCAAGGCTGTTATGAAAACAGCATCACCCGAGCTGGTAGGAACACTCTGTGAATGTTGTCACAACGTTTTAAAAGGTAACGTTACACTAACTCCCAATCAGAAGAGACGTATGCGTCGTTACAAAAACACCCTGCGAGCCCTTACCAAGAAAAAAGTCTCGCTCAAAAGACGAAAACAATTTTTACAAACTGGAGGTTTCTTATCTGCGTTGTTAAAACCTTTACTAACTGTGCTAAGAGGTTTTTTGTAAAATGGCTAAGAAAATGGTTTTGATGGATCCTCGTTTGTTAGAAAAACCTTATAGACCACCCGATGCTCTAAGAGATAACTTGGGAGAATTGGACACTCAAATGCAACTAGTCTTGGATCAACAAGATCTGCCAATCGGTGACAAGGCTAGACTCTACCAACAAACATTACAGCGTTATTTGACTCGACTAGAACAATACAGACACGTACCTCTAGGTCTCGTGGATATTAAACCACCAACACAAACCAACGAACAACCCACTGTACTTAAAGAGGAGGTCGTCGACAAAACGCCTCAGTCCCCACCCGTCACACCCACTAATCGAAAAAAGGTGGCTAGTAAATTGCGAGAAACATCGTCGTATTCGCTCAGAAGAAGGAAAAAGATACCAAAGTGGGAACCATGGCCAAAGAAGTGATTTTAAAACAACATTACTACGACCCAAAACGCCCCCCTAACTTATGGTGGACGTTATGAAGAGTGGTTAGGCCATCAGGACACTTATACCCTACACAAACCGGTGCGCAGAAAATTTAAACGACGTACGACCATTGCAGGTGGTATCGATCAACAGTTCCAGGCTGATTTAATTGACTTGCGTGGTTTAAAAAGATTCAACGATGGGTATTCGTATCTAGTAACGTGTATCGATGTATTTAGTAAATTTGCTTGGGCTGTTCCTCTGAAAAACAAGACTGGGACAGCGTTAGTAGCAGCGGTAAAGACAATTTTTAACAGTCGCAAACCGATAAATTTTCAAACAGACAAAGGCAGTGAGTTTGTCAACAAAACATTCTTAAAGTTTCTTAAAGATGAGAAAGTCCATTTCTTCACCACGGAGAATGAGGATACCAAAGCAGCTATCTTCGAACGGTTTAATCGAACCCTCAAAGAAAAAACATGGCGTTACTTTACCAAAACCAACAGTCGTCGCTACGTCGACGTGATACAACAACTGGTCCACAACTACAACAATTCGTATCATCGGAGTATTAAGATGACGCCGGTGGAAGTTACCCCGAACAATCAAGAAGAAGTGTGGCGTACTTTGTATTCGACCCCTGACGTCGTCGGTAGAAAAGTCTATTTTAAACCTGGTGATCGCGTGCGGATCGCCCAAGCCAGACAAACTTTTAAAAAGGGTTATACGCCGGCGTGGACAGAAGAGTTGTTTACGATCAGCCGACAAAACCAAACAAGACCGGTTACGTACATCCTTAAAGATGATTCGGGTGAGGAATTGAAGGGTTCTTTTTACCAAGAAGAACTGCAACGAGTCGGTGACAAGATAGTTTATCGAATCGAGTCCATTTTGGAGGAACGCCGTGGTGACAGGGGTGTAAAAGAATATTTAGTCAAATGGTTCGGTTATAACTCGTCATTCAACAGCTGGATTTCGTCCAAACAACTAGCGAGATATCGAGACTGATGGATATTGAAGAAGACGTGAGCACCCCAGTTTTGAGGCCACCCCCTCCCAAGACCGCGAGAACCTCGTTCTGGCCTTTTTTTGGGAAACTAGTTCCGCGACTAGAGATCGTTTTCATCTGTCAGATGACCGTTATATATGTCGCCATCGGTGTCTCATTATTCAATCTGAGTCGGAGCAACGCAGAGGGACCAGACGGCAAGTTTTGGATCGCTTTAATGAGCAGTTGT
>JAMPIV010000320.1:0-15493 GCA_024509875.1 Oreohelix idahoensis | reverse complement strand
GCACCTATGTGTCATCGTAACTAAGGCATCTGACGCGTTTAGTCAGAGACGCCAAGGGCGACGCTACGAAATGTCATTATTGAAGAACTTTGCTATTGACCATGCACGTCTATTCTGATGTTTACCTTTTTGAATGCCAAATGTATACCTATCGATGACAGGTCAGCATGACCTTGTTACACTGACTGTTCCTGTTGATATTATGTGTGTTCCCGTCAATAAATGTCTTGAAACATGCCTGCAGTGTCAAAGCATCCTTGATTACTGCATGTGAGAGTATGGGTTGCAGGATCTACATCTATACGAGCCTAAACACATTCGCGCCTTCATTCGCACCCACACTCAATTCATCATACGCTCGCACTACACATCTAACAACATGTATACTGTCTTGGGCCAGTGATCACATCAACAAAGAAAAAAAGACAGTTACACCTTGTCTATAATATAATTAAAGACAAAAGCGTAACAAAGAAATGAAAGGAAAACTGAAAATAATTAAGTAGTAAACTTATTAAGTAGTAAATAAACTTAATAATAAACTGTGAAAATTATTATGTAGGTAGGTAGATAATATTCCCCAGCAGAATAGTAACTCATAAAAAAAAAAATAAAAAGCTAAAGCTACTTGCCTTTTCTCTATATCCAAATGAATAGCTAACCAATTATTATGTTAGAACATACACAAATCTTCTAGAACATACACAAATTTTCTAGCACAAATAATTTACATGAAGGCTTCTGTGTACACGAAGTTGGTAATAAGAACTCTACATAGCTGAGAATTAATCAAACTTTTCTTGTCAGGAATCCTGCACAAATAATTTAAATGAAGGCTTCTGTGTAGACGAAATTGGTAGTAACAACTCTACATAGCTGAGTATTAATTAAACTTTCCTTGTCAGGAATCCTGATTTAAAAAATTTGCATAACAGTTGCAACACACTTGTTTATTTAAGTAAGAACTCTACAAAGCTGAGTATTATTCAAAGTTTCCTTGTCAGGAATCCTGGTTTAGAAAACTTACATAACAGAAACCAACGCACTTCTAAATTTAACGAAAAAGGATAAAATTTATGACTTATATAGTTTGTAAGCTAAGGCCGTTAACCCAAGAAACGGTAAAGTTTTTAACCTCCCTTGTCCCTTGAGATAAGAATGAATGGAATAAAGAAAAATTCACTGCTCAGCCTCCTTATGTTGTACCTTGATGATGGATAGCTTAAAACCTTTCCGGAGAAATGTCCAATACGCTGAAGCAAATTACATCAAAATCGGTTCAGCGGTTCTCAAGTTATGAGGTAACAGACAGACAGACGTTCGATTTTATATACATATAAAGATATATATGTCACATATACAGGCATACCTCGCTTTATTGCGCTTTGCTTTATTGCTCTTCACTTTATTGCGCTTCGCAGATATTGCGCTTTTTTTCAAATTATTCATGTTTATTTATTAGAACGTGCCTTCTTCTTCTGATAGATTTTGGCTCTGCACCAGCAAAACGATTAACATTCGCTGAAGGCTCAGATGATGAAGAATAACAAGTTTTTTAGCAATAAAGTATTTTTAATTTTACAGTTCATTGTTTTTTTTTAGACCTAGCCCTATTAGCTTTTATATGCACTGGAAAGCCACACAAAAAAAATGGGTGTGACCCGCTTTATTGCGATATTCGCTTTATTGCGGTGGTCTGGAACCGAACCTGTGATATCTCTGAGGTATGCCTGTATAGTTTTCCAGCTCATTCTGTCATTCTTTCTGTTTCTAACGCTCCCAAAAATAGTAACGCTCGTCAAAGAAAAATGCGCAAAGGGTGGTGTGCATGCGCCATGTGAACAGCATGCATGTTCAGACTTTGTTTAACATCGGATGTAAAACAAATATTTTGGTTTGTTAATACTCTCTTGACAATATTAACACTCACCAAAGAAAAATGCGCCATTAGTTAAAGTATTCGTAACAATTTTCGTCATGCAAACGAAAATCATATCATTGTTCATAGCTGTGGCTCGATGAATGCCATTAGCCAATTTTGCAGTTCTAATAATTTTGTTCAGGAACGCCCATCTGATGGAAGGCTAACATTTTACTGTTAACTCAGTTGAGGGTTTGTTATATATATAGTTTCCCAATTCTTTCTGTCATTCTACCCGTTCGTAACACTCCCGAAAATAGTAACACTTGCTAAAGAAAAATGTGCAAAGGATGGTGTGCATGCATGTGCCAGTAACATCTCTCTGCAAATGGTGTGGATTTCAGACTTTGTGTAACATCGGATATAGACAAATATTTTAGTTTTTAATATGGGAATAAAAAAAAAGGAAGGCAATGTTGATAACTTTTCTCACTGTCACCACCTAAGTCAATTGTGTCTTATGAAGAGACAATTGCAGCTAAATTGTTTAAATATGTATCTTTGTATACAAATGTTTAGAGATGTACTTAATGATACTTAATGTTTACGGACATTTACTTCCTCCAGTGTTGTCATTTTGCGCACCAAGAATAAGGAAGCTTTAGATCAGAATAGAGAAATCATAACAAAACTTCAGGGTGTGCTAAAGATCTATTATAGTTCCGATCAAATAGTATCTGAAGTTCCCAGTGATGCTATGATCTAATCGGCCAATTAAAACAACAGAAAAACATAATGGTGTCATCTGTCATCTGTTATGACGGGAGCCGCGCTGGCATATTGGTTACCACACTGCGCTGGTGATCGGGTGATCCAGGTTCGCACCCTGGCGAAGACATTTGAGGGAGTGTCTTCGACTGGGGGACTGGAATAACCCGAGCGGCTCCTGAACACAAACCCTCTGTGGATGGGAAGGAGCGAAGCTCCTGACCGGGTTGGAAGGAAAGTTCACAGACTCCCCAGCCTTGCAATGCCATGAAATTTGTTTCATGTCATTGGGCCGAAGGGCTGAAGCCCAAGTACTGCTGGTTAGGTAAAAAAAAAAAAATCTGTTATGTCCGAGTACCTGTTAATTACCTTTATTTATTTATTTACTTACATATCTTCTGATGAACAATCGGATGTTCACACCTAACATTATTTTTCCACAAGTATTTGAACAAATAAAATTGCCATTAAGTATTGGTGCTTTTGAATTTAATTCCCATCATATGACGGGATTTTACTCTAGTATATATATACCTGGGAGCCGTGGTAGCACAGTGTTTAGTGCACTAGCTTCCTAGCTCGGTGGTCCATGGTTTGATCACCAGTTGAGCTGGGATTTGTTAGAACGCAAACGGCTCCGGGGTCAACCCAGCCTCATGAATTGGGTACCAGAACAACTCTGGGAAGGTTAAGGCCGCCGGCGTGATGCTCACCACATCACCCCTAGTGTGCCGATGGTCATGAAAATACAGGCCTAACAACGTATTCCCAATATGCCTCAATAGGCGCGTAATGGGATCCTTTACCTATATATATACCTATCTGCCTACCCATCTGCTCTTGTATACACCATTAGCTTCTCAGTTTTAGTGTATAATGTTTTCATTCCAAGTCCTCAGATGCTTATGGCGACTGCTCTTGAAACATGGGCTCTCACATCATTCAAATAATTTGTGTATCTTTCAGTGTGGTAATTCTTTAGCTCAACATGGTCTTGTGTACAAACTTTTGTTCATGTTAGAAACAGCACTTCAGCTTGTGCACCCTAGCCACTTCTCTCACTTTGCTTTATTCACTTTTTCATTGTTTGTCCTAAAGCCATGATACCACGTACTGTTTGACTTGTAACTTATAGCACATACATACAAACTTGGACTAGAGTTTCTTTGTTTTGTATGTGTTTCAATCTAAACTCACTCGCTAAACCTGTTGGTTGTTTCTGGCAGGCAAGTCTGACATGCAACAAAAACTGGACAGTGCAATGTTAGAGGTCAACTCCAAGTACCACCAGCTTGAGGAGACGGAGAAGAACTCTGTACGAGCGGCGCTGATAGAGGAAAGGTCCCGCTTCTGTCTGTTCATTACCTGCTTGAAGCCATTTGTGGTGAGTTGTATGGTTCATATCCCCCTCAGTGCATGAGCTTCTCATTTCTCTGTGACATCATAATGTAAAGTTTCTCATGTGCATACCAATTTTTTTTCATGCACTTTTGTGCACCAATCATAAACAGCATTTTATCAAATGAGAAATATTCTGTGGAACAAATCTTTGTCAGAGTTTCACACACTGATGTAAGAATAGAAAAAGCAAGCGGAACATTCATTGCATTCGGAAATATATGGACATCAAAAGAAATGAAGTCTAATACTAAAATCAGGATCTTCAGTCCTGTTGTATGGCTCTGAAACATGGAGCTAAGATGTTACAAACATTCATAAATGGGTGCTTGAATAGAGCAGTAGGATTAAATTGGTATGACAAGATCACCTGTGTGGAACTGATGACAAGAATCAGACAAGATCCAGCAGAGCAAGAGATAATAAGAAGATGCTGACGATAGATAGGACACACATTGAGGAAACCTGATGATAGCATTACCAGGCAGTCATTATTCTGGAATCCCCAGGGTAAGGGAGGTTGAGGGAGACCAAAAAACACAGAAGAGAACTGGAGACAAAAATAAAAAAGGATAAAGAACCTTCAAAGAATGGCCTTCAATAGGAAGATGGGGCATTAATTTGTTGAAGATCAGTGCTTGATGAGGAGGTGAAGGGTAGTCAAGGAATTAATGAAATCTTGCTCAATGAACTTAATGTTAAAAAGTGCGAGCCTGAAAGAAAAGTAGTTCTAGAAGACATAATAGTAAGGACAATAATAAAACACAGTGAAAGCGGGACAAGCAAAGACATCAACAACAGATTGAATAAAGCAAGAACAGCCTTTGCTAGTCTAAATAACATCTGGAAGTGCTCTCAGTCAAACAGCACAAGCACAAAATTAAGATTATATGAGAGTTGTTTACGTTCTGTGTTTCTGTATGGTGCAGAATGCTGGAGAGTAACAGAAGAAAATGCTGAAATTGTCCTCTTTCCACACAATCTGCCTGAGGAAAATTCTCAAAATCTGTTGGCCGAATACCATCGCCAACCAAGAACTTCTAACTCAGAGCAACCAAGAGGACATGTACACCATCATAGCTGGTAGACACTGGAGTTGGGTTGGCCATGTCCTCAGAAGAGACCATGGCACCATCACAAGAACTGCTATGCCATGGACCCTAGAAGGAAAGCAAAAGAGAGGCAGACCAAAAACAGCTTGGCGGAGAACTGTGGAGGCTGAGATGCAAAGAATGTACCACAGCTGGGGCACTGCATGAAGGATGGAAGCAGTTTGTTTGTTGCCTTACAAGACGCAAACAGTCGTGATGGCCACTGACTGCTTTGACAACCAGCAGGTATGGATCCAAGAAGAAGAAGACACCACACTCAATATTTCAGGTGCCTCAGAGGTCTGACTATCTTCATCATCCTTACTCATCAGCTCCTGAAGAAGCATAGGCCTTCAGTAAATTGTTATCAGGTCCTTTTATCATGTGCCCTCATCTCAACATTTATCTGTGTCGTCTTGTCCCTGTCATGTCTGTCTCCATTTCTTTCTGTATGTGTTTTTTGGTCTCATTTTTTACCCTGGGGGTTCCAGAACAATGATTGCCATGTAATGCTATAAACAGGTTTCCTTAATGTGTGTCCTATCCATTGCCAGTGTCTTCTCATTTCTTGTTCCCCCGGCACTTGTCATCAGTTCCTCATTGATCTTGTCATACCATTTCAATCTTTATGTTCTACGCAAGCACCCATACAAGAAAGTCTGTAACTTGTTTTTTATTTGTCCTTGTGCATGGTTTAAGGCTTTTGATTTACTGTACCTTGGTATAGAAACATATTTATTAACTCTTTCAGTCCCAAGCAAAAAAGTGGGTTTGGCCCAAACAAAAATGGCCATACCAGTATGTTTTTGTTGTTTTTGTTTGGAAATAATTTTTTTTAATGTTCATATTCATAAATAACAAAAGACCATAATGGATGGCTATACTTTAAGAGAATAGAGTTTTTGAGTTGTCAAAATTAGAAAACAGCCCTAGAAATGATCAAGAGATACGGTAGCTCGCTGGTTGTAAACACGATGGATGCATCCTCTCATATGTCCATCTCTAATAACCTTACGTTTGATGCCAAATTCCAACAGTCTTAACCTTGATGATTCATCTATTGCAGTGTCATTCTCTAACAGGCGATCATTAATTGTTCTCAGTATATCTCCCTTATCCATGTCTAGTGTCCCCACTATGGGTGCTCTTGATGCTAGTCTGTCAGCTCTTTCATTACCACATACCCCAGCATGACCAGGATAGCATACCCACACCAGCTCTTGTAGACTGGGAGCTTCTATGAATGTTTTCCATTCATGCCGCAACCAACCACTTTGAACCTTCCGAAGCATGGACTGAGAGTCTGACACAATGATGGCCTTTGTTAATGAAGTTTCAGTTATCCACCTTAAGGCTGCAGTAACAGCCTCGACCTCCATTCTCATGCTGGAAGTTGTTATCTTGTAAGCCCCGCTATGTTCGGCGATGATTTTGCCCTGCACCCGAGCAGAGAAGCCGCAATCAGATTTCTCCCAACAGATCACAGACCCATCTGTATACACAACGGCATCGTCATCCCCGGAATGATCATGTATCAGTTGATTAATTTCCAATTCTCCTTTTCCATTGCCCCAATTTCTAGACTCTGCCAAGGCTCATGATGATAACATGCTGGTAGTTAATCCAGTTCTCATCTGATATACTCCACTCTTCCCCCTTGAATATATTGTCGACTGTGGCCACCTGTTCGATCGTTGTCACTGCATGTGCCATCCATGACATTCCTCTCTTTATTCTTGCTCCCTTAATGTCAGCTATGTTACCATGCAGAGGGTGCCGTTTGTCTTTGGATACTCGCATATAGGCTTCTACTTGGGTCATCGCATATCTGGATTTAATCGACAGCACTCCAAGCATATACCTCATTGTCACAATGGAGTTATCTCGTGTACAGCCCAAGACTATGCGCATCCCTTCATTCTGAATGTGTTCTAGTCGTTCACATTGTGTATAAATCATGTTATCACGTGCCTGTTCTCATGCAAGTCTAAGGGCAAAGAAATCTGATGCCTTTAGTCACATATTCCAATTTCCAGGACCAGGAACTGAAATTACTCACTGAGATGACACATATCAATGAGATCATGGAGAATCTGTGCATGCAGGCCAGTGAGCCCGCAACACTTCCAGCATCCAGCGAGCAGGTCATTCTAGACCTCAAAGGAGTGGACACTGCCACATTCAACTTTAGCCAGGTAAGATTACAGTTTTATGAGAGTAGTTTTAAATGTTATACCATTTAAGTGTACCTAAGGACCTAGAATCTAGACCCTGGGTGGGCAATATCATTTTGGGTCAAGTCACAAGGTGGGGAATTTTATGATTTATTTGTCACATGAAATTAGGAAAAAAAAAAAGGTTTTTGATTAAAGGGAAAATAAAAGATCCCTTTAAATGACTTTATTGAAGCATTATTCATTCTTGTAGAGTCGTACATATTTTTAGTGTACATTTTTTTTCTCAAGAACTTATGCTTGAAATTTTTGTTCATTTTCATGCCAGGTCTGATAATTATAATCTAATTCACCACATTTGTCGATTGGCGAATGTATTGCCCATCTGTAATCTAGTAATCTAGACCTAATGACATCACTTCACGACAAATTGTCCATAAAGTTCAAAAACTGTTTATTCAGACGTTAAAATAAATTGAGATTGAAGAGGGTAACTTCAGCAGACTTTTACAATCAGTTTCTTTCTTTGTCATGTCTGTTTTATCCAGTTGGAGCATTGTTGGCTGAAATTAGAATGTATAATTATAGTGCTAAATGAAAAAGTTATGTTACATTCCCCAATACATGGAAATTAATGATCAGGTTATTTTCAACAAGTCTGGCATGTTTAATCATCTGGTATAGATTTGTTATATTTAGTCATATCCAAGAAAGATGCTTTTTACCTTATGAGTTAGACATAACTTGTAACAACTACCATCCATGTATAGCATTTAGTATACACAACGCCGTCATTTAATTGTTTTTTGACATCACTGCCAGTGGCAGCTATCATGCATTGTGTGACCTATCTAAGTTATCATATTTTATGATATTACTCTTATCTGTAAATATATCCATTTAGTAAATACGAGTGTATGTCCCTAACATCCTGTGACTGTAAGTTTTGCATTATGATGTAATTCATGTGTCATATGTTATGACACTCTTGACATCATATGTCTTATGATAAGATCTATATATTATATTTGTATATGGCAGACGTAACAGTGAATTATTGAAATTATTCATCATTTCCCTTTTCTGCTCTTTTGGAGCATGAGCCACTATGAAGATGGTCATTGTTTAGGAAGCATGAGCCACTATGAAGATGGTCATTGTTTAGGAAGCATGAGCCACTATGAAGATGGTCATTGTTTAGGAAGCTTGTACCAAAGCATTCACATGTTCTTGTAGTGATGGTTTATGTAGTAACTTATTTGACATAATAAGGTTGCCAGCCACATACACAGCTTCATATTAGTTGCCTTTTTAATACATGCCTTAGGGAGAAGTGGCCCTGTTTGTTCTTTCTCTCCTTCGAGACTTCCGAAAACACCCTTTATTGAAGATACAGATTTAAAAAAACTAAGCCACTGACAGATGCCAGATGTTACAACATACAGGTCTAAATTGATTATATGTTTTCTTGACATTTTACCCAGCCAATTTTACATAACTACCTTATGTATATATGTATTGGGTTATGTCAGATGTCAAATTTTTGTCATATAGTATATAGCCATTTGTTCCTAATGTCATGTGTTGTGTTACACAAACGTAGTCAACTTAAATTATCCTGGATTGAAGTGTAAATGGTCTGAGATTTTAACCTTATGTATATATGTATTGGGTTATGTCAGATGTCAAATTTGTGTCATAGAGTATATAGCCATTTGTTCCTAATGTCATGTGTTGTGTTACACAAACGTAGTCAACTTAAGTTATCCTGGATTGAAGTGAAAATGGTCTGAGATTTTGGGGTCTCTAAGAGGGGCTAATGTTATGTCTTATGACCTACTTTTGTCAGTCACTGATATCATATGTTCTGACACATGATTATTTCACTTCAAATATTCTGTTTTAATAGTGCATGTAAATCAGCTATTTTGATTTTTTCTGTTGTGGGAAATTGTACACTTATACACTATTTTATATTCAGCAGTCTATCATTTTTTGGTCTTTAGTCATTTTAACCACATAACATTTGTGGGAGTTTTCTTGTAAAATTAGATTTTGTTTCCATTTATACATTTATTTTATTTTTGTGTGTGACCAGTTTTAGCTTCTTGTTGACTATAGATGTAGAGCATTATCCAAATTCTTAGTGAGTTTTCATATGTAATGATTATTTGTATGTAGCCAGACACACGTCAGATGTTAATGTCAAAAACGTACAGTTTTGGTGTATTTGAGTAAATAGTCAACCTTTCCCTGTGTAAATCTTGTTTTATTGTGTCACAATCTGTTAAAGAGTATTTATGTTGTTCAGATACAAGATGTCCATTGTAGCATGAGCTCAGTCATACCAGTGAATTGACCATCCACATAAAGTATATGTATTCCATGTCCTTTCCACGTTTCCCTTCAGAAAGGCATTTTAGAAATAAAAATGGTGTATGAGTTTGTTTTGTTTAAAAAAAAACCAAAAAAACATGATACATATTTATTATGTCCCCTTTATTATTATCTCCCCTTTAATTCTTATTCCCCTTTATTCTTTTGAAAATTGAAATATTTTGCTTTGTCCATTCCACCACCAATCCTTGGCAGGCTTATCAGCAATCCTCCCCTCCCAGTTCCCCATCCTCACTGGGCTCCCGCAAGTCCAGTATGTGCAGCATCAATAGCATCAACAGCAGCTCCAGTGGTTCATCGCACTCTCCCAGCCACACCATCCACAAGCACCACGCCTATGCACAGGTAGCCAAAGGGGCCGGCTCATGGCCAGCACACTTGACCATTGCTTACATGTTTTCTTTGTCCCTGAGTTGTCATTTTATGTATGTATATATACACCCAATATTGTTTCCATGTTAGTTAATAGCCTACAGTTTGAAAAATATGTACACAAAGGTGGATAATATTTGAAAATATGTCTCAGATATCCTTCAAGAAAACTATTATTTACTATAACAATAGGGAAATGTTTTGTTTGTTTTGTAAGTTTAGCACCTGCTAACACATTCTTGCCCTTTCATGATTAATAATAATAATAAAACAGTATGACATTGATAATCCAGACAGCAATAATTCGTAACGTCAATAATCCTGAGGAGCCAGAAAAAATATGTGATTATTTTCATTAATGTCCAATACATATTGTTAAACACTTTCTGGGGTTTTTTAGGGGGGGGGGGGGGGGGGGGGGTGGGGTAGGCCCCAGAAAACAGTTTTGAATAAAAAAAAATTTCTGAAATAGTAAAAGTTTTATTCAGTTATCTAGAGTTTCTACAGATCTCAGAGTTTAAGGCAAAAGACACCAGCTTAAAATGCATATTTATAAATAGTCCGAAGTGTTTTGTAGTTAGCTTAAGCATATATAAAAGTAGCTAGAGAACAGGTTGTTGATTATTAGTATTTATGTTATGAATTCTTGGTGTTGGCTCATCTCTCTAATATATACATACTAACCTAGAGCTTTGTGTTTTAAAATGAAGCAGAATAAAAGTCGCGAGTAAAACAGTAGATTTGTATCGCTTATAAATAGAAAGTGGAATTAATAAGGAGAAAAATAATGTTTCTTTTACTGAGATATCAAACTTCTTCAAACAAAACCCATAAATTATAAAATATACACTATAGTATTCTATCAAAGATACAGTGTATGAATGTTATTCTGTCTTGACTTTTTTTTCCCCACTATTTTCTTGTCATGTATACACAACTTAGAATAGACATACTTTTTTGTTCGGACATCTGGAATGCCTTAATACCCTTAGTTGTTTTTTTATTATTGTTTGCTGGTTGAAGGTAATGTCAAAGACTTTTACTTGATTTGAAAGGCTGTTTATATTTTTATTTTTTGTTTGCATTCTACTTGGAAATGCATTTGTTACTAAGCATGGCTGCCTGTCATATGTAGCCCTTATCATTACCATTATTATCAGTATTATCATCAAGAGAAATTCCTAGTTTTAGAAACTGAATAAATAGTATTATTAAAACTTGACATGAGCAGCTGAACTGAGTATAAAAATGTCAGAAGTAATCAATAAAAAATAAATTCTAGTGGTGGAAAGAAAAGGGGATATGAAAAATACTGTACATTTAACTAAAAGGAATAGGGGAAAAAACACCATAAAATAGCAAAAGAGTAATTGGAAAAAAAAAGATTGTTAAAAAAAACAAAGTAATGAATCGCCTGTAATTTAAAACACTTTAGAGTCACTTAAAGGTAGGATATTGTGCAGGTTAGAATGTACTAAGTAAAGATATTGTGCTAGACATTGTGTTTTCTATGTAAGGATATTATGCTAGATAATCTAGCAAGGTTAGTCTACTAGCAACTAACAACAACCTTAGGATAATTTACTAATACAGCTAGGATAATTTGCTAGTTGAAAAGGATATTTTTACATACAATTTTAAAGTACCAAACAAGCATGGTTCTTGTAGTAGATAAGCAAGGATATCATGAACAAATATGTTATGTTGAGCACGTATGATGATGAGTGGTCACATAGTGATGCAATGTAAGATTCTGTTTTGTGAACTTGCACAACCACAGTCAGTTTCATATTCACTATCGCTCATCATGTTTTTCAACTGACAAAGCTGCTGTCATCTTCACAGACACAATGCTCTTGCCTCATCTATCATGTTTTAAACTAATATATAAATAGCGATCAGCTCCTCACTGTCTCTCAAATGTCATGTTTTCAACTTGGACGGATGCAGTCATTCTCTCGCAGTCATCAGCTTTTATAAATGCAGTCTATTTCCAATTACCCATCATGCTTTACAGTTAACACAGGTGCAGTCAGCTTCATCTTGTCTCACATTTTCTCTTAAGTAAATCTTGCCAATATCGACAACTCCACCTGTCATGTATTAAACCTAAAAAGTCCAGAAACAATGCAGCTCTGGCAGCTATTTGTTGTCCATTGAGACAGTTTGTTGCTGCTCTACAGGACGCCACTAGGCGTGATGGCCACTGACTGCTTTGTCAGGAGCTAAGTATTCAAGAAGAAGAAGAAGAAATCCAGTAACACACTCTTTCACGCCCAACATGTTTTAAACTTACAAAAATGCAGTCAGTTCCACACTGTCTCTACTGTTACGCTTTAAGCCTAACTAAATCCAGTAATTATAATTCTTTCTCACCTGTCCTGGTTTAAACTTACAAAAATGCAGTCAACTTCACACTCTCATCTAAATTCTAGTATTATATCCATCTGTCATGTTTTAAAAAGTAAGTAAGGGGTCCAGTACTCTCTATATAGCTATAATTTATATAAAGTAATTGATGGTCCTAGTTTGGGCTTATTTTTTAGCTAGTTTAAACTGATCAGTTTTGTAATCAATGGGTTACCTTCCACTTTCAGAGGATTAATCACTTTTGCAAAATGTATAAGTTTTGTGTGTGTGTGTTAACTGCACCATTAAACTGATTCAGCATACATTTTTATTTATATATAACATTTACTAGTTAATAGTTTCACAATACAGTCATCACAATATAATTGTAATGTTCTTGGCTCCCGTTGTTTATACTTTATGTTACAGTAATATTGACTATTAGGCAAAGTCTGTCTTTGAAACTTCTTACCATCTTCCACTTATTCTGAGTGATGTTTTTCTGTTTGAACTTGTATAATTCTTACCCTAAATCCACTTATTCTGATTGATGTTTTTCTCATCTTGAAACCTGTAAAATTCTTACCTTCTACCAGTTATCTTGAGTGAACTTTTTCCCCCATTTGAAGCTTGTATAATTCTTACCTTTTTTCAGTTATCCTGAGTTAAGATTTTCTCTGTCCCGACATCCCTCAGTTTTATCTCATCTCCTTACTTCTTGTCATCTTCCCACTCTTCAGTATTTTTCAAGTGCATTTCAGTGCTTATCAATTCTCCTGTCTTTATCTGCCCTTCACATTGTCATACATCAGTTACTTTTCACATCACACATTTGCCATTCACATCTCAATGTCAGCTGTCATTTGCTGCCCATATAGGGTTGACAACACTTTCCCTTACATTTGTCTCTTCAACCTTTTATATTTTATTCCCTTTGTCTTCTTTCAAATATGATTTCCCAGCACCCCCTACATCAGTGCTCCGCAACCAGTGTGCCACGGTATCTGCTTGGTGTGCCATGACACCTGACAGAATACACCATATAATGGTATACAAAATTGTATGCTATGGTGACATATTACAAAAGAATCTCGCATGTACAATTTTACAAATAGATGTTGAGTTATTATAATCCACCAATCCATCACAAAAAATTGTGGAGTGTTGTCTTATAATTGCAGCAAATTTTAAAATATTGACCATACTCGCCTACTTAAATATTATAGTGTGGCCTGGAGTTCTGAAGGGCACTTAAGCATGCCGTGAAGTAAGAAAAGGTTGCAGAGCACTGCCGAACATCACACACCCTCCCCGTTGTCACATCACATTAGTAACTGCATCTAACTGCCTTTTAACATTCATCTACAACTGCACTTAGCATATGTCTTATTGCACATTATGTCACACATGCCCACACCCAAACTGCTTTACCTTCCCCTCATCCACAACCTCATTCCTGCACCTCACAGCCACCACCCAGTGCTGTCCGGCTGACAAGCGTAAGTTCCCAGGACTCGGGATTCACATCACAAGACACCCTGTTTTTGTGTCTCGGCACCCCCCAGTATCTCAGTCTGTACCAGGTAGGATGGCACACTTAAGATGGGGGGTTTTGTATAAGATCCATAGTGTATGAGAATCAGATTGTCAGTTATAAATCATGTTGTCTTAATCAGATGCTCACAGTGAGATAACAGCAGGTAGCTTACACTTCAGGTTTGTTTTGTGCAACAGGTGGCTACATTCAGGTTTCATAAAACACTTATTATAATTTAGATTTATATTATGATACAACCCGTTACATCAAGGTTTGCTTCAAGAAACAGTTAACTCTTTAAAGTTAGTTTCAAGCAGTAGTTAGCTACATTAAAAGGTTTATTCCATGAAATAAGGTTTTTTCAGGTTTGTTTCATGCAGCAGTTGGTTATATTCTGGTGTTTCATGAAACTGTTGGTTATATTCAGGTGTTTCATGAAATTGCTGGTTATATTCTGGTGTTTCATGAAACATTTTATTATATTCAGGTGTTTCATGAAACAATTGGTTATATTCAGGTGTGTCATTCAACAGTTTTTTATGTTCTGGTGTTTCATGAAACTGTTTCAGCAACATTCATTTCTGTTTCATGTAATGGTCAACTAGATACAGACATGTTTCATTAACATACATCAACATTCATGTGTTTCACATAGTGGTCACCTACATTTAGACATGTTTCATGGAAACTTACATCATCATTCATGTCTGTTTCACGTAATAGTAACTACATTTAGACATGTTTCATGAAAACTTACATCAACATTCATGCCTGTTTCACGTAGTGGTCAACTACATTTAGACATGTTTCATGGAAACTTACATCAACATTCATGTCTGTTTCACGTAGTGGTCAACTACATACAGACATGTTTCATGAAAACTTACATCAACATTCATGTCTGTTTCATGTAATGGTCAACTACATACAGACATGTTTCAAGAAAACTTACATCAACATTCATGTCTGTTTCACCTAATGGTCAACTACGTTTAGACATGTTTCATGGAAACTTACATCAACATTCATGTCTTTTTCATGTAATGGTCAGCTCCATTCAGATATGTTTCATAAAACATATATTAACATCATGATTGTTTCATGTAGCAGCACTTTAAATATGCCATGGAGCAAAAGGGTGCCATTTTGGCTCACACATCTGAAGATAGTATCCAGTAACAAAAGTCTGACCAAGATTATTTAAGTTCTGAAATACTGAGTAAATCTTATGTCACGGGTTTAAATCTGTAAATATTCTTTATGGGAATGGAGAATAAAAACCGTAGTATAGGTTAATGCTGACTATAAAAACAGAAGTAGCAGAAATCTTAATTTGTTTATCATTGATAAATTTAGTCTTCTGGACTCTACTGCTTTAATGATATGGAATGTGACCCTTTCCTACCTTCACTGTTATCACATCCACACCTTATTCACCATGCTCACTCTTATCAGCATGCATGCAGATTGACCCAAGCTCACTGTATCTGCTATGCTTTCATCTTAAAGCTCTTTCTGACATGTAGAAGCAACATATTTACCTCAG